>CM041778.1:21596553-22049254 GCA_023374045.1 Limonium bicolor | reverse complement strand
AATTCAAGTTTCCCTTCATTTATGTGTATAGCCGAAAATTCACCTCTTAATGGTGCATTATCTTGCTCTTCATTTAGCTTGATTCAATCTTCAACGGACTAGGAGGAGTCCTCTCTTGTTACTTAATCAAATTCTCTTTCAAATTCCAAAGGTAAACAACAATTTTAGTGTTTTAAGACACTTATGTAAATTTAGGGTTTATATGCGAGTTTAAGTATTAAACTTAATGCTCATTACCCTTATATGTGTATTAGTTAGAAGATTGACAAGTGATAAAAGCTCCTTGCCAATTTTCAATCAAGAAAGAACTAGAGAAAACAAGTGAGAAAGCTTGGAAAAACAAAGAGGTAAATGACCTCTTATAATGTAGTTTTGTGTACTAGGAATTGAGCTATATTTGCTTAATAAATAACCTAAAGAGCCAATGGGAAATGAGCTGGAAAACTATCTACAAGGTGGACTAAAAAGACATGGGAGCTTTGTTGTGTGTATTTGCAGGTTGAAGGCATTTAAATGTGGAAATTCAGTGTTTAAGATTAATGCAATTTAAGGGCCTAAGTGCCAAGCACTTTAAGTTTATGCACTATATTGTGATGTAGTGTAGTTTAAAGGTTTATATGTGTGTAAAGAGCATTTCTTGTGAAAATGAATGTCTTTGATGGTTAAAGGATGAAAAACCATATGTTTGTGTGTAAGGATGTGTATTATGGGATTGAATGTTCTTGGATTGTATGAAAGTGGAAACTATGTGTTTTGGTGTAAGGTGATACAAGAAAGCTATGGAAAAATTTAGTTGATAAACAAAGGAGTTTATGTGTTGTAATGAGATTTTATGACCTAGAAGGTACTAGGAAATTGTTAAGTGTTAAGATGGTGAAAAAAAGTGAATTATGGTGTTCTTAAGTGTAAGATGCCTTGGGAATTGTCTTGGTGGATTTGGAGATCAAATGGGTGTTTTAAACACACCAAGGTTATGTTATGTGAAGTGTTAAGTCTTGTGCAAGTTTTGGTAAACAAAGGAAAAATATGCCTGTGAAGGCCTAAGTGTGAACTAGTGGAAAATAGAAGGAGTTTGTGTATGGGAGGTGTATGTGAGAAATAATGCTTTTGGAGTAGTGGTAAAGTTTGTGAGACAACACTTTGGTTAGTTGAAGTAGTAGGCATAATATACCACTTAGAAATCTAAGGAAAAATGTTATAAGTGTTAGGAATTGTTGTAAGAAATTGAGTAGCAAGTTAGGGATGATTTAGCAAGGTTTAGTGCATGATTTAAGGTGTTTAAACATGTAGGAAACATGTGGAAAGATTATGGAATGGTTAGGTAAGGTTTAAGGTTGGACTAGGGGTTGAAAAATGGTGTTTTGACAACTTATTAACATGGTCGGGACTTAGCCCTTGCATAAGGTCCCGGACCACCCTTAAAAATGAGCCGAAAAACAAGTTTGTAAGTGGTCCTAGTCCTTAGTCCAGGACCAAGACCCGGACCAAGTGAAAAATAATGGCCGAGACTACATTCTAGTATTGGTCCTGGACCTTGGGTCCGGACCAAGTCCCGGACCAGGGCAAAAATGTTTCAAAATGTGGTTTAAAGGCTTCTAATGATGGGGGATTGAATGGTAATGGTTTTAGGTGATGTTTAGGCCTTGTTTGGTGACATGTAAAGGCCTTAAAATGTGTAAACAAGTTCTAGGTTGGATGTGAGAGTTGTGAACTTAAGATCACAACAGTAAAATTAAATTATTTAACTAGTTAACGGGGCTAATTATGGGCATTAGATATTAAACAATCATGTTACTCCAATGTTAATGAAAGTAATTGTAATGTTACCAGTTGTTCGAGAATTGTTCGAGGAACATAAGAGGACACAATAGAGTGGACCTTGGTGACAGGTATGGTTTTCTTGCAACCTGTGTCCTACCAGATCACACCGGCTTGTATGCCAATATGTTTTTCTAAATGTTTGCCACCTTATAAGATAAGAACATGTAATGAGTTTACAGTAATTCATTTATGTGGCGTGTTTAGCTCTGTTACCGTTTAACCTCGAAGGTGTTAAACCGTAGCTAAGCAAATCTAGGATCACATAAGAGATCGGTATTTGGATTTAACGACCCAAACCATGGGAACGTTCTAACCACGGCTATGCGTGAGTTAGTTATGCGTTGTTTGTGCGTGTGAGTATGTTTACCTCCCTTGTGAGTTTAACCTGGTTATAATACCTTATTGTGTATGAATGTGATAGGTTCCATAATGGAGCTCTTAACTATATATTTACATATATATATACTAATGGGGGGTGAGGAATCCAGAGTGTTCCGGTCACGCGTTGTAACACCCCTTCTACGCACATGTCACTAAATGAAATCGCAGCGGAAAGAATAACTAACAATAACTAACGCTTCGGTGCTACAACGCCGCCAACCACCCACGTGGTTGACAAGGCAGAATAAATACAATTGTACCGGTCTGATGATCAGACTCCCGAGCATAAAACTAAACCATAGATACATCATATACAATACCGAGTGTTTACATATTCTTCACTGTATCACATCACTGTTAACTGCAACAACCAAATATATATAACGCCACGGGAGCACAGGCGCATCCCGGGCCAACATCCAAAAGTACTCAAAAGTAAATCACATCCTAGGATCTAAAGCCACTCCGCTTCTTCGATCCTCATCCTGCAGTAAAAGAAATATGGATCCCCCGAGGGGGTCAGCAACCCTTGGCTGGTATGGCTAACGCGCAGCCCATCGGCTACCGGGATACGCGCAACTAATTGTCATGATAACATGGCATTCATTTATATACATAACATAACATAACATAACATAACATAACATGTGGCATAGCAACAATAGTGCACAGCACAACAACACATACACAGTGGATCTTCATTCCACAATAACAAACCACAAGGGTCAAATAACACAAGAGCCTAGAGAGTGACTCACTCTCATGTTAAGCTCGTTAAACACACTCATTACCGTTCTGTTAGACGAACGAGTAACTTAAGTCACAGATGGTTCGGATTTAGTGACCCGAACACACCACACAAACACATGTTCCCACTAAACCGATCATAAGTCAGAATAGGTAAGCTTTGGAAGAAGCTAGCGGGAGATCGAACGCCAAATTAAGGAGAACAATCTTAACAACATAGAGTCGAATCTGATTCAGATATCTACTCTTAACTTACATGCATGACCGGACAACCGGATTCCTCACTTCCCAGTTAACACTTGTTAGAAGTTCATAGTGGAACTTAACAACCAATACACAATAGGTGGTAAGTCATGTTAGACACACACAAGGGAAATGAGTCACAACACATCATCACAATAATATGAACAACTGTAAACTCATTACATGTTTAAGTCTTATAACGTCATAAACACACAGAAAAACATACAACACACAAGCCGGTGTAAACCGGTAGGCAACAGACTGCAAGAAAACCATACCTTGGTCCTTGCCTCGTTTGGTTTCCTCCGTAGGTCACTCCTATACAGGATTCAAGAATGTCGGTTAATTAACTTAGTTAACCTCCAAATTTACTAAGTGTTTAACATAATTATTTGACATGTTTAATGTCTAACTTTACCCTAGGTTACCTTCATTATACACCCTAGGGTTAACTACATAAGTCACATTCTTTTCTGTTTTTTTTTTTTAAATTTTTGGTATGTCCGACCCATCGTCCGACCCACAACTGGGTCGGACCCTTCCAGTGGTTTTCGGGTCTGAAGAACCTTACTATGTCCGACCCAACCTCCTGGGTCGGACCATTCCAGAGACATGTCCGACCCAAGTCCGACTCACTAGACTGGGTCGGACCATTACAGAGAATTCCATCGACCTCAGAACATCCATGTCCGACCCATGTCCGACCCACCCTTCTGGGTCGGACCATTACAGAACATTTTACCGCCTTATAAAACATGCCCGTCCGACCCATGTCCGACTCATTAGACTGGGTCGGACCGTTCCAGAAACATTTTCCCTCCTTTGAAATAAGACCGTCCGACCCATGTCCGACCCACCCTTTTGGGTCGGACCATTACAGAACATTTTCCTTACGTTTAACAGAGGCTGTCCGACCCATAACTGGGTCGGACCCCTGGGTCGGACGTCCTCTAAACTTACCCAAACTTTGTCAAATCTTCACCAAACTTCTCCTTAAGCCTCTTAATGCTTCCTAACATCATTTGGTAACCTTATATCCACATACAACATCTATGAAACTCATTTTCTAATTCCTTAAGCCTTTACTTATTTCCTTGTAAAATTCCTTAACACTTACAACATTTTATACTAGGTTTCTAAATGGTGTTTCTCACCTATGATAACTACTATCCCAAAATGTTTTCTCCTCACCTTAACATCATCTCTTAAGCATTATTTCTCACAACTAACTCCTTATGTCATTCTTGAAGTTCTTTTCCAAGTTTACACTTTCTCCTTATTTACCAAAGTTTGCCTAAGTCTTTACCTAAGTCCAAAATGACTTTGGTACATTCTAAAACCTCAAGATCATGCCTAAGTCCTTCTCACATCTTAAATCACCTTAATGCATGTTTCTTACACAAGAACAACACTTAACCAATCTAAACACCTCTTAACTTATCAAACTCATTTTAACTCTTAGACTTCTCATTTATTACCTAAATTTCGACATAGGTTCTCCTAGAACATTACTAACCAAAACACATTGTTTTTACCAACAAACAACCAAGAACACTAAAAATCCATCAAGCACTTATTATACACAAACTCCACTCACAAAGCACTACATCACAATATAGTGCATAACTTAAATTGCATGGCACTTAGGCCCTTAAATAACATGGCTCTTAGGCCCTTAAGATGCATAAATCATAAACACTGAATTTCCACATATATATTTGCCTTTGACCTGCAAATACACTCAACAACACATATGCCTTTTACTAAGCTCTTGAGAACACTTTACTAAGTCATTCACCATTTGCTCTTTAGGTAGTTTTAACAAGCATTATAAGCTCATTTCTCCTAAGGCATTAAACAACATTAGGTTAGTAGATTTACCTCTTTTCCAAATAACTTCTTTCTTGTTTCCTTTAAAAACCGGTAGGGTATTTGATTCTTTGACAAGTTCTAAACAATGTACAAACATTATAATGAGTATTCAAGCTATAAGCTTCATCTCATTGTAAACCCTAATTTTACATTGTTTCAAAAACATTAATGTAGTTGTTTTACCTTGCTCTTTGAAGAGTTTGAATATCAAGCAAGAGAGGACTCCACCTAGTCCATGAAGAGTTGGAATGAAGCTAGAACAAGGTCACACAAAGAGCTCCTTCAATATGTATTTTCGGTTACCACAAAAACATGAAGGAAATGAAGTTTTTATTTGAGATTCCTTACCTAGAAGCAAAGGAGAGTAACAATATGTAAAAATACAAGCTCAAGCTCCTTCAATGGTGGAACTCCATGGCACCGAAATGGTGGTCTTGGAATTTTAAGAAGATAGGAATGAAGAGCTTGATGAGAGGAAGAGATTGGTGGTGTTTGTTTTTGATTTGAACAAGTGAGCAAGATTTTACAAGAGATCAAAGAGGAGTTTTAATGGAGGTGGTGTGGTATTACCGTGGAAGAGAAGGAAGAAGAGGGTGTGGAGCCGTGTGAATACAAGGGAAGAAATGAGAGAATGAGATAGAATTTGCTTTTGAAGATATTTATACTTTGTAAAGTAAAAAGGTACTTAAGTAGTTTTATTTATTTTCTTAACAAGCTAACAAGGGTGGTGTGTCACCAACCTTAAAAACCGGCCCCCAATAGTAATGTGAGGGTATTATAGTCTTTATTTGTCAATTTAATTACTTATACAACATATGTTATAAAATAGCTTATAAAAATCACTATTCATGAAAACAAGGCACATAGAAGTGAAATTTTTGATTTCCCATTGATGTAGACATCCAAATGTGATATTATATAGTACACATATATATTTAAGAGTAATGATGGACATCTAGCCACTCAAAACTCATTTACAAGACAATTTTTCAAAAATGTGCTTTAAGACTCCTTAAAGCACATTTTGTGTTTAAACTTGTTTTCAAGCTTGGTTTTCTTTGGTAATTGGTTTAATATGTTCATTAGTGTATAAATGAGGTCTTGGTAAGTTCATTAGGTCTTAACCAAGTTTATCCCAAGCTTAGAGCACACTTTGGCTCTTATTGACTTTAAAGCACATTTTGTGTTTTCTTTTGTTTAAATTTGTTTACTAAGTTTCTAAGACTCTTTTTAGTCTTAATACACCATTTTTAAGTGTTTATACAATATTTTAAGGTTTGGGGTATTTCAATCTACCCCCCTTAAAAGAACTTTGCCCTCAAAGTTCATACTTCCACATATCCTAAATATTAGAACACGGGAACACTTATAAACAATACTTCCATACATCATTAACAACACACTAACATAACATTGGACACCAGGTCCATACAACATAACATCGGGTACATAACATTGGACACAAGGTCCATACAACATTATCCACATCATTCAGACACAACGGTCTGTAACATAACAACATAACATAGACGATGTATTCAAATACACGTCGTACACACATAACCGAAATGGCTCTACCCCCCTTAAAAAGGGGTACGCCCCGTACCCTATACACATAAGGACTAAGAAGTAAACAATGACGGGTACTTCGCCTTCTTTATCTTCCAGCTCCCAAGTGGCCTCCTCAACGTCCTGGTTAGACCAAAGAACTTTCACCAGTCTCACGGACTTAAGGCGAGTGTCTCGAGTCTTAGCGTCCAGAATCCGTACCGAAGTCTCCACTGATCGCATGGTCGGCTCTAAGGTTAGCCTTTCAGGCTGAAGCACATGAGACGGATGAGACATATACTTCTTCAACTGGGACACATGAAATACATCATGTACCTTGCCCAGCTCGGCGGGTAGATCCAGTCTATAGGCTACCGGGCCGATCCGCTCCGTCACAACATAAGGCCCCACATACTTTGGGCTCAACTTGCCCTTCTGGCCAAAACGAAATACTCCCTTCATGGGGGATACTCTCAAAAATACCTGATCGCCCACGGCGAACTCCAGGTCACGTCTGCGCACATCTGCGTACGACTTCTGTCTATCCTGAGCTGCCTTCATGTTAGCCCGGATCTGGCAAACTTCTGCCTGAACTTGTTCAAGATACTCTGGTCCTATAATGACCGTCTCACTCGACTCATCCCAGCATAATGGCGTGCGGCATGGTCTACCCGTACAGGCCTGGAAGGGAGACATCTTGATCGAAGCATGATAACTGTTGTTGTAACTAAACTCGATCAGATGTAACTTATCAATCCAGCTGGTCTGAAAGTCAAGTGCACAAGCACGTAGCATATCCTCAAGTGTTTGAATGGTGCGCTCACTCTGCCCATCGGTCTGTGGGTGAAACGATGTACTCAACTTCAGTTCAGTACCCAATGCCTCTCGTGTAGACTTCCAATATCTGGATAAGAATCTGGTATCTCTGTCAGATACAATCGTTTTCGGTACACCATGATGTCTTACAATTTCTTTATCAAAGAGTTCTGCCAATCTTGCCACTTTCCAAGTGTCCTTCATCGGAATGAATCGGGCCACCTTGGTCAGTCGGTCAACTACAACCCATATCATGTTCAGACCTCCCCTTGTAGGCGGAAGCCCTACTACAAAGTCCATGGAGATATCATGGAACTTCCACTCAGGCACTGGCATTGGCTGTACCATACCACCAGGCCGTCGGTGCTCAAACTTGACCTTCTGGCAAGTGAGACACCTCAACACATAATCACTTACATCTTTCATCATTCCAGTCCACCAAAAATACATTTTCATACTCTTATACATCTTTGAAGCTCCGGGTGAATCGAAGTAGTAGAACAATGGGATTCACTCAATATGCGCTCCTTCAACTCAGCGCCACTCCTAGGTATACACAATCGGCCATTCAGCCTAATCAGGTCATCATCGTGGAGTCTGAAGTCGTACTTCTGACCCTCGAATGTGCCGTCAATAAGCTTCTGCCGGATCTCCAGCATGTACTGATCCGTCATCTGAGCACTCCGCACCTCTTCAACCAAGCCAGTATGAGAGACTAGCGAATGGAGAGAGTGTGCTCGGCGACTCAATGCGTCAGCTACCACATTTGCCTTACCCTCTTTATATTGCAGATTAATATCGTAGTCATTCAGAAATTCAACCCACCTTCTTTGCCTCATGTTCAACTCTTTCTGAGTGAACAAGTACTTTAAGCTTTTGTGGTCTGAATAGATTGTCACACTTACCCCATACAAATAATGTCGCCATATCTTCAATGCGAAGACAATGGCACCCAATTCTAAGTCGTGGGTAGGGTAGTTCTCCTCATGCTTCTTCAGCTGACGGGAGGCGTATGCTACGACCTTCCCGTGCTGCATCAATACACAACCCATACCTCTGCCTGATGCGTCGCAGTAGACCTCAAAACCATCTGGACCGTCTGGTATAGTCAGGACTGGTGCAGATGTCAGAGCATCCTTGAGACTCGCGAAAGAACTCTCACAGTCGACTGTCCACTCAAATGGTGCATCCTTCTTCATTAAGGAAGTCATCGGCTTCGAGACACTGGAGAAGTCCTTCACAAACCTCCTATAATAACCTGCCAGACCAAGGAAGCTCCTGATATCGGTAACTGTCTTCGGCCTAGGCCAGGTGCGCACTGCATCTATCTTTGCCGGATCAACAGCGATCCCGGCCTCAGAAATCACATGTCCAAGGAAGATACTTGGTTCAACCAAAATTCACATTTCGAAAACTTTGCATACAACTGATTCCTCCTCAATGTTTGTAACACATTCATCAGGTGGCTTTCGTGCTCACCTCTTGATTTAGAATACACAAGAATATCATCGATGAAGACTACCACTGACTTGTCCAACTGATCTTGGAACAAACGGTTCATTAGTCCATGAACTTAGCTGGTGCATTTGATAAGCCAAACGGCATAACTGTGAACTCATAATGCCCATACCTAGTTCTGAAAGCTGTCTTTTCGATATCACTGTCACGGATGGCAATCTGATGGTATCTAGAACGTAAGTCTATCTTGGAGAATACTGATGCTCCCCTCAGCTGATCAAATAGATCGTCGATGCGTGGTAAAGGGTACGGTTCTTCACCGTAACAGCATTCAGCTCTCGATAATCAATACACAGGCGGAGGCTACCGTCCTTCTTCTTCACGAAGAGGACCGGCGCTCCCCATGGTGAACACTAGGGCGGATAAAGCCCTTGTCGAGTAGGTCTCTCAGCTGCTCCTTGAGCTCTGTCATCTCTGCTGGAGCCATACGATAAGGTGCTTTCGTAATGGGTCCAGTGCCCGGAACTAAATCGATCTCAAACAACCTCTCGTGCTGGCGGCATGCCCGGCAGTTCTTTAGGAAATACATCAGGAAACTCCGACACTACCGGCACATCTGGGCTAAACTCAGGGTCTCTCTCTATGTCCTGGACATAGCAGAGGTATAACACTCCCTCCCTCGTCGTAACTCACGATACATGGCCATGGCGGTGATTATCTGAGTCGAAGGCTCCCTGGGCCTCTGGCGTATGATATGGTAACCCAGATGGACTCCGAAGAAGCAGTCGATGCTCGGCACACAGGATTCTGCCCTTGTACCGCTCCAACCAGTTCATCCCGACAATCACATCAAAGCCTAGTCCGTCGAACTCTATCAAGTCGATCGGGAACTCTTCACCCCTGATTCTCACAATGACATCTCGGTGGTAGCGGGTACACCTGATCCGCTCTTTCGATGGGAGAGTGACCAAGAAGTCTGGCATCTCATCTCCATCTAACCCCAGCCTCTTCGCAAATGATAGCGAAACGAATGTGTGTGAGGCTCCAGAGTCGAACAAGATCGATGCATCCACGCCATTCACTGGAAAGGTACCGGTGAGGATTGTGCCGCTCTTGCCGGCTTCTGCCTCATTGCAGACACTCAGTGTACCTCCCGTTCCGAGTGCACAGCCTAATTCATTGGCAAACTAATAAGTACTGGGTAACAACACGGTTGATATACTTCAATAACTCCACTTTATTCATTAACACTTCCTCTTTACAACATTGTTGGTTTACATGGTTGATACAACTTAAGACATACGTAACTCCCTTAACATATACTGGCTTAACACATTACAAAAGTATACAAGGCTTTAGAATTGTCTGAAGGTCAAATTCAAACGTCCGGGTTTCATGTGTGTGGCATTGATCACTGCCGACGGTGCGGTATTCAGTTTGATCTTCCTGATGCCATGATATAGCATCCTTGACTGCCCACCCATGATTAACACATCTCCTGACTTTAGTATTAACTTCCTTGCGAGATCAGCACGCTTCTGCTCGCCATACACAAACTGCGGTATCACCAATGGACCAAGACACCACGGGTACTCCCTTACTTAGAGACTCGGGTGACTCGTCCTTATCTTGGTGTAAACCTAACCGTCCACCTTTCTGGTAGAAGTTCACAATACACAAATCTGCTTCCACATTTGGAATTGAATCCGTTTCAACTTGTTGAGCAATTCCCACGGCGTGATTAACGACCGCACGGAACTCCTCAGGTATACTTGGTACTGTTGCTCCATCTTCAGCTCGCACTTCTTGATATGACTTGGTGTAAGGGTTCCAGTCCTTACCCATGCACATCATCTTCAATTGCATTCTTGATCCGTTCGGATATTCAGGTGTGTAGAAACCTCCAGGTTTAGCTCCAAGTTCGTCGCATCGTCTGATGACATGGATTTGTGCTTCCGGTGTCAGGTATCCATTTAAAGTATCATACCTGGCTGGATAACCTGACATTGCTCCATTGGAAAGTCGGTGATGTTGATGGTGGTTTCTTCAGGGTTTGGTGTGGGTGGGATTGGATAACATATATTGAAGGTTCCTTTAAGTTTAGAATTATCTAATTAGGTGTCTTTCACACTATACTTTAACTCTTACTCACATGATAATACACTTGGACTCACTAATACACACATGCATGAAATGCGGTATGCAATCACTTATTACATTCAACAGTTTAGGCGGTACCTGGTCTAGAAGAGGGCCCTGGCGCCTCAGACCGGTCCACCACATTCAGGGTGGCCTTGCTAGGTCCCGACCCCTTCCCCTTCTGGGAATCAGTGCCTCTGATCTGTGGGTGGCTGGTTAGCCGTCTTCGGGCCATCAATAGCTGCTGTGGCCTTACCCTTCCACTGCCCTCTGGGCTTGTTACTCTGCTGTTGGGGTTCCGGTAACACTCGTGGTCACGGTGACCCCACTTCTCGCAGTAACGACACTGCACCTCATTTCCCTTGCAGTCCTTGCCGGGGTGGTCTCCATTGCACCACTTACAGTAATAGTGGCGCTCCGGTCCAGAGCCCGTGCTAGCTGCTACACAATACACATCAGTACTTGTTTCACAACTTATCAACATACACTTCACTTATCACACAAGATTAAACAATTACCCTTAGGTGGGTAAGAGCGTAGGGGCTTCGCCGCATAAGCATATGTGAGCTTCAGTGGCTCCTCAGCTGTGGTGGTTTGGGCTTGGCCCTTGTCACCCTGGTGCTGACTCTTCTGGGGCTGGGGATAAGGTTTCTTCTTCTTCTTTCCTCCCCCGTACCCCTGCGACTCTGGCCCTCGCTCGTGGCCTTGCGCTTGTGCGCATTCTCCTCGTCCCTCAGACGGACGGTGATCTCCACCTTAGCAGCGGCATGATAGCACTCCTGAATTTAGGATGGTCAGTCATGCCCCGCAATACATACTCACAAACTCACATTAATACTCACTTGTAGACTACACATATTCACATCACTCTTTATTTAAATTACCTGCAAGGTAGTATACTCAGCTGGCCCCATCCCATAGCGAAGACGGTGGCTGAGACCGTTATAGAAACGGTTTACCAGCACCCGGTTCGAGTATCCCAGGTCCGGTAACAGGTGGACAAGGCCGGTGAAGGCAGTGTAATACTCATCAACCGACACCTTGTCCCCCTGCCTCAGACTATCCAGCTCAAGGCGCTTGGCCTCTTGAACGTGCACAGGGTAGTATTTGGCTCGCAGCAGAGCCGTGTACTCCCTCCATCCAAACTGAGGATCCGCCATCCGGTCCTCTCTCACAAGCTTCCACCAGTTTTGTGCCGAACCCTTCAGGTAGTAAGCGGCAAGACGGACCTTAGCCTCTGCGGTACAGCCAAGGTCTCGTAGGCGGTCTCCAACTCGGAGATGTACGCCTCCAGCTTACGTGGGTCGGTCTCCCCATGAAATGAAGGGGGTCTCAAGTCTGCCAATGCCTTGACCCAGTTGGTCTCTCGTGGCGGTGGCGGTGGTGGTTGAACTCCGGGCATCTGCCCCTGCTGTATCGCAGCTACAAGCTGGGGTACCATCTGGGCCACAGCGGCTGCTACAGCCTCAGCCATAACCTGAGCCGTAGTGTTCTCGCCCTGGTCACCCGCATCACTAGTACCACTTCCGCGGCCTCTACCGCGCGGTCTACCTGCCATCTGTATTCACATGAATATTCATTAGCAATATGCTTGCACACTTATCGGTCCAACGGTTGTAACGCTTCCCGACAATAAGGTATCTCCACACTTAGTTAGTGGTTAACCTTTCCATAATGTTCACTGAAGTAACTGTAGTTAGGTTTCCTAACTCGGTATATTCCTAAGCTCGGTATTCTAGTCATCAGAGCGATACTTCGCTCTGATACCACTTTTTGTAACACCCCTACTACGCACATGTCACTAAATGAAATCGCAGCGGAAATAAATAACTAAACAGTAACTAACGCTTCGGTGCTACAACGCCGTCAACCACCCACGTGGTTGACAAGGCAGAATAAATACAAGTGTACCGGTCTGATGATCAGACTCCCGAGCATAAAACTAAACCATAAATACATCATATACAATACCGAGTGTTTACATATCCTTCACTGTATACATCACTGTAACTGCAACAACCAAATATATATAACGCCACGGGAGCACAGGCGCATCCCGGGCCAACATCCAAAAGTACTCAAAAGTAAATCACATCCTGGGATCTAAAGCCACTCCGCTTCTTCGATCCTCATCCTGCAGTATAAGAAATATGGATCCCCCGAGGGGGTCAGCAACCCTTGGCTGGTATGGTAACGCGCAGCCCATCGGCTACCGGGATACGCGCAACTAATTGTCATGATAACATGGCATTCATTTATATACATAACATAACATAACATATGTGGCATAGCATCAATAGTGCACAGCACAACATCACATACACAGTGGATCTTCGTTCCACAATAACAAACCACAAGGGTCAAATAACACAAGAGCCTAGAGAGTGATTCACTCTCATGTTAAGCTCGTTAAACACACTCATTACCGTTCTGTTAGACGAACGAGTAACTTAAGTCACAGATGGTTCGGATTTAGTGACCCGAACACACCACACAAACACATGTTCCCACTAAACCGATCATAAGTCAGAATAGGTAAGCTTTGGAAGAAGCTAGCGGGAGATCGAACGCCAAATTAAGGAGAACAATCTTAACAACATAAGAGTCGAATCTGATTCAGATATCTACTCTTAACTTACATGCATGACCGGACAACCGGATTCCTCACTTCCCAGTTAACACTTGTTAGAAGTTCATAGTGGAACTTAACAACCAATACACAATAGGTGGTAAGTCATGTTAGACACACACAAGGGAAATGAGTCACAACATCATCACAATAATATGAACAACTGTAAACTCATTACATGTTTAAATCTTATAACGTCATAAACACACAGAAAAACATACAACACACAAGCCGGTGTAAACCGGTAGGCAACAGACTGCAAGAAAACCATACCTTGGTCCTTGCCTTGATTTGTTTCCACCGTAGGTCACTCCTATACATGATTCAAGAATGTCGGTTAATTAACTTATTAACCTCCAAATTTACTAAGTGTTTAACATATATTTGACATGTTTAATGTCTAACTTACCCTAGGTTACCTTCATTATACACCCTAGGGTTAACTACATAGGTCACATTCTTTTCTGTTTTTTTTTTAAGTTTTGGTATGTCCGACCCACCGTCCGACCCACAACTGGGTCGGACCCTTCCAGTGGTTTTCGGGTCTGAAGAACCTTACCATGTCCGACCCATGTCCGACCCAACCTTCTGGGTCGGACCATTCCAGAGACATGTCCGACCCAAGTCCGACTCACTCGACTGGGTCGGACCATTACAGAGAATTCATCGACCTCAGAACATACATGTCCGACCCATGTCCGACCCACCCTTCTGGGTCGGACCATTACAGAACATTTTACCGCCTTATAAACATGCCCGTCCGACCACGTCCGACTCACTCGACTGGGTCGGACCATTCCAGAAACATTTTCCCTCCTTTGAAATATGACCGTCCGACCCATGTCCGACCCACCCTTTTGGGTCGGACCATTACAGAACATTTCCTAACGTCTAACAGAGGCTGTCCGACCCACTGGGTCGGACCCCTGGGTCGGACGTCCTCTAAACTTACCCAAACTTTGTCAAATCTTCACCAAACTTCTCCTAAGCCTCTTAATGCTTCCTAACAACATTTGGTACCTTATATCCACATACAACATCCATGAAACTCATTTTCTAATTCCTTAAGCCTTTACTTATTTCCTTGTAAAATTCCTTAACACTTACAACATTTTATACTAGGTTTCTAAATGGTGTTTCTCACCTATGATAACTACTATCCCAAAATGCTTTCTCCTCATCTTAACATCATCTCTTAAGCATTATTTCTCACAACTAACTCCTTATGTCATTCTTGAAGTTCTTTTCCAAGTTTACACTTTCTCCTTATTTACCAAAGTTTGCCTAAGTCTTTACCTAAGTCCAAAATGACTTTGGTACATACTAAAACCTCAAGCTCATGCCTAAGTCCTTGTCACATCTAAATCACCTTAATGCATGTTTCTTACACAAGAACAACACTTAACCAATCTAAACACCTCTTAACTTATCAAACTCATTTTAACTCTTAGAACTTCTCATTTATTACCTAAATTTCGACATAGGTTCTCCTAGAACATTACTAAACCAAAACACATTGTTTTTACCAACAAACAACCAAGAACACTAAAAATCCATCAAGCACTTATTATACACAAACTCCACTCACAAAGCACTACATCACAATATAGTGCATAATTTAAATTGCATGGCACTTAGGCCCTTAAATGACATGGCTCTTAGGCCCTTAAGATGCATAAATCATAAAAACTGAATTTCCACAATATATTTGCCTTTACCTGCAAATACACTCAACAACACATATGCCTTTTACTAAGCTCTTGAGAACACTTTACTAAGTCATTCACCATTTGCTCTTTAGGTAGTTTTAACAAGCATTATAAGCTCATTTCTCCTAAGGCATTAAACAACATTAGGTTAGTAGATTTACCTCTTTTCCAAATAACTTCTTTCTTGTTTCCTTTAAAAACCGGTAGGGTATTTGATTCTTTGACAAGTTCTAAACAATATACAAACATTATAATGAGTATTCAAGCTATAAGCTTCATCTCATTGTAAACCCTAATTTTACATTGTTTCAAAAACATTAATGTAGTTGTTTTACCTTGCTCTTTGAAGAGAGTTTGAATATCTAACAAGAGAGGACTCCACCTAGTCCATGAAGAGTTGGAATGAAGCTAGAACAAGGTCACACAAAGAGCTCCTTCAATATGTATTTTCGGTTACCACAAAAACATGAAGGAAATGAAGTTTTTATTTGAGATTCCTTACCTAGAAGCAAAGGAGAGTAACAATATGTAAAAATACAAGCTCAAGCTCCTTCAATGGTGGAACTCCATGGCACCGAAATGGTGGTCTTGGAATTTTAAGAAGATAGAAATGAAGAGCTTGATGAGAGGAAGAGATTGGTGGTGTTTGTTTTTGATTTGAACAAGTGAGCTAGATTTTACAAGAGATCAAAGAAGAGGTTTAATGGAGGTGGTGTGGTATTACCGTGGAAGAGAAGGAAGAAGAGAGGTGGGAGCCGTGTGAACAAGGAAGAAATGAGAGAATGAGATAGAATTTGCTTTTGAAGATATTTATACTTTAAAGTAAAAGTACTTAAAGTTTTTATTTTTTCTTAACAAGCTAACAAGGTGGTGTCACCAACTTAAAAACCGGCCCCCAATATAATGTGAGGGTATTATAGTCTTTATTTGTCAATTTAATTACTTATACAACATATGTTACAAATAGCTTATAAAATCACTATTCATGAAAACAAGGCACATAGAAGTGAAATTTTTGATTTCCCATTGATATAGACATCCAAATGTGATATTATATAGTACACATATATATTTAAGAGTAATGATGGACATCTAGCCACTCAAAACTCATTTACAAGACAATTTTTCAAAAATGTGCTTTAAGACTCCTTAAAGCACATTTTGTGTTTAAACTTGTTTTCAAGCTTGGTTTTCTTTGATAATTGGTTTAATATGTTCATTAGTGTATAAATGAGGTCTTGGTAAGTTCATTAGGTCTTAACCAAGTTTATCCCAAGCTTAGAGCACATTTTGGCTCTTATTGACTTTAAAGCACATTTTGTGTTTTCTTTTGTTTAAATTTGTTTACTAATGTTTCTAAGACTCTTTTTAGTCTTAATACACCATTTTTAAGTGTTTATACAATATTTTAAGGTTTGGGGTATTTCACGCGTGTTGTGTGTTGTTTGGGAGTTGATGTATACAGTTTCTTTAACTCCCTCTCTGTTATGGTTGATTTCCCTTGGTCTTCAGTCTCCCTCAAGCTTCACCAAGGCTTCCTTTCGACTCACATCGGTACTGGGGGACATGTACGGTGGTCGGTACTATATTGAGACCGACACACCTCAGTAAAGTTAATGTGTACGGTGCGCTCGGGACTAAGTATTTCGGGCGCACCATAAGTGACACGTGTTCTCTATGTAGAACAATAAGTTATTGTATAACGAGCTTATCATGGGAATACAGATTCTCTAGGCTCTAATGAGATTACTAACACACATTCGGGTATGTGTCCTCACGTGACCCTCTCCATGTATGTTGTATGTACGTTAAAGTGTGATATGAGTTGTTATGTGGAGTATGTGGTTCAGGGTATCTATCCCCTTTGTTATAAGAGAAATTTAAGTAGACCCGATAGTGGGTAAGTGTCGTCTATTAAGGAAATAGCTCTATTAGAGGGAAACCCTCAAGGTTAAGGAACAAAATGAGTGAGCTACGAGTTTTGTTGTGTTTGTTTGATTTGTTGAACCCCCTTGTTGTGTGGTATGCAATGTGTTATGTGCTTATAGTTTTAGCATAATTTAAATAAATCAAACCGCATGCTTAGATGACAATTAGTTGTGTGTGGGCCGGTAGTATGCGGGCTCACGATTACCATACCAGCAGTGTGTTGAGCCCCTGGGGGGCACCCTTTCTCTATTTCTTTCAGGTACAAGGTGTGGAAGCCGTTCGAGAGTAGGATGGGGGTGGTAGTGTATGTACATGGTAGTAATTAATTGAGTATGTATTGTAGGTGTAGTAAGACCGAAATTATTGTCTGCATTAGTTTGTAATACTCGGTACAGTTGGAATGTAAATGTATAATGTTTGTTGGTAATGGAAAGAGATGTAATGTGTAGTTGCTCGGGAATCTGGTCCATCAGACCGATACAATGTTATATTAGCCTTGTTAGCCATGTGGGTGGCTAACGGCGTGTAACACCAATGAGTAAGTAATGTGATGAGTTATGTTTTCCGTTGTAAATGGTGTTAAGTGTATTGTTGTAGTTGGGGTGTTACAAAAAGTGGTATGGTATCAGAGCAAAGTATCGCTTTGATGACTGGAATACCGAGCTTAGGAAGTACCGGTTAGGATTAGTACTTTGGGTTAAGGGGGTTGAGTGATAGCGTGAGAGATACGCTAGTTAGGAACATACTAGTGAGTACTGGAAACCTACAATCTCCTTCCTGCCCTCCACAATCCCTGTTTAATAACTTGGGAAAGAAAGCCAGAGAGATGAAAGTCCTCTCTTACTCGGGAATACCGGATCTTGCTGTAATAAGACCTCTGTGAGTACGGAGCACCTGTCATACGGTAGATTCTGAAAAGAGTAAGAATCCCGAAGACGGTTTCCATCTGAACAATGTAACCGCATTTAATAGCGAAAGAATGAAGAATCCTATGCATAAGAGAATGGAATTTCCAGCAACCTGGGTCGACATGCCGAGCAGTCGAGAACAACCAGCTTGCAATGCACAAACCGTGCGTGCAACAGGTAAGAAGTGAAGTAATGGAAACCGAGACGTCGTGTCTACGGGACCACGATTAATAAATGATGTCGCCAACGGTATACCAACCGACTAAGGAACTACAACGTAGTACCCAAACAAGAGGCGAGTCTCAGTAACCACAACAAATGTGTGGAATGGGTACCAAGAATATATAATACTAAGTAAGAAGGGGTCTCCCAGAATGGGAAACACCCTAGTTAATGATTACCATGTGAAGACCAATGAGGGAGTGGTGCAAAAGATTGATTACCAAATTAGAGCATCAAAGTAGGAGCCAACAAGGCCATTGAATACGGTGCGGGTAAAAACAATACCGCAACTGGTGTGTGTGTGTTGAACCAATAGCCTGTTAGCATGGCGCACTTGTCATGGCAAGTGCTGCTATAACAGGGCTATTCGGGGGAAATTCTTTTAACAACTATGAAGTACTTAGTGAAGTAACATGAAGTTGAGTGGGATAATCATAACCTTGGAAGGTCTTAACAGCCTAACCTTTGCAATTGGAAATACACCAGTCAGCAAGGAGCTAGTTAAGGCAAGAAGAAGACGTTGTGAAACCACGAGAATTTTTCTTTCAAACTCAAATTTATTTCAAACTCTTTTTCAAAACCAAATTTCTTTCAAACCAATACTTATTTCTAACCTTCTTAAACCAAACCAGAGAGAACCTACACTGGCCTCAGCGCCACGTGGTAGGTAGGTTACACCCAGTTCACTTTTGAACAACCGGACGAAAATCGGTAAACCCAAGGGTAGCAACCCGAGGGAATGGATGGAGTTCATAATAATACAACAGTGGGTAGACTTTTCCTTGATTTAAGTTCGGGAAGCACGGAATGCATATTATCACAGGATGATATAAGGGAGTTGACAACAGAATACTTCACCTAGGCGTGTGACGGACACTACGAGTGTACTAAATTTAATGTGGGACGACGCACTCCGATAGGAGCTTGGGGCCTGACAGACCTACTTATGGGGTTAGTCGGGTAAGTAGCAATGATCAGTAGGGTACCCCACATATGTATACGAGTAGAGTCAGGAACACGGGAAGTAGTCGACTTCATACTACGGTCAAGCAGTAAGGTCAAACCAGAGCAACTGATTACCACGAGTAGTTAGAGTAAAAGAACTCAGTTAAGTAAACGAGAACAAAAGAATTAGGGAATTCATTTCAAGGAAATGTTTAAGAGTCAGGAAGTTAGTGAGAAGTGCACTGGCTGTTATGTAAAGACATCGAATATTATTAAGAATCCTCAGGGATAAACACGATAGTAGGAAAGGTGACCCAGCCTATACAGTGGCGAGGCAGATGCCTGATAGGGACATATTAATGTGCAATGAACGGGATGAATCCCGGAATGATCACCAGACTACCGAGGAATATTGAGCTTCACAGAAGGGGATGGTAAACCCAGCTAAGAACGCAGAACAGCGCGTAGTTAACTAAACACCAATAAGTGCAAGCCAGATGTAATGGCATAACTTAGCAACACCCAGGAGCAATCCTTGAGGGGTGTTTGGAACAACAATTGTTGGACGAAATAACATAACAGAAACGCAACGGTTGAAACTTATATTCAGTAAAACATAAGTCGTGAGGAGGCAGACTGACATTCCTAAGGGGCATCCCATGAAAGGAAGCGTGAGGCAACGACCTTGACATAGAGCCCAATACAACCACCAAACGATGTAATGTTGTACAGAGAAGTAAATGTGTGTAAACAGCCTACAATGAGCAGAGCTCGAGGCAGTAAGGCTTATAAGCCACAAACAAAATGTGTTATGTAAATTTAATCGACTGTAGAAGTTTATGTTATACAAGTGAATAGAGCAGAGAACGAACCACTACTTTAAGAGTGGGAATACCTCTCAATATTGGGAAACCGCAGGAGCGGTAGTTATATGAACCAAGTTCAAGAAATATGTTAAGGATTGACCGTGTTGTTATTGTGGGAGAGCAGTTAGTTTAGTAGCAGGTGTGTATAATGTGAAGCACCGAGTGAGCAACGCTCAGGGAGCATAAAGACTCGAAAAATAGTGTATTCGGTAGTCATCCAAATGAATGACGAACCATAACATGAATAATGAAAGTACATGTGCGGAAGCTAATATGACAATGGATGCCATGTAAGTTAGTGTTGTACAATGAGTAGGAACATGGTGCACAGCGAGCGACCAATACATGTGAATAAGTCACACAATAATATGGAGTTGATGAATAAAGATGGTAGACAGACCGGACAACAAGGAAACAATGTTCATTCCTATTGCAATTGCATAAGAGATTTACTGCCAAGAGTTTACGCCTCTACACTCTGTATGACTGAGTGTTTTGGTATTGCACTTGCGCAGTAATGATCGAGTGAGATACTTAGGAATTTGGGAAAATGTTAATTGTGGTAGAAGTAGAAAGAGACTTATAACGATATAAGGACCGATGCATAGGAAATGCAAGGTCGTACCAATGAAAGAATACTTGTACAGAACCAAACGTGGAGGCATGATTAGCAATAAGTGACTGCAGTAACATGGAATACCAAATATCGGTATGGAATATACCTCAAGTGTGAGAAATAACTGAGAGAGCACTACACATTAGGTGGTAGCTCAATCTCAACCGACAGTAAGTCGGAAGAAATCAAGTCAATCACCGTGAAATACATAGCGGTATACACAGTAAACTGTCATAGAAGTGGATAGAAAGTTTGTCACTCATCGAATTCGCTCACGGTAAGAGATTCCACGCGTTGGTTGAGAAACAATTATTACCAAGATAATGGTGTTAAATGGGAGATGTACAATACAGTAAGAATATCGAATGGGACAAACTAACCTCTAAAGTTATCAGAGTTGCGTAGCAGAGGCTAGTGAACCCATGTTGCAGATACCGAATATGCATTGTGAATACGAATAAACGGCTAATTATTAACGGCTAGAAGCCTCACAGGCCTGAACCGAAACCGGTTACGAGTTAAACAAACTCCAATGAGAATTCTTGGTTTAGGGACTAAACAGCCAATATGGTTAAGATCCTCTAACCAGAACGCATTGTATAACGGACCGCGTGGAAGTTAAAACACTTCACGGTGGCAGAACATTTTAAACCAATGTTCAATGATTGATTACGTGGGTGTAACCCCTTTTAAGGGGGGTAGAGCGCAAAACCGCTTTGTGTATTTTGACGTACTAGTGTACGTGAACTATGGTGTGCATAGCACAAAATAATTTGTTTTGATAATTGGTACGCATGTAATATGAACATACGCATTCATTCATGGTTTAATTATGGTAATTGCGCATAGAAGATGCGAATACCATTGTGATAAGTGTGTTTACTTTGTTAACTATTGTATGATAGTACAAGTGTAAAGGAGTAGAGAAACTCCCGGGGAACAAAACCCTGACAGTATATAAATGTAAAACCGTGTATTATATTTTGATAAAAAAAATATATATATATACAGTATTGTGATTTATGAAGGGGTATGAAACCGACATAGAACCTAGTGAGAAATAGATTCCCTAGGTAACTTGATTATAAGTGAATGGAGATAACTGATAGACGGAGTTCTATCCCTTGGAGATGTAATGATTATGACTAGAATGACTAAAAAGATAGAAAATTGGAAATGAGTGTACTACTTGATGCTTGAAAATGAAGTGGAAGGTGAAACTTGATTTTCATGAGATCAAGGGAAGCCGAACACAAATTGGGGTGGAAGGATAGTTCAACACTGATGCTGATCACATCAGGGTTGGATAACTCTTGAAGCTCCCTATAAGTGGTCACAAATAACCACACTAAGGAAAGATACAAAGAGCATAAATTGGACTTGGAGTTGTATTGCGTTTTCAAAAGGATTTTCAATTGGTATTTTCAAAACCTTCGATTGATACTTTAAATTAAGAAAGTTCTCCTACTTAACCTCATAAAGAATATTTTTGTAGTACTTGCTCACGAGCTGAGGACGTATGAGCCTTTGTCTTCGGACCGGTGACATGAGAAGTACATATGTTAAAATTTAAGTGATTATTTTGATCTCCCAAAGGAACGGGGACTAGAAGGTGTCATCGCGGCCGGGTTCTTCGGGATCACAATGTATATAAAAGGTATTTTTGGTTGCTATACATGCTAAGACATGTTGTGTGGTATGTGTATTAGATGTTACCCAGACCTATGAGTCAAAATGTTGTTATGTTACCCAGACCTATGAGTCTAAATGTTGTTATGTTGCCCAGACCTGAGAGTCTGGGGGTTGTTATGTAAGTACAAATGTTGTTAAGATATGTTATGTTATGTTATGTTATGTTATGTTATGTTTTATGTTATGTTATGTTATGTTATGTTATGTTATGTTATGTTATGTTATGTTATGTTATGTTATGTTATGTTATGTTATGTTATGTTATGTTATGTTATGTTAGTTATGTTATGTTATGTTATGTTATGTTATGTTATGTTATGTTATGTTATGTTGTATGTTATGTTATGTTATGTTAGTTATGTTATGTTATGTTAGTTATGTATTTTATGTTATGTTATGTTTATGTTATGTTATGTTATGTTTTTATGTTATGTTATGTTATGTAGTTATGTATGTTATGTTATGTTATTTTATGTTATGTTATGTTATGTTATGTTATGTTATGTTATGTTATGTTATGTTATGTTATGTTATGTTATGTTATGTTATGTTATGTTATGTTATGTTATGTTATGTTATGTTATGTTATGTTATGTTATGTTATGTTATGTTATGTTATGTTATGTTATGTTATGTTATGTTATGTTATGTTATGTTATGTTATGTTATGTTATGTTATGTTATGTTATGTTATGTTATGTTATGTTATGTTAGGTTATGTTATGTTATGTTATGTTATGTTATGTTATGTATGTTATGTTATGTTATGTTATGTTATGTTATGTTATGTTATGTTATGTTATGTTATGTTATGTTATGTTATGTTATGTATGTATGTTATGTTATGTTATGTTATGTTATGTTAGTTTTATGTTATGTTATGTTATGTTATGTTATGTTATGTTATGTTATGTTATGTTATGTTATGTTATGTTATGTTATGTTATGTTATGTTATGTTATGTTATGTTATGTTATGTTATGCTATGTATGGATGTGGATATGTTACCCGGACCGTTAAGTCCGAGGTAGTGATGTAAAGTATGTTTGGTTATGGAAGTTTTATTGTGCAAGTAATTCCCAGATTCTAAGGAAGGATACGTGGGAAGTGTGAACTTCGAGGACGAAGTTCTTTTAAGGGAGGTAGATTGAAATACCCCAAACCTTGATATGTTGTTTAAATATTAGAATATGGTATATAAAGGCTAAAAAGTGCCTTATAAAGGCTATTAAGTGAATTAAATCATAGTATACACAATAAAGTACTACTAAGACAGTTTGAGCAAAAACATGCTCTAAGCTTAGAATGAACTTGGTTAGGACCCAAAGAGCCTAACAAGACTTAATAATATACAATTATGATTTGATAAGGCTAATTAAGTCCTTAGGAATCATTGGTAGACAATTAAACCAAAGAAAACACCAAAAAGTCAATTTCAGCAAATACTTGCCCTAGACTTGGTGTAACCTTTTATAAGACCTAAAGGTCTTTCCTACACCTTATTAACATGCTAATTAACATGTTAAATCAATTCCAAAAGAAAACCAAGCTTGAAAACAAGTTAAAACACAAAATATGCTTTAAGGAGCCTTAAAGCACATTTTTGAAAAATTGTCTTGGAAATGAGTTTTGAGTGGCTAAATGTCCATCATTACTCTTTAATCAACATGTGTACTACTTATTATCACATTAGGAAGCCTAAATCAATGGGAAATCAAAAATTTCACAAATATGTGCACTAATTAGTGAATAGTGCTCAAATAGTGCTAGTTTTGACTTAAGTCAACTTTAATTAGTTAAATGGTCAACAAAGACCATAAATATCTCTAAGATGTAAGGGGGCACGGTTTTAGTGGTGGTGAGTCACCAACCTAGCCAGCCAACTAAAGAAAAGAAAAAGAAATAAAGTAAAAGGACTATTTGCTTTTATAAGTAAATATCTTACCTTTTTCATTCTCTCACCTCACTTTCTTCATTTCCCTTCCTCCTCCACCATATCCCTCTTCTTCCTTCAGCTCCAAACCGTTCAAGCTACAGCAAGAACACTTATCCAACTTCAAACTCTTGCCAAATCCAACTCCATGCTCCAAATCAAAATCTAAGACCATATTTATGTTAGTTGGAGCAAGCTCTTCATTCCTATATTTTCAAATCTTCAAGAACTCCATTTTGGTGCCATGAAGAATCTCCATTGAAGGGGGAAAAGCTCATATTTTCACACCTTGCCATTCTTCTCTGCTTCAAGGTAAGGAAAATCAAAGAAAATCCAAGTTTCCCTTCATTTTTGTGTATAGCCAAAAATTCACCTCTTAATGGTGCATTATCTTGCTCTTCATTTAGCTTGATTCGATCTTCAATGGACTAGGAGGAGTCCTCTCTTGTTACTTAATCAAGTTCTCTTTCAAATTCCAAAGGTAAACATCAATTTTAGTGTTTTAAGACACTTATGTAAATTTAGGGTTTATATGTGAGTTTAAGTATTAAACTTAATGCTTATAACCCTTATATGTGTATTGGTTAGAAGATTGACAAGTGATAAAAGCTCCTTGCCGATTTCAATCAAGAAAGAACAAGAGAGAAAACAAGTGAGAAAGCTTGGAAAAACAAAAAGGTAAATGACCTCTTATAATGTAGTTTTGTGTACTAGGAATTGAGCTATATTTGCTTAATAAATAACCTAAAGAGCCAATGGGAAATGAGCTAGAAAACTATACACAAGGTGGACTAAAAAGACATGGGAGCCTTGTTGTGTTTATTTGCAGGTTGAAGGCATTTAAATGTGGAAATTCAGTGTTTAAGATTAATGCAATTTAAGGGCCTAAGTGCCAAGCAATTTAAGTTTATGCACTATACTGTGATGTAGTGTAGTTTAAAGGTTTAGATGTGTGTAAAGAGCGTTTCTTGTGAAAATGAATGTCTTTGATGGTTAAAGGATGAAAAACCATATGTTTGTGTGTAAGGATGTGTATTATGAGATTGAATGTTCTTGGATTGTATAAAAGTGGAATACTATGTGTTTTGGTGTAAGGTGATACAAGAGAAGCCATGGCAAAATTTAGTTGATAAACAAAGGAGTTTATGTGTTGTAATGAGATTTTATGACCTACAAGGTACTAGGAAATTCTTAAGTGTTAAGATGGTGAAAGAAAGTGAATTATGGTGTTCTTAAGTGTAAGGTGCCTTGGGCATTGTCTTGGTGGATTTAGAGATCAAATAGGTGTTTTAAACACACCAAGGTTATGTTATGTGAAGTTTTAAGTCTTGTGCAAGTTTTGGTAAACAAAGGAAAAATAATGCCTTGTGAAGGCCTAAGTGTAAACTAGTGGAAAATAGAAGGAGTTTGTGTATGGGAGGTGTATGTGAGAAATAATGCTGGAGTTGGAGTAGTGGTAATGTTTGTGAGACAAAACTTTGGTTAGTTGAAGAAGTAGGCATAATATACCACTTAGAAATCTAAGGAAAAATGTTATAAGTGTTAGGAATTGTTGTAAAGAAATTGATTAGCAAGTAAGTGATGATTTAGCATGGTTTAGTGCATGATTTAAGTGTTTAAACATGTAGGAGGAAACATGTGGAAAGATTATGGAATGATTAGGATAAGGTTTAAGGTTGGATTAAGGGTCGAAAATGGTGTTTTGACAACTTATTAACATGGTCCGGGACTTAGCCCTTGCATAAGGTTACGGACCACCCTTAAAAATGAGCCGAAAAACAAGTTTGAAATACCCCAAACCTTAGTATATTGTTTAAACACCTAAATATGGTATATTAAGACTAAAAAGAGTCTTAGAAACATTAGTAAACAAATTTAAACAAAAGAAAACACAAAATGTGCTTAAGTCAATAAAGGCCAAAATGTGCTCTAAGCTTGGGATAAGCTTGGTTAAGACCTAATGAACTTACCAAGACCTTATTTATATACTAATAAACATATTAAACCAATTACCAAAGAAAACCAAGCTTGAAAACAAGTTAAAACACAAAATGTGCTTTAACGAGTCTTAAAGCACATTTTCAAAAAATTGTCTTGTAATGAGTTTTAATGGCTAAATGTCCATTACTCTTTAATTAACATGTGTACTATATAGTATCACATTTGGAGTCTATATCAATGGGAAATCAAAAATTTCACTTCTATGTGCCTTGTTTTTATGAATAGTGATTTTAATAAGCTATTTTGTAACATATGTTGTATAAGTAATTAAATTGATAAATAAAGACTATATTACCCCTAAGTACTATTGGGGGCCGGTTTCTTAAGTGTGGTGACTCACCACTCTCTTGTTAACATGTTAAGAAAATGAAGAAGGACTACTTAAGTTACTTTTACTTTATAAGCATAAATATCTTCTAAAAAGCAAAACAAACTCACTTATCTCATTTCTCATTTCTTTCCTTCATTCCCACGGTTCCAAGTCTTCTTCAACCTCTCTTCTTCTCTTCATTCATGATTTGCAATAGTAAACACACAAACTCCATCTTTGACCACTTGTAATTCCTAGCTCACTTAACCAAATCAAAAACAAAAACACCACCATTCTCTTCTCTCATCAAGTTCTTCATTCCTATTTCTCAAAATTTCAAGAGCCCCATTTCAGTGCCATGGAGTTCTACCATTGAAGGAGCTTGAGCTCATATTTCTACATATTATTACTCTCTTTTGCTTCTAGGTAAGGAATCTCAAAGAAAAATCATGTTTCCTCCATGTTTTTACCTTGACCGAAAATGCCCATTAATGGTGCTCTTTGTGTGACTTTGTTCTAGCTTCATTCCAACCTTTCAAGGACTAGGTGGAGTCCTCTCTTGATATATATTCAAACTCTCTTCAAAGACCAAGGTAAAACAACTACATTAATGTTTTTGAAATAATGTAAACCTAAGGTTTACAATGAGATGAAGCTTAAAGCTTGAATGCTCATTATGTTATTTGTATAATGTTTAGAAGTTGACAAGGAATCAAATACCTTACCGGTTTTATAAGGAAACAAGAAAGAAGTTGTTGGTGTGGAAAAGAGGTAAATATGCTAACCTAATGTGGTTTAAGGTCTTAGGAGAATTGAGCTTGTATTTCTTATGAAAATGATCTAAGGAGCCAATGGGAAGTGACTTAGAAGAATGCTCTCAAGAGCTTAGTAAAAGGCATATGTGTTGTTGAGTGTATTTGCAGGTCAAAGGCAAATATATTGTGGAAATTCAGTGTTTATGATTTATGCATTTTAAGGGCCTAAGAGCCATGTCATTTAAGGGCCTAAGTGCCATGCAATTTAAATTATGCACTGATTGTGATGTAGTGCTATATGTGTGAGTTTGTGTGTAAGATGTGTTTGATGGATTTTGGTGTTCATGGTTGTTGGTTGGTGAAAACAATATGTTTTGGTTTAGTAATGTTCTAGGAGAACCTATGTCAAGATTAGGTAACAAACAAGAAGTCTCTAAGGTTTTAAAATAAGTTTGATGAGTTAAGAAATGTTTAGAATGGTTAAGTGCTTTCCTTGGGAAAGAAACATGCATTAAGGTGTTTAAATGTGAGAAGGGCTTAGGAAATGTTCTAGAGGATTTTATAATGCAAGGAATGTTTTGGGATACACTAGAGTCATTTGGACTTGTGTTAGGATTTGGGCAAACTTTGGTGAACAAGGAGAAAGTGTGAACTTGAAAAAGGATTTCAAGAATGACATAAGGAGTTGACGGTATGAAATAAGTAAGTGTTTAAGGTTATAGATAATGAGTTTCATGGATGTTGTATGTGGATATAAGTGTACCAAATGTTGTTAGGAAACATTAAGAGGCTTAAGAGAAGTTTGGTGAAGATTTGACAAAGTTTGGGCAGGTTTAGATGGCGTCCGACCCAGGGGTCCGACCCAAGTTTGGGTCGGACAGCCTCTGTTAGACGTCAGGAAATTGTTCTGGAACGGTCCGACCAGAGGACTTGGGTCGGACATGGGTCGGACGGTCATGTTTTGAAGGACGGAAAATGTTCTGGAATGGTCCGACCCAGTCGAGTGAGTCGGACATGGGTCGGACATGGTTGTTCTGTAAGTTGGTAAATGTTCTGTAATGGTCCGACCCAGTCGAGTGAGTCGACATGGGTCGGACGTGTATGTATAAAGGGCGATGAAGTCTCTGGAATGGTCCGACCCAGATGGTTGGGTCGGACATGGGTCGGACAAGCTAAATTTTTCCAAACCCGAAAATCACTGGTAGGGTCCGACCCAGTTGTGGGTCGGACGGTGGGTCGGACAGACCAAAACTTATAAAAAAAATAAATAAAGAATGTGACAAACGTAGTTAACCTTGGAGGGTATAATGAAGGTAACCTAGGGTAAGTTAGACATTAAAAACATGTCATACAATCATGTTAAACATTTAGTAAGTTTGAAGTTAAATAAATAATTAACCGACGTTATTAATCATGTATAGGAGTGACCTACGGAGGAAATCAATCGAGGCAAGGACCAAGGTATGGTTTTCTTGCAGTCTGTTGCCTACCGGTTTACACCGGCTTGTGTGTTGTATGTTTCTCTGTGTGTTTATGACGTTATAAGATTTAAACATGTAATGAGTTTACAGTTGTTCATATTATTGAGATGTTATGATGTGACTCATTTTCCTAGTGTGTCTAACGTGACCTACCACCTGTTGTGTATTGGTTGTTAAGTTCCACCATGAACTTCTAACAAGTGTTAACTTGCAAGTGAGGAATCCGGTTGTCCGGTCATGCATGTAAGTTAAGAGTAGATATCTGAATCAGATTTGACTCTTATGTTGTTAAGATTGTTCTCCTTAATTTGGCGTTCGATCTCCCGCTAGCTTCCTCCAAAGCTTACCTATTCTGACTTATGATCGGTTTAGTGGGAACATGTGTTTGTGTGGTGTGTTCGGGTCACTACATCCGAACCATCTGTGACCTAAGTTACTCGTTCGAATAACAGAACGGTAATGAGTGTGTGTAACGAGCTTAACATGAGGGTGAACCATTCTCTAGGCTCTTATGTTGTTTAACCTTCTTGGTTTGTTATTGTGGAAAGAAGATCCACTGTGTATGTGATGTTGTGCTATGCACTATTGATGCTATGCCACATATTATGTTATGTTATGTTATGTATAAAATGAATGCCATGTTATCATGACAATTAGTTGCGCGTATCCCGGTAGCCGATGGGCTGCGCGTTAACCATACCAGCCAAGGGTTGCTGACCCCCTCGGGGGCTCCATATTTTTACTGCAGGATGAGGATCGAGGAAGCAGAGTGGCTGTAGGATCTAGGCTGCAGTTGTATTTTGGTTTATTTTGGATGTTGAGCCCGGGATGCGCCTGTGCTCCCGTGGCATTATATTTTGATTCCGTTGAAATTACTATGGCAGTATATTGACAGTTTACAGTGAAGGAATGTAAGTAAATACTCGGTATTGTATATGATGTATTTATGGTTTAGTTTTATGCTCGGAAGTCTGATCATCAGACCGGTACACTTGTATTTATTCTGCCTTGTCAACCACGTGGGTGGTTGACGGCGTTGTAGCACCGAAACGTTTAGTATTTGTTTAGTTATTTATTCCGCTGCGATTTCATTAGTTGTGAAGTTCGATGTAGGGGTGTTACAAAAAGTGGTATCAGAGCGAAGTATCGCTCTGATGACTAGAATACCGAGCTTAGGAATATACCGAGTTAGGAAACCTAACTACAGTTACCTAAGTGATCAGTTATGGAAAGGTTAACCACTAACCAAGTGTGGAGATACCTTGTTGTCGGGACACGTTTCAACTGTTGGAACCGATAAGTGTGTAAGCATAATGCTAATAATGTTAATGTGGATTCAGATGTCAGGTAGACCGCGAGGTAGGGGCCGCGGAAGCGGTACTGGAGATACGGATGACCAGGGCGAGAATACTACGGCCCAGGTCATGGCCGAAGCTGTAGCGGCCGCCGTAGCCCAAATGGTTCCACAACTAGTAGCTGCAATTCAGCAGGGGCAACACCCCGAAGTTCAACCACCACCGCCACCACCACGAGAGACCAACTGGGTCAAGGCATTGGCAGACTTGAGACCCCCTTCATTTCATGGGGAGACCGACCCACGTAAGCTGGAGGCGTACATCTCCGAGTTGGAGACCGCCTACGAGACCTTGGATGTGCCTGCAGGGGCCAAGGTCCGTCTTGCCGCTTATTACCTGAAGGGTTCGGCACAGAGTTGGTTGAAGCTTGTGAGAGAGGACCGGATGGCGGATCCTCAGTTTGGATGGAGGGAGTACACGGCTCTACTGCGAGCCAAATACTACCCTGTGCATGTTCAAGAGGCCAAGCGCCTGGAGCTGGATAGTCTGAGGCAGGGGGACAAGGTGTCGGTTGATGAGTATTACACTGCATTCACCGGCCTTATCCACCTGTTACCGGACCTGGGGTACTCGAACCGGGTGCTGGTAAACCGTTTCTACAACGGTCTGAGCCACCGTCTTCGCTATGGGATGGGGCCAGCTGAGTATACTACCTTGCAGGAGTGCTATCATGCCGCTGCTAAGGTTGAGATCATCGTCCATCTGAGGGACGAGGAGAATGCGCACAAGCGCAAGGCCACGAGCGAGGGCCAGAGTCCGCAGGGGTACGGGGGAGGAAAGAAGAAGAAGAAACCTTATCCCCAGCCCCAGAAGAGTCAGCACCAGGGTGACAAGGGCCAAGCCCAAACCACCACAGCTGAGGAGCCACTGAAGCTCACATATGCTTATGCGGCGAAACCCCTACGCTCTTACCCACCTAAGGGTAATTATCTAATCCTGTGTGATAAGTTGAAGTGTATGTTGATAAGTTGTGAAACAAGTATTGATTGTGTATTGTGATAGCAGCTAGCACGGGCTCTGGACCGGAGCGCCACTATTACTGTAAGTGGTGTAACGGAGACCACCCCGGCAAGGACTGCAAGGGAAACGACGTACAGTGTCGTTACTGCGAGAAGTGGGGTCACCGTGACTACGAGTGTTACCGGAACCCCAACAGCAGAGTCAACAAGCCCAAGGGGCAGTGGAAGGGTAAGGCCACAGCAGCTATTGATGGCCCGAAGACGGCTAACCAGCCACCCACAGATCAGAGACACACTGATTCCCAGAAGGGGAAGGGGTCGGGACCTAGCAAGGCCGCCCTGAATGTGGTGGACCGGTCTGAGGCGCCAGGGCCCTCTTCTAGACCAGGTACCGCCTAAACTATTGAATGTAATAAGTGATTGCATACCGCATTTCATGCATGTGTGTACTAGTGAGTCCAAATGTGTTATCATGTGAGTAAAGAGTTAAAGTATAGTGTGAAAGTCACCTAATTAGATAATTCTAAACTTAAAGGAACCTTCAATATATGTTATCCAATCCCACCCACACCAAACCCTGAAGAAACCACCATCAACATCACCGACTTTCCAATGGAGCAATGTCAGGTTATCCAGCCAGGTATGATACTCTTAAATGGATACCTGACACCGGAAGCACAAATCCATATCATCAGGCGATGCGATGAACTAGGAGCAAAACCTGGAGGTTTCTACACACCCGAATACCCGAACGGATCAAGAATGCAATTGAAGATGATGTGCATGGGTAAGGACTGGAACCCTTACACCAAGACATATCAAGAAGTGCGAGCTGAAGACGGAGCAACAGTACCAAGTATACCCGAGGAGTTCCATGCGGTCGTTAACCACGCCGTGGGAATTGCTCAACGAGTTGAAACGGATTCAATTCCAAATGTGAAAGCAGATCTATGCATTGTGAACTTCTACCAGAAAGGTGGACGGTTAGGTTTACACCAAGATAAGGACGAGTCACCCGAGTCTCTAAGTAAGGGAGTACCCGTGGTGTCTTGGTCCATTGGTGATACCGCAGTGTTTGTGTATGGCGAGCAGAAGCGTGCTGATCTCGCAAAGAAGCTAGTGTTGAAATCGGGAGATGTGTTAATCATGGGTGGGCAGTCAAGGATGCTATATCATGGCATCAGAAAGATCAAACTGAATACCGCACCGTCGGCAGTGATCAATGCCACACACATGAAACCCGGACGTTTGAATTTGACCTTCAGACAGTTTTAAAGCCTTGTATAATTATGTAATGTGTTAAGCCAGTGTATGTTAGGGATATAATGTAGTGTTAAGTTATGTCAACAGTGTAAACCAACAATGTTGTAAGGAGAATGTGTTAATGAATAAAGTGGAGTTATTGAAGTATATCAACCGTGTTGTTACCCAATACTTATTAGTTTGCCAATGAACTAGGCTGTGCACTCGGAACGGGAGGTACACTGAGTGTCTGCAATGAGCAGAAGCCGGCAAGAGCGGCACAATCCTCACCGGTACCTTTCCAGTCAATGGCGTGGACGCTTCGATCTTGTTCGACTCCGGAGCCTCACATACATTTATTTTATCCTTTGCGAAGAGGCGGGGAGGGTTAGACGACGATGAGATGCCAGACTTCCTAGTCACTCTCCCGTCGAAAGAGCGGATCAGGTGTACCCGCTACCACCGAGATGCTGTTGTAAGAATCAGAGGTGAAGAGTTTCCGATCGACTTGATAGAGTTCGACGGACTTGGCTTTGATGTGATTGTCGGGATGAACTGGTTGGAGCGGTACAAGGGCAGAATCCTATGTGCCGAGCATCGACTGCTTCTTCGGAGTCCATCTGGGGTTACTATATCTTACCGCCAGAGGCCCAGGGAGCCTTCGACTCAGATCATCACCGCCATGGCTATGTGTCGTGAACTATACGAGGGAGTGATGTATACCTCTGCTATGTCCAGGACATAGAGAGAGATCCAGAGTTTAGCCCAGATGTGCCGGTAGTGTCGGAGTTTCCTGATGTATTTCCTAAGGAACTGCCGGGCATGCCGCCAGCACGGGAAGTGGAGTTTGAGATTGATTTGGTTCCGGGTACGGACCAATTGCGAAGGCGCCCTATCGTATGGCTCCAGCAGAGATGACAGAGCTCAAGGAGCAGCTGAGAGACCTACTCGACAAGGGTTCATCCGCCCTAGCGTTTCACCATGGGGAGCGCCGGTCCTCTTCGTGAAGAAGAAGGACGGTAGTCTCCGCCTGTGTATTGACTATCGAGAACTGAATGCAGTTACGGTGAAGAACCGTTACCCTTTACCACGCATCGACGATCTATTTGATCAGTTGAGGGGAGCATCAGTATTCTCCAAGATAGACCTACGATCCGGATACCATCAGATTGCCATCCGTGACAGTGATATCGAAAGACAGCATTCAGAACTAGGTATGGCATTATGAGTTACAGTTATGCCGTTTGGTTATCAATGCACCAGCTAAGTTCATGGACTTAATGAACCGCTTGTTCCAAGATCAGTTGGACAAGTCAGTGGTAGTCTTCATCGATGATATTCTTGTGTACTCAAAATCGAAGGTGAGCATGAAAGCCACCTGAGAAATGTGTTACAAACATTGAGGAGGAATCAGTTGTATGCTAAGTTTTCGAAATGTGAGTTTTGGTTGAACCAAGTATCCTTTCTTGGACATGTGATTTCTGAGGCCGGGATCGCTGTTGATCCGGCAAAGATGATGCAGTGCGCACCTGGCCTAGGCCGAAGACAGTTACCGATATCAGGAGCTTCCTCGGTCTGGCAGGTATTATAGGAGGTTTGTAAAGGACTTCTCCAGTGTCTCGAAGCCGATGACTTCCTTGATGAAAAGGATGCACCATTCGAGTGGACAGTCGACTGTGAGAGTTCTTTCAGAGTCTCAAGGATGCTCTGACATCTGCACCAGTCCTGACTATACCAGACGGTCCAGATGGTTTTGAGGTCTATTGCGACGCATCAGGTAGAGGTATGGGTTGTGTTGATGCAACACGGGAAGGTCGTAGCATACGCCTCCCGACAGCTGAAGAAGCATGAGGAGAACTACCCTACCCACGACTTAGAATTGGGTGCCATTGTCTTCGCATTGAAGATATGGCGACATTATTTGTATGGGGTAAGTGTGACAATCTATTCTGACCACAAAAGTTTAAAGTACTTGTTCACTCAGAAGGAGTTGAACATGAGGCAAAGAAGGTGGGTTGAATTTCTGAATGACTACGACATTAATCACAATAAAGAGGGTAAGGCAAATGTGGTAGCTGACGCATTGAGTCGCCGAGCACACTCTCTCCATTCGCTAGTCTCTCATACTGGCTTGGTTGAAGAGGTGCGGAGTGCTCAGATGACGGATCAGTATATGATGGAGATCAGGCAGAAGCTTATTGATGGCACATTCGAGGGTCAGAAGTACGACTTCAGACTCCACGATGATGACCTGATTAGGCTAATGGCCGATTGTGTATACCTAGGAGTAGCGCTGAGTTGAAGGAGCGCATATTGAGTGAATCCCATTGTTCTACTACTTCGATTCACCCCGGAGCTTCAAAGATGTATAAGGGTATGAAAAGATATTTTTGGTGGACTGGAATGAAAAAAGATGTAAGTGATTATGTGTTGAGGTGTCTCACTTGCCAGAAGGTAAGTTTGAGCACCGACGGCCTGGTGGTATGGTACAGCCAATGCCAGTGCCTGATGGAAGTTCCATGATATTTCCATGGACTTCGTAGTAGGGCTTCCGCCTACAAGGGGAGGTCTGAATATGATATGGGTTGTTGTTGACCGACTGACCAAGGTGGCCCGATTCATTCCGATGAAGGAGACCTGGGAAGTGGCAAAACTGGCAGAACTCTTTGACAGAGAAATTGTAAGACATCATGGGGTACCGAAAACAATTGTATCTGACAGAGATACCAGATTCTTATCGAGGTATTGGAAGTCTACGCGAGAAGCACTGGGTACCGAACTGAAATTGAGTACAGTGTTTCACCCACAGACAGATGGTCAGAGTGAGCGCACCATCCAGACACTTGAGGATATGTTACGTGCATGTGCACTTGACTTTCAGACCAGCTAGATTGATAAGTTACATCTGATCGAGTTTAGTTACAACAACAGTTATCATGCATCGATCAAGATGTCTCCCTTCCAGGCCTTGTACGGTAGACCATGCCGCACGCCATTATGCTGGGATGAGTCGAGTGAGACGGTCATTATAGGACCAGAGTATCTTGAACAAGTTCAGGCAGAAGTTCGCCAGATCCGGGCTAACATGAAGGCAGCTCAGGATAGACAAAAGTCGTACGCAGATGTGCGCAGACGTGACCTGGAGTTCGCCGTGGGCGATCAGGTATTTTTGAGAGTATCCCCCATGAAGGGAGTATTTCGTTTTGGCCAGAAAGGCAAGTTGAGCCCAAAATATGTGGGGCCTTATGTTGTGACGGAGCGGATCGGCCCGGTAGCTTACAAACTTGATCTACCCGCCGAGCTGGGCAAGGTACATGATGTATTTCATGTGTCCCAGTTGAAGAAGTATATGTCTCATCCGTCTCATGCTTCAGCCTGAAAGGCTAACCTTAGAGCCAACCATGCGATCAGTGGAGACTCCGGTACGGATTCTGGATACTAAGACTCGAGACACTCGCCATAAGTCTGTGAGACTGGTGAAAGTTCTTTGGTCTAACCAGGACGTTGAGGAGGCCACTTGGGAGCTGGAAGACAAGATGAAGGCGAAGTACCCGTCATTGTTTACTTCTTAGTGCTTATGTGTATAGGGTACGGGGCGTACCCCTTTTAAGGGGGGTAGAGCCGTTTCGGTTAGGTAAGTACGACGTGTATTTAAATACATCGTCTATGTTATGTTGTTATGTTACAGACCGTTGTGTCTGAATGATGTGGATGATGTTGTATGGACCTTGTGTCCAATGTTATGTACCCGATGTTATGTTGTATGGACCTTGTGTCCAATGTTATGTAAGTGTGGTGTTAATGATGTATGGAAGTATTGTTTATAAGTATTCCCGTGTTCTAACATTTAGGATATGTGGAAGTGTGAACTTTGAGGACAAAGTTCTTTTAAGGGGGGTAGATTGAAATACCCCAAACCTTAGTATATTGTTTAAACACCTAAATATGGTATATTAAGACTAAAAAGAGTCTTAGAAACATTAGTAAACAAATTTAAACAAAAGAAAACACAAAATGTGTTTAAGGTCAATAAAGGCCAAAATGTGCTCTAAGCTTGGGATAAGCTTGGTTAAGACCTAATGAACTTACCAAGACCTTATTTATATACTAATGAACATATTAAACCAATTACCAAAGAAAACCAAGCTTGAAAACAAGTTAAAACACAAAATGTGCTTTAAGGAGTCTTAAAGCACATTTTCGAAAAATTGTCTTGTAAATGAGTTTTGAATGGCTAAATGTCCATCATTACTCTTTAATTAACATGTGTACTATATAGTATCACATTTGGAAGTCTATATCAATGGGAAATCAAAAATTTCACTTCTATGTGCCTTGTTTTTTATGAATAGTGATTTTAATAAGCTATTTTGTAACATATGTTGTATAAGTAATTAAATTGACAAATAAAGACTATATTACCCCTAAGTACTATTGGGGGCCGGTTTTCTTAAGTGTGGTGACTCACCACTCTCTTGTTAACATGTTAAGAAAATGAAGAAGACTACTTAAGTTACTTTTTACTTTATAAGCATAAATATCTTCTAAAAAGCAAAACAAACTCACTTATCTCATTCTCTCATTTCTTTCCTTCATTTCCCACGGTTCCAAGTCTCTTCAACCTCTCTTCTCTTCATTCACGATTTGCAATAGTAAACACACAAACTCCATCTTTGACCACTTGTAATTCCTAGCTCACTTAACCAAATCAAAAACAAACACCACCATTCTCTTCCTCTCATCAAGCTCTTCATTCCTATCTTCTCAAAATTTCAAGAGCCCCATTTCGGTGCCATGGAGTTCTACCATTGAAGGAGCTTGAGCTCATATTTCTACATATTATTACTCTCCTTTGCTTCTAGGTAAGGAATCTCAAAGAAAAATCATGTTTCCTCCATGTTTTTACCTTGACCGAAAATGCCCATTAATGGTGCTCTTTGTGTGACTTTGTTCTAGCTTCATTCCAACCTTTCAAGGACTAGGTGGAGTCCTCTCTTGATATATATTCAAACTCTCTTCAAAGACCAAGGTAAAACAACTACATTAATGTTTTTGAAATAATGTAAACCTAGGGTTTACAATGAGATGAAGCTTAAAGCTTGAATACTCATTATGTTATTTGTATAATGTTTAGTAGTTGACAAGGAATCAAATACCTTACCGGTTTTATAAGGAAACAAGAAAGAAGTTGGTGTGGAAAAGAGGTAAATATGCTAACCTAATGTGGCTTAAGGTCTTAGGAGAAATGAGCTTGTATTTCTTATGAAAATGATCTAAGGAGCCAATGGGAAGTGACTTAGAAGAATGCTCTAAGAGCTTAGTAAAAGGCATATGTGTTGTTGAGTGTATTTGCAGGTCAAAGGCAAATATATTGTGGAAATTCAGTGTTTATGATTTATGCATTTTAAGGGCCTAAGAGCCATGTCATTTAAGGGCCTAAGTGCCATGCAATTTAAATTATGCACTATATTGTGATGTAGTGCTATATGTGTGAAGTTTGTGTGTAAGATGTGTTTGATGGATTTTGGTGTTCATGGTTGTTGTTGGTGAAAACAATATGTTTTGGTTTAGTAATGTTCTAGGAGAACCTATGTCAAATTTAGGTAACAAACAAGAAGTCCTAAGGTTTAAAAATAAGTTTGATGAGTTAAGAAATGTTTAGAATGGTTAAGTGCTTTCCTTGGGAAATAAACATGCATTAAGGTGTTTTAAGATGTGAGAAGGGCTTAGGAAATGTTCTAGAGGATTTTATAATGCAAGGAATGTTTTGGGATACACTAGAGTCATTTGGACTTGTGTTAGGATTTGGGCAAACTTTGGTGAACAAGGAGAAAGTGTGAACTTGAAAAAGGATTTCAAGAATGACATAAGGAGTTGACGGTATGAATTAAGTAAGTGTTTAAGGTTATAGATAATGAGTTTCATGGATGTTGTATGTGGATATAAGTGTACCAAATGTTGTTAGGAAACATTAAGAGGCTTAAGGAGAAGTTTGGTGAAGATTTGACAAAGTTTGGGCAGGTTTAGATGGCGTCCGACCCAGGGGTCCGACCCAAGTTTGGGTCGGACAGCCTCTGTTAGACGTCAGGAAATTGTTCTGGAACGGTCCGACCCAGAGGACTTGGGTCGGACATGGGTCGGACGGTCATGTTTTGAAGGACGGAAAATGTTCTGGAATGGTCCGACCCAGTCGAGTGAGTCGGACATGGGTCGGACATGGTTGTTCTGTAAGTTGGTAAATGTTCTGTAATGGTCCGACCCAGTCGAGTGAGTCGAACATGGGTCGGACGTGTATGTATAAAGGGCGATGAAGTCTCTGGAATGGTCCGACCCAGATGGTTGGGTCGGACATGGGTCGGACAAGCTAAATTTTTCCAAACCCGAAAATCACTGGAAGGGTCCGACCCAGTTGTGGGTCGGACGGTGAGTCGGACAGACCAAAACTTATAAAAAATAAATAAAGAATGTGACAAACGTAGTTAACCTTGGAGGGTATAATGAAGGTAACCTAATAGGGTAAGTTAGACATTAAAAACATGTCATACAATCATGTTAAACATTTAGTAAGTTTGAAGTTAAATAAATAATTAACCGACGTTATTAATCATGTATAGGAGTGACCTACGGAGGAAATCTATCGAGGCAAGGACCAAGGTATGGGTTTCTTGCAGTCTGTTGCCTACCGGTTTACACCGGCTTGTGTGTTGTATGTTTCTCTGTGTGTTTATGACGTTATAAGATTTAAACATGTAATGAGTTTACAGTTGTTCATATTATTGAGATGTTATGATGTGACTCATTTTCCTAGTGTGTCTAACGTGACCTACCACCTGTTGTGTTTGGTTGTTAAGTTCCACCATGAACTTCTAACAAGTGTTAACTGGGAAGTGAGGAATCCGGTTGTCCGGTCATGCATGTAAGTTAAGAGTAGATATCTGAATCAGATTCGACTCTTATGTTGTTAAGATTGTTCTCCTTAATTTGGCGTTCGATCTCCCGCTAGCTTCCTCCAAAGCTTACCTATTCTGGCTTATGATCGGTTTAGTGGGAACATGTGTTTGTGTGGTGTGTTCGGGTCACTACATCCGAACCATCTGTGACCTAAGTTACTCGTTCGAATAACAGAACGGTAATGAGTGTGTGTAACGAGCTTAACATGAGGGTGAACCATTCTCTAGGCTCTTATGTTGTTTAACCTTCTTGGTTTGTTATTGTGGAAAGAATATCCACTGTGTATGTGATGTTGTGCTATGCACTATTGATGTTATGCCACATATTATGTTATGTTATGTTATGTATAAAATGAATGCCATGTTATCATGACAATTAGTTACGTGTATCCCGGTAGCCGATGGGCTGCGCGTTAACTATACCAGCCAAGGGTTGCTGACCCCCTCGGGGGCTGCATATTTTTACTGCAGGATGAGGATCGAGGAAGCAGAGTGGCTGTAGGATCTAGGCTGCAGTTGTATTTTGGTTTATTTTTGATGTTGAGCCCGGGATGCGCCTGTGCTCCCGTGGCATTATATTTTGATTCTGTTGAAATTACTATGGCAGTATATTGACAGTTTACAGTGAAGGAATGTAAGTAAATACTCGGTATTGTATATGGTTTAGTTTATGCTCGGAAGTCTGATCATCAGACCGGTACACTTGTATTTATTCTGCCTTGTCAACCACGTGGGTGGTTGACGGCGTTGTAGCACCGAAACGTTTAGTATTTGTTTAGTTATTTATTCCGCTGCGATTTCATTAGTTGTGAAGTTCGATGTAGGGGTGTTACAAAGTTTGTAAGTGGTTCGGGTCCTTATTCCAGGACCAAGACCCGGACCAAGTGAAAATAATGTCGAGACTACATTCTAGTATTGTTCCGGGACCTTAGGTCCAGACCAAGTACCAGACCAGGGCAAAAATGTTTCAAAATGTGGTTTAAAGGCTTCTAATGATGGGGGATTGAATGGTAATGGTTTTAGGGTATGTTTAGGCCTTGTTTGGTGACATGTAAAGGCCTTAAAATGTGTAAATAAGTTCTAGGTTGGATGTGAGAGTTGTGAACTTAAGATCACAAGAGTAAAATTAAGTTATTTAACTAGTTAATGGGGCTAATTATGGGCATTAGATATTAAACAATCATGTTACCCCAATGTTAATGAAAGTAATTGTAATGTTACCAGTTGTTCGAGAATTGTTCGAGGAACATAAGAGGACACAATAGAGTGGACCTTGGTGACAGGTATGGTTTTCTTGCAACCTGTGTCCTACCGGATCACACCGGCTTGTATGCCAATGTGTTTTTCTGAATGTTTGCCACCTTATAAGATAAGAACATGTAATGAGTTTACAGTAATTCATTTATGTGGGGTGTTTAGCTCCGTTACCGTTTAGCCCCGAATGTGTTAAACCATAGCTAACCAAATCTAGGATCACATAAGAGATCGGTATTCGGATTTTAACGACCCAAACCATGGGAACGTTCTAACCAGGGCTATGTGTGAGTTAGTTGTACGTTGTTTGTGTGTGTGAGTATGTTTACCTCCCTTGTGTGTTTAACCTGGTTATAATACCTTATTGTGTATGGATGTGATAGGTTCCATAATGGAGCTCTTAACTATATATTTACATATATATATACTAATGGGGGGTGAGGAATCCGGAGTGTTCCGGTCGCGCGTGTTGTTTGGGAGTTGATGTATACAGTTTCTTTAACTCCCTCGCTGTTATGGTTGATTTCCTTTTTGGTCTTCAATCTCCCTCAAGCTTCACCAAGGCTTCCACTGACTCACGTCGGTACCGGGGGACATGTACGGTGTGTTTGGTACTATATTGAGACCGACACACCTCAGTAATGTTAATGTGTACGGTGCGTTCAGGACTAAGTCTTTCCGGCGCACCATAAGTGACACGTGTTCTCTATGTAGAACAATAAGTTATTGTATAACGAGCTTATCATGGGAATAAAAGATTCTCTAGGCTCTAATGAGATTACTAACTCACATTTCGGGATGTCCGCACGTGACCCTCTCCAAGTTATGTTGTTTGTACGTTAAAGTGTGATATGAGTTGTTATGTGGAGTATGTGGTTCATGGGTATCAATCCCACTTTATTATAAGAGAATTTAAGTATGACCCGTTAGGGTAAGTGTATCTATTAAAGAAATAGCTCCATTAGAGAGAGAAACCCTCAAGGGTTAAGGAACAAAATGAGTGAGCTAACGAGTTTTGTTGTGTTGATTAATTTGTTGAACCCCATTGTTGTGGGTATGCAATGTTTATGTGTTTATAGTTTTTCATGCATGATTTAAATAAAATCAACCGCATGCTTAGACGACAATTAGTTGTGCGTGGCCCGGTAGTATGCGGGCTGCACGATTACCATACCAGCATTGTGCTGAGCCCCTTGAGGGGCCACCCTTTCTCTCTTTCTTTTCAGGTACAAGGTGCTGGAAGCCGTTCGAGAGTAGGACGGGGTAGTTGTTTGTACATAGGTAGTTAATTAATTGAGTATGGATTGTAGGTGTAGTAAGACCGAAATTGTTATCGGCATTAGTTAGTAAATACTCGGTACAGTTGGAATGTAAATGTATAATGTTTGTTGGTAATGGAAAGAGATTGTAATGTGTAGTTGCTCGGGAATCTGGTCCATCAGACCGATACAATGTTTATGTATTAGCCTTGTGTGAGCCTCGATTTTAAACCCTATCCTATGTTGATTAAAGTTGATTAGGATCTAATCGGGTTTTAGGTCCACTTATAGTCTAAGATTAATAACTATGTCATATAACAATAATTATTAAAACCTAAGCTAGCTCACTGGAACCTATTATGAGTCGCCACCTAATTTTAACCTAGATCAAATTAGGAAAGGAGAGTTCGGGTTCGGGGGCTCGATATTCGACTTAATTTGGGTTCAATTACTTTTATTACCCCTCCTAGGTCGTTTTTCCTCTACTTGGTTTAATTACGGCTTTTTACAAAGTTGCTTTTCAACCTAAGTGCGCGCTTCTGTTTTTTTGTGTTTTTTAGCATTTTTTTGACAGAAAATTAAAGTGGAAATTAAAATTACCTAAACTAGGGTTTCGGAGGCAGAATTAGGTCAAATCTTGTTTCCGTCCGTGGCCACGGACCTAATGTCCGAGACCACGGACCCTAGTTAACCTATATGAAAATAAAAGTCGAATTGAAAACAAAAAGAAAGTTGTAAAGTCCGGGGCCACGGACAGGCCGTCCGTGGGCCCGGACATTATTAGAAAAACCTAAATTTTTTTAAAATTTAAAAAAACTCGCCGCCGTCCGTGGGCGTCCGGGCTTACGGACAAGGAGTCCGGGACCCCGGACATGACGTCCGTGGGTGCGGACCGCCCTCGGACAGCGGCGTTAAGGCTGTTCCCGAAGGTGTTTTTGGCTCAAATTTTATGGGTGCGTAGCCTGAAAGATGTACAATGCGTTAGTGATCGAAAGTTCTCAATTTGAATTCGAATTATGCACGAAACTTGGTAAACAAGTTATTGGACAGAAGCTTGAATAAACAGCAATACAAAAGCGTACGAAGGTTAGTTTGAGCCCAAATTTTGAGGCAAGACAGATAACACCGTGGAGAATTAGGGAAGTGGAGTTTCTACCTGTTTTACCTTTGGATTCACAATGTTTCTTCACACCGGGATTCGTCGAGTGCTCTGTTGATGGCAGACCCGAGAGGATTTCGACCCAAGCTTCTGGTTGTTGGTTGTTCTTGCTGTTCTTCACGTTTTGGTGGTGTTTTTGTGGGGTTTTGATGACTATTGATGCTTTGGGGATTGGAAAACGTGTTTAGATGGTGATTTCGGGGGATTTTCGGTATGATTTGGGTGGCCGGGTGTTGGAAACGTGAGAGAGAGTGAGGAGGCTGTGTTTTCTGATTCTCTAGGGTTCTTGAGCATATGAGGTTCTGATTTTATCCAAAAATCTATCCCCTTATATAGACTTTCTTAAAGATAAAGAAAATCTAGTAAAAGTAAGATTTTTCGATATTTTAGTTAAGTGACTTCCCAAAGGAATTTGCTGTGAAATTTTAACCTCATGTCAAGGATGGATATTATGAATTTTCTGAGGTGGAACCGAATTTTTTGAATATTGGAATATTTTTAAATTGAATTTCTCGTCAGATTCAGTCAGAAATTGCTAGAAAATTATTGGAAATTCGAAAAATCAAAATTCCAACGCCATTATGCATAAAATGTCATCCTCTATCATGGGTTAAAATATCAAAGCATTTCAAACTGATTTGGGCATCCTTTGGAGGAGAGAGAAAGCTTACAAGAGGTCTTAGGAGCCTTTAAAGATTACCAAAACGCCCTGAAAGTGACGAAGCTGCTCCCCATGCCATGGAACGTGCCGATCGGGCCGGGATCCCTCACCGCTTGATTAAAATGCCTCTCAAACACCAGTACCACGTAGACCCTAACCAGGGGGTCAAAATTTTGGGTATAACAGATTGCCCCCCGTCAACTAGACTTTGTAATGAAAGTGAGAAGGCTAGTTGATGCCTGAGTGATACCCCAAAATTTCAAATGTTTCCAAGACCCTGCATGTTATCAGAAAACTGATAAGTTGTGTCGAGCTATTCTAAGGCGCTGACTACCTACAATGAATGAGATGTTGTCAAGCGGTTCTAAGGCGTTGACTACCTATGATGAATGAGATGTTGTCAAGCGGTTCTAAGGCGTTGACTACCTATAATGAATGTGATGATGTCAAGCGATTCTAAGGTGTTGACTACCTATAATGAATGTGATGATGTCAAGCGATTCTAAGGCGTTGACTACCTACAATGAATGAGATGTTGTCAAGCGGTTCTAAGGCGTTGACTACCTATGATGAATGAGATGTTGTCAAGCGGTTCTAAGGCGTTGACTACCTATAATGAATGTGATGATGTCAAGCGGTTCTAAGGCGTTGACTACCTATAATGAATGTGATGATGTCAAGCGATTCTAAGGCGTTGACAACCTAAAATGTGAAAATGAGATAGTGTCAAGCGATTCTAAGGCGTTGACAACCTAAAATGTGATAACTGGGTGGTATGCAAATGCAAGAATGCTGAGATATTGATGATGCTAATGATGCTGATGATGTTGATGATGCTGATGATGTTGATGATGCTGATGATGATGCTCGGATGCTTCTGGGGACCGAAACCCGTGCCAATGCTCCTAGCTGGACCCAATGTGGACTTATTGCCATCGCCCCCCAAGCCGGTGTGCAGGGATAACTCCTGGTAAAAACCTTGGGGACTTATTGCCTTCGCCCACCATTCGTTGATCCCGAAAATAAGTTGACATCGCAAAAGGAGGATTTATTGCCATCACCTCGCCAACTTTTCTGTCGCCAGGTCTTGTGACGCGCCTGGATAATGCAACTAGGTCTTACGACGAGCCTATATGAATGAGATGAATGCAAAGTGTTTGATAAGAGTGGGTACGCTAAAGGGTAACGCTAGGTCTTACTACGAGCCTAAGGGAATGCAGCAAGGTCTTATGGCGAGCCTAAAAATGGCTCTAGGTCTTATGACGAGCCTAAGGGATGCAACTAGGTCTTACTACGAGCCTAAGGGAACGTGACTAGGTCTTATGGCGAGCCTAAAATTGGTTCTAGGTCTTATGGCGAGCCTAAGGATGGATCTAGGTCTTACGACGAGCCTAAGGATGGATCTAGGTCTTACGACGAGCCTAAAGGGATTGAATGTAGGGTAGGTCTTATGTGTGCCTAAAAGGATTGAATGTAGGGTAGGTCTTATGTGTGCCTAAAAGGATTGAATGTAGGGTAGGTCTTATGTGTGCCTAAGGTTTAGGGATGAGACTCATCTTAACTCAGTTGCTTATGGAGACTAAGATCCATCCTACTCGGTTGCTTACGGAGACCGAGACCCACTCTACTCGGTTGCTTATGGAGACCGAGACCCATCTAACTCAGTTGCTTATGGAGACTGAGACCCAATCTACTCGGTTACTTATGGAGACCGAGATCCATCTAACTCAGTTGCTTATGGAGACTGAGATCCATTCTACTCGGTTGCTTATGGAGACCGAGACCCAATCTACTCGGTTGCTTATGGAGACCGAGACCCAATCTACTCGGTTGCTTATGGAGACCGAGATCCAATCTACTCGGTTGCTTATGGAGACCGAGATCCATCTAACTCAGTTGCTTATGGAGACTGAGATCCATTCTACTCGGTTGCTTATGGAGACCGAGATCCATCTAACTCAGTTGCTTATGGAGACTGAGATCCATTCTACTCGGTTGCTTATGGAGACCGAGATCCATCTAACTCAGTTGCTTATGGAGACTGAGATCCATCTAAACTTGACCAGGCAAATGCAGTATGGTTGATGATGTGAGGATGCAAAACACGTTTTATGCAGATGATTGTCATTGTGATCAAATTGTTAAGGTTCCAAACATGGAGATGACAAGGTTTACCCGAGTATTGTAAAGTGAAATTGAAGTGCTTGCAAAAACCGAAAATTTGCACAAAGCAAGAAATAGCTGAAAATGTGCCAAACATGGCAATGCTTGAGAAAAACACTGTTAAGAAAGGAAAGCGAAATAATCATTTCCTGACTAAGAGTTCCAGACCTGCAATTTGTTTCTCAGAGGATGAACACAATACTAATGGAAATGTGTGGTGTTCATTGTGGTGCTGAAAGCTTTTGCTAGTGTTCAGGATTTATGACAAGCCTGGGGTTGGGGTGTGATTTTGGATGGTGATTTGGATTAAGATGAGCTGATGTTTTGTGGAGGTAAGACTAGTGACGGGCCTGAGAGTGTTTGTGTGGAGGTTAAGGCTTATGTGGGCATGTGTGGTATGACGTGAGGGTAAGGGCTTATGTGGGCCTACGTGGTAGTGTTTGTGGTGCCCACGCTTTGGGTTTCTGTTGGTGTTGTCATGGCAATTGTTGGAACCAACAATTGCCCCCAGTATTGTTCCTTAAGGCAATCTGAGCTAGAGTTCATGGCAATCGATCGGAACGATCGATTGCCCCCAGTATTTTCTTTGATTAAACATGCGAACAAGTCTTATCCTCACATGGTGTAACACCCCTAAAACCGGCCTAAGAGTTAAGGGTGCTACACGCCGCGTATTACTACCTAATAACGCAAGGCTCTAAAACACTCAAACGCAATAAGGCCCAAAACGAAGTTTACATAAACATTGTAAACCAATGTATTCAAATACAGCGGAACAAATACCAAATCCCAAATACAAAAACCGAGTCAGAAACAAAAGTCAAAAGCAAAAGGCCCGAAGGCTACAACATCTCAGAGTATCAAACTGAAAGAACATAAAAGCTAATTACTATAGCTCCAGAACTTAGGATGATCCCCGCTGATCAATCTGCAAAATGTTATAAGTAGGGGAATGAGCACACAACTATGCCCAGTAAGCAGCGACCGTCATCAGTAAGGTCGCTCAAAACAATTGAAATCAGAAGAAGAGAAGATAAACATCTTATGCAAAATTCTCAGATATTCAGAAGCTTTCAGAAACAGAAGCAGAGTGGAACACAAGGGTTCCCATTTCAGAAACAGTCAGAGCACTTAAACGGAAAGGGGACAAGACACAATGCACACGCACAGAAGGGTCGAAGACCCATAGACCATACTAGGTCTCTCGGCAACGCGCAGAAATGACTCGAAAGAGCCAAAGGGTTCGTCAACCCTACAGAACAGAAAGGGAATGACCCACACTCAGAACGACGTCTACATGGTATACCACGGAATAGCTCGACCCAGCCATTCACGGCTCAGAAACAAAGTGCAATGTCCCAAAACAGAAAGGTTGCTTAAACAGAAGCAAAGTTGCATTTAAATATGCCAAAACACTCATAAATCAGTAGCACAGATCATAAGGAAACCAATGCCGCAGACGGCACTCAAATCGGAGTTCAAACGAAGAAGTTATGTTGAAAACAAGGGGTGTCCGAACTTGTGTCCGGACATTGAAGTTCGGACACAAGTCGAGACTCGGAAACCAGAGAAAGCCAAATGTCCGAACTTGTGTCCGGACATCAATGTTCGGACACAAGTCGAGTTGAAATCAGATAGAGGAGTTCAGCATGTCCGAACATCCAAGTTCGGACGGATGTTCGGACAGGTTTTACGGGAAAACACGCGGAAGGTCCGACCTTGTGTCCGGACGTCGAAGTTCGGACACAGGTCGAACTTAAACCAGAGGGAAAACCTGAGGGTTGTGTCCGAACATCCATGTTCGGACAGATGTTCGGACATACCCCAACTCGCAAATCAGAAAGGCAGAAACGCACTGTCCGAACTTCAAAGCTCGGACGGAAGTTCGGACAGTGCGAAAAATGCAATTTCCAGAAGACGAACAGAAGAAAAAACAACACAATCAATGCCTCAAAATGCCAATGAAGCACACACAAATCAGACATTAAAACAGGAAACCATGGGGTTTAGCCATTCCAAAACGCAACCAAACAGACATCACAAACAGAAATCACACACGAAACAGAACCGTGTAATCCCCATGGCTGAACTTCCAAACTGAATCGAGTAACCACCTACCTCAATTAGCAGAAGCAACAACGAACTGAGGCAGCAGGCACAATCCACGCAGAGCAACAATCCGGACAGACCAACAGCCACTGAACAACAAAACCGACCGCCCACAATCAGAAAACAGGCAAGAACCCTAGAATACAACATTCCTCAAATCTGTAATCCAAACCTGAACACGAGACCAGACGCAGTAGTACCGCAGCAGAATCTTAATCCGAATGCAGCCGACGACAACTGATTCGAACACAATCAGAATCCACAATCAGAAAGCTGAAAAAAAAACGAAGAAACACAAGAAGTCCCAATTCTGCAATTCAAACCTGAAATCGAAGGGAGGACCACGCGGCACTGGGACGAACAATTCAGAGCAGTAACACGCTATCCGCGACACACGATCTTCAGCAGAGTACAAGGTCTGAGAGAGAGAAGAGAAACTTGAGTTGTTCAAAGAGAGGCGCTCCACTACGAGAAAACTGATGACTAAACTGATGGGGAAAGTAGTGGGAGGAATTATTACTCCTTAATAATTCCACTTACCTTAATTAAACCGAATGGAAAAGACCTACTTGCCTCGCCTTTTAAACTAATGCCTCTGGAGCCCAACTGACATAAGCAATTAATTATCCAACTTAGAATACATAGTACAGATATAATATAAGTAGGAATATACGGGTTATAACATCACCTCCCCCTTAAAAGAATCTCGTCCTCGAGATTAACTCACCTTACTGCTCGAACAGAGAGGGAAACTTGGCACGCAGCTCATCTTCGAGCTCCCAAGTAGCTTCACTCTCTAACTGATCTGACCACTGGACCTTCACCATAGTAGGGTCTTACTACGAAGCCGACGGACATCCCTGGCTAAAATACGAGTAGGCACCGCCTCGAAACTGCAATCCTCTCTCAGCTGAAGCTGGCTGTAGTCGATCACGTGAGACGGATCATGCAGATACTTCCTCAACATAGACACATGGAAACTCCGTGACAGCAGACAAAGCGGGTGGCAATGCTAACCGGTAGGCCACAGGGCCAATCCTCTCCAGAATCTCAAACGGTCCAACGAACCTCGGGCTAAGCTTCCCACGCTTCCCAAACCGGACCACGCCTCTGACCGGCGACACTCGCAGATAGACATGATCACCAACATCGAACTCAAGCGGCCTGCGCCTCTGATCTGCATAGCACTTCTGTCTGCTCTGAGCAACAAGCAAACGCTCCCGAATCGTCCTGATCTTCTCTACTGCTCCCTGAACCAGCTCGGGTCCAACCAAGACCCTCTCCTTCAGGTCATCCCAACAGATGGGGGACCTGCACCTCCTACCGTACAACGCTTCAAACGGAGCCATACCAATGCTCGCCTGAAAGCTGTTGTTGTAGGCGAACTCAATCAGAGTCACATGCTGCTCCCAGCTACCACCAAGTCCAGGACACATGCACGAAGCATGTCCTCCAAAACCTGATTAGTCCTCTCCGTCTGGCCATCCGACTGAGGATGGTAAGCTGAACTGAAGCTAAATTCGTACCCAAGGCCTTATGCAAACTGCGCCAAAATCTCGAAACAAAACGTGGGTCACGATCAGACACAATAGTAGTAGGCACACCGTGAAGCCTCACTATCTCATCCAGATATAAACGAGCTAGGCGCTCCAAACTGAAGGTCTTCTTCACCGGCAGAAAATGAGCAGACTTCGTCAGACGATCAACTATCACCCAAACAGCATCACAACCCGAAGGAGTCCTGGGCAAACCCATGACGAAATCCATCCCCACACTCTCCCACTTCCACTCAGGAATGGGAAGGGGCTGAAGCAACCCGCTGGCCTCTGGTGCTCAGCCTTAATCTGCTGACAGGTCTGGCACTTCGAGACAAACTCTGAGATATCACGCTTCATCCCAGACCACCAGAATGACTCTCTGAGGTCTCGATACATCTTCACCCCTCCTGGGTGAACTGAATAAGGCGCTCCATGGGCCTCCTGAAGGATCTCTCTGCGCAGCACTGCATCGTCTGGCACACATACACGGCCTCTGAAACGCAGACAACCATCGCTGGAGACACTGAAATCTGAACTCTGCTCTGAAGACAGCCCCTCTCTAATCCGACACAAAGCTGAATCTGCTCCTGACCAACCCGGATCCTGTCGACCAACGAAGACTGAACACCTGAAGCGCTGCTATCACACTGGCACTGGCTGGTCTGACTACCCAAACACCCATACGCTGCAGCTCTAAGGCGGACCTCTGAACTCCTGACAAGGCACAAGCTACACCCGAGCACCTCTCCGGCTCAAGGCATCTGCTACAACATTCGCTCTACCCGCCCGGTGGTAGAGGATCTCTAAATCGTAGTCATGAAGTAGCTCCAACCACCTCCTCTGTCTCAAGTTCAGCTCCTTCTGAGTGAACAAATACTTGAGGCTCTTGTGGTCAGTGTAAACCTTACACGACGCTCCATATAAATAATGTCTCCAAATCTTCAGCGCGAACACTACAGCTGCCAACTCCAGATCGTGGGTAGGGTAGTTCTTCTCATAGGGCTTAAGCTGTCGGGAGCCATAAGCCACTACCTTACCTACCTGCTGCATCAAAACACATCCCAGTCCCTTATGGGACGCATCACAGAAGACCTCGAACCCCTCGGTCCCAGAAGGCAAAGTCAGAATCGGTGCCGTCGTCAGTCTCTTCTTAATCTCCTGGAAACTCTGCTCGCAAGCCTCGCTCCACTCATACTTGATCTCCTTCCTCAACAGACGGGTCAGCGGGGATACAATCTTAGAGAACCCCTCAACGAACTTCCTGTAGTACCCAGCTAACCCAAGGAAACTGCGAATCTCAGCAACATTCGTGGGCCTCGCCCACTCCATCACAGCTCTCTAATCTTCTCAGGATCCACTGAGATACCGTCCTTCGAGACCACATGTCCCAAGAATACTACACGATCAAGCCAGAAGTCACACTTCTTCAACTTAGCATACAGCTCACGATCCTTCAGCGTCTGCAAAACAATCCTCAGATGCTCCTCATGCTCCTCTGCGCTCCTGGAGTACACCAAGATATCATCTATGAAGACCACTACGAACTGATCCAGATAGGGTTTGAAAACCCGGTTCATCATATCCATGAATACTGATGGAGCATTAGTCAAACCAAACGGCATGACTAGGAACTCGTAATGACCATAACGAGTCCTAAAAGCGGACTTAGGCACATCCTCGGCCTTAATCCTCAACTGATGGTAGCCTGAACGAAGATCTATCTTCGAGAACACTGTGGCACCCGCCAACTGGTCAAACAAATCATCTATGCGCGAAGGGGATAGCGATTCTTGATGGTCACCTTGTTCAGCTCCCTGTAGTCGATGCACAAACGGAAGGTCCCATCCTTCTTCTTCACAAACAGCACTGGCGCTCCCCAAGGCGAAACACTAGGGCGTATGAAGCCCTTATCTAACAGCTCCTGAAGCTGGACCTTTAGCTCCTTCAACTCCGCCGGACTCATACGGTAAGGGGCCCTAGAGATGGGCTGAGTCTCTGGCGCTAAATCGATGGTGAACTCCACCTCTCGCACTGGTGGAAGTCCGGGCACGTCGTCCTGGAAGACCTCAGGAAACTCTCTGACAATCGGGATGCTCTCCAAGCTAGATCCCTCACGCACCTCTGGCAGATAACATAAGAAGCCCTGGCAGCCCTTCCTCAAGAAACTGGCTGCCTGCATCGCTGACACAATCACCGGCGCACATGGAACTGCATTCCCAGAGAAAGCAAAACGAGACCCGTCTGGCAAGTCGAACACCACCCTCTTCTCGCTGCACAATCTATATGGGCATGGTGCTCTGCTAGCCAATCCATGCCCAGAATCACATCAAAACAGGTCATCCGCATCGGGATGAGGTCAGCAAAGAAAGTCTTGTCCCTAACTACTATGGGACAAGCCTTACACACAGAATCCAGCACACAAGGGGCAACCCCACCTAATGGACTACTCACACACAAGTCTACCTCACTAGGCACAGCAGTCATCCAAGGTCACCCAACAAATCACAGCAGACAAAGGAATGCGTAGCTCCAGAATCAAACAGACAAAACACATCTCGAGAATGGATCTGGAGAATACCTGAGATGACGCGATCCCCAGCTCGATCACGCTCTCCAGCCATAGCATAAACCCGGGCCTGAGTCTGAGGCTTCTTCTGATCGGACCTCGCCCCTGAATCTGAGCCGGTACCTCTATCCCCTGAGCCTCTACTGGACGCCTGAGGGCACTGAGCAATCCGGTGCTCCATCGACCCGCACTTAAAGCAGGCACCGGTCTTCTTGTAGCACTCCCTACCAGGATGGGAGCGACCACAAGACCCACACTTCGTCCCAGCTGACGAAGATGAAGAAGCTCCCCGGCGATCTCCATAGGTCTGCTTCTTCTGAGGAGGAGGAGCAGCCTCCTTCTTCTGAGTCTGCTCCTCAGCACGCCTCTTCCCCTTATGGTCCTTGCCAGCCTGTCTGCCCCTGATGTCCGCCTCTACCAGCAAGGCGACATCCGCCACATCTCTGAAGGTCCGGTGACGAAGAGGTGTCACCGCCGACCTGATGTCTGGCCTCAATCCGCTCTCAAACTTACGAGCCTTCCTGTGCTCATCCGGCTCTGGAGCATACTTCGACAGCGTCACGAACTTCCTCACATACTCCTCTACAGACATATCTCTCCCCTGACGCAGCCGGTTGTACTCATTGATCTTCTGGTCCTTGTACACATCCGGATAGAACTGCTTGTTGAACTCCAAGCAGAACTGATCCCAGGTCCAAGGCTGGGGATGCCTACCCATCACCATGCGCCACCACTCCTTCGCCTCCCCCTTAAAGAGGAACGTAGCGAAGTCCACCTTCTGGTCATCCTCCGACCCCATCACTCTCAGCAGGTCCTCGACCTCTGTAATCCAGTGGCTCGCCTCCTGAGGGTCACCACAGCCGTCAAAGGATGGAGGCTTTAGCTTCATGAACTCCTGGAGAGCTCGGACTCGGCCTCCCACGGCATTCGCCCCTGCTGGGCCAGCACCACCAGCTCCTCCACCAGCTCCCCCAGCAGCTGCAGCAGCCATCGTCTGCATCAACTGCGTCACAAACTGCTGCACTACATCCGCAGCATCTCCCCTGAGGGGTCACTGGTGTCCTACGAGGAGCCATTCTGAGATATACAAATCCAAAACTTGTCAGAACTAACTCATACTGTCAACCACTGTCACAACTGACTCTCACACAAGCAAACACACCCACAGACACCAAAGAAAGCCAAACCTGGCTCTGATACCACTAAATGTAAAACCCCTAAAAACCGGCCTAAGAGTTAAGGGTATTACACGCCGCGTATTACTGCCAATAACGCAAGGCTCTAAACGATCAAAAACAATAAAGGCCCAAAACAGAGTTCACTTAACATTGTAAACCAAGTATTCAAATACAGCGGAAGTAAACGGATTCCAATACATATCCGAATCAGAAACTCAAAACAGAGGAAGGCCCGAAGGCTACAACGTCATAACAGAAGTTTAAACAGTCAAAAGAGCTAAACACTACAGCTCCAGAACTCAAGATGATCCTCGCCGATCAATCTGCAAAAATGTTAGAAGTAGGGGAATGAGCACACAACTATGCCCGTAAGCAGCGACCGTCATCAGCAAGGCTCAAAACAATTGAAAACAGAAGAAGAGAAGATAAACATCTTATGCACAATTCTCAGATAGTCAGAAGCTTTCAGAAACAGAAGCAGAGTGGAACACAAAGGGTTCCCATTTCAGAAACAGTCAGAGCACTTAACAGAAAGGGGACAAAACACAATGCACACACTCAGAAGGGTCGAAGACCCATAGACCATACCAGGTCTCTCGGCAACGCAGAAATGACTCGAAAGAGCCAAAGGGTTCGTCAACCCCACAGAACAGAAAGGGAATGACCCACACTCAGAACGACGTCTACATGGTATACCACGGAATAGCTCGACCCAGCCATTCACGGCTCAGAAACAAAGTGCAATGTCCCAAAACAGAAGGGTTGCTTAAACAGAAGCAAAGTGCATTTAAATATTCCAAAACACTCATAAATCAGTAGCACAGATCATAAGGAAACCAACGCCACAAACGGCACTCAAATCGGAGTTCAAACGAAGAAGTTATGTTGAAAACAGAGGGTGTCCGAACTTGTGTCCGGACGTCGAAGTTCGGACACAAGTCGAGACTCAGAAACCAGAGAAAGCCAAATGTCCGAACTTGTGTCCGGACATTGAAGTTCGGACACAAGTCGAGTTGAAATCAGATAAAGGAGTTCAGCATGTCCGAACATCCAAGTTCGGACGGATGTTCGGACAGGTTTTACGGGAAAACACGCGGAAGGTCCGACCTTGTGTCCGGACGTCAAAGTTCGGACACAGGTCGAACTTTAAATCAGAGGGAAGACTTGAGGGTGTGTCCGAACATCCATGTTCGGCAGATGTTCGGACATACCCCGAACTCGCAAATCAGAAAGGCAGAAACGCACTGTCCGAACTTCAAAGCTCGGACGGAAGTTCGGACAGTGCGAAAAATGCAGTTTCCAGAAGACGAACAGAGCAGAAAAACAACACAAATCAAAGCCTCGAAATGCCAATGAAGCACACACACCAAAACAGACATTAAAACAGGAAACCATGGGGGTTTAGCCATTCTAAAACGCAACCAAACAGATATCACAAAGAAATCACACACGAAACAGAACCGTTGCAATCCCCATGGCTGAACTTCCAAACTGAATCGAGTAACCACCTACCTCAATTAGCAGAAGTGAAGCAACGATCTCAATGGGCGCAGTCCGAACAACTCTTCAACCAGACCCGAACACAATCACTGAACAACACAACCAGACAGCCCACAATCAGAAACAGGCAAGAACCCTAGAATACAACATTCCTCAAATCTGTAATCCAAACCTGAACACGAGACCAGACGCAGAACCACAGCAGAATCTTAATCCGAATGCAGCCGACGACAACTGATTCGAACACAATCAGAATCCACAATCAGGAAGCTGGATAAAACGAAGAAAATAACGGAGTCCCAATTCTGCAATTCAAACCTGAAATCGAAGGGAGGACCACGCGGCACTGGGGACGAACAATTCAAAGCAGTAACACGCTATCAGCAACACACGATCTTCAGCAGAGTACAAGGTCTGAGAGAGAAGAAGAGAAACTTGAGTTGTTCAAAGAGAGGCGCTCCACTACGAGAAAACTGACGACTAAACTGATCGGGGAAGAAAGGAGGAATTATTACTCTTTAATAATTCCACTTACCTTAATTAAACCGAAGGGGGAAAAGACCTACTAGCCTCGCCTTTTAAACTAATGCCTCTGGAGCCCCAACTGACATAAGCAATTAATTAATCCAACTTAGAATAACATAGTAACAGATAAATGTAAAGTAGGAATATACGGGTTATAACAATTATTCTAATGACTTAGAATGATTATAAACTCAAAATAGAACATTTTATCCTTAGACAACTCGGCTTGAACAAATGTGTATCCTAATTAATTTTGTGACACAAATTTATACCTTAAGGTAATAATCTTACCTTATATGTTATAAATTATTTTCTTGACATTATAACCCATAGTATTTCGGCCTTAATATTACTAAGGCTTATACATAATTTTTATACCAAAGTTTGAAGCTTAAATCAAACTTAAACTTAATAAACCTTAATTATAGAAACTTACTCCTTAAATCAAGATAATTCTTGTACTTGATTTCTCCTTGAATTTCAAGCTCTTTAAATGCGATTTTGATGAAGAGTATTCGGCCTCCATATGTCGATTTAGGAGATCCATGTGTTAGACTTCTAACAAGGATTTATAAATAAGATTTGGAGTAGTTTTACAAGAGTTTACCTTAGGTTTTTAACAAGGTATTTTCGGTACACCTTGGGATGATTGTAGATCCAAGTTTCCTTCATGAAATGATGAAAGAGAACATAGGTTTAGAAGCTTGTAATTTTCGGTAATAGCTTAGGTATTTAGTTAGGATTTTCAAGCATGACAATATACCTTAACTTGATCTTGTTGTTTCTTGTGTTGTTGTTGAATCAAGGTGACTCCTTGGAACACTTAAGCTTGGCGAAATCTTGGATAGTTGTTAGGATGATTCTTTCTTCAAGACTTAGTAGATTTAACTAGGAAAATTACATAGAAATGGTGTTAGAACTTAATTCACCATTAATGGACCTTTGAAGCTCTAAGGAATAAACTAGCTAAGGAAGAAAGAAAAGAGAGAAGGATAGAAGCTTACCAATTCGGTGGAATGAAGGCAAGGAAGAATGACTAGGCTACGTATGGTCTTAAGGCAAGACAAGGCAAGGAATCAAATGGAAATAATTGCCATGTCACGTGGCATTATTCTATGATTTGTTTTTGATTTTTGGACTTCAAAATTTGACTACAAAAGTCTCTTAACAGCAGCACACTTTCGGCTAGATTGGCAAGGGAATTGAAGACTTTGATTGCCAATTTGAACAAGAGGACAAGAGCTAAGGTAGGTACATGTTTCTTTTGAATTTTCTAAGATAAGCACCCATGATAACTTGTCTTATTTCATGCAGGTTCTCGGCAATTGGAGTATGTAGGCAGCCCTTAATTTCTTGTAGTCTATCGGCAATTAGTGCTGTAGGTAGGTGTTTGATTTTGTTTGTTTTAAGACATGAATTCATGCCTAGTTAGGTTTATGTTTTGTTGACTAATTAATAAGGCAATCAGCCTTGCTTTTCCTCACATGAAATCGGCAGCATTAGGCCAGCACATGGGCTGTTTTATTTGTTTATAGACTTGTACAAAAGCTATATCTACTTTCCTTATTTTATTGCATTATTTTTCCTAACTTATTCCTTGTTGTTTTCTTGCAGGTCATACGGTAATGGAGCCTTCCTTGACTGAGTTTCTCATGATATAATATCATATGGTACATGATAAGATGAGTCACCATCCATAAGACAAATTTTCAAACTAAAACTAGTCCAAAAACACCCTAAATGGCGCACACAATAGGGACCATGTGGGACTGATTTTTAACTTGGTTCCTGTCACACTATAAAAATTGGCCCTGTTTGTGCTATGTGTTTAGCACTGGCTTTAATGGATTTAGAAATTCAATTCATCCCCATTTAATATTATCAACTCGTGGCTCCTCAAAAACTTCAAGGCAATTGCGTAGAACGCGTTTTTATGACACCCGAAGGTGTGTTTTTGTGCTTTAAGGATATTCTGGAAAATAAGTAGTTGCTATGAGTTCCAAGTGTTTATAAACATTTTTTATAGTCAATAATAATATATTAAGGTGTTACATTGAGTTATATGGGGTTATATCAACTCAAGACACAATTTCCGGGCTACCGGGACACTCCTGAGCGAAATAAGAGCGTTAAGAATTTCCCCCGAGCACTTTGTTTATTTTTGGAAAAGTAGCTCGAGAATTCTCTTTAGAATGGTGAATATGGATGATAGGAACTCTAAGAATGAATTATATAGGAGTTCGTGCCACCTCGGCACTCCTCCGGGGCATTCCTTGGCCTTTATGGGGCCCCCATCGGGAACTTCCGAGCACTTTGCATTTAACTGGGAATTTAGCATGAGAACTTCATCTTATATATTTATTAAAGTGTTATTATGTATTTGTAATGAAGTGTAATGCTTTATTTTATCTTATAAAATATTTCCGGGACTTTCGGGTCTTTCGGGCCCTTAAGGGAACTCCCGGGCATTTTGTATTTCTACTCTGTTTTAACTGTGGACTTGTGTTTCAAAGGTCATGTAATGATCCTTAGTTGACTTGGTATGAGTTTTATAGTTCATATACCATAGTTAGCTTAAGGTCCGGCTTTAACGCTCGTTTATGGCCTTAAGGAGTTTAGGTGCGTTTTTAACGCCTAAGTGTTTATATACTTTCTTAGGGTTTAATAATCCCCTAAATAATATTTATTTACCTTTATTTAGTCATTTAAAGGTTAGGGGTATTTCATTAGGGGTGTTACAAAACATGGTATCAGAGCAAAGTGTCGCTCTGATAGCCAAGAATTACCTAGTGTAGTGATTACTGAGTTAGAATTACCAACCGTCTTACCACAGAGAATTAGGAACCTAATCTTGAATGACCGTAATCATTACGGATACCCCTTAACGTCCTTTCGGACGATACCATTGTTTAATCAAGACCAACTGGTCATGGTGTTATTGGTCACAGTACCTAATGTAAAATGTTAATTGTTCAGATGTCAGGACGAGGTCGAGGCGACCCCGTGGCGAGGCTACTAACGACCCGGGCATGCAGACGATAGCAGAGATCGTCACTGCCACGATAGCGCAATGCTACCACAAGTGAAAGCGGCTGTGAAACAAACCCAACAAAACCAACAACAACAACATCCCGACCCACGGCAACCCCGAGAGGTAAACTAGGTAAAGACCATCGTAGATTTCCAACCTCCTTGCTTTAAAGGTGAGAGCGACCCCGCCAAGCTAGAGGCCTACATTGCGGAAATGGAGATGGCATTCGAGACTCTCGAAGATCCTGCTGGAGTTTGAGTGAGGATAGCCGCTTACTACCTCAAGGATGCCACCATGAATTGGTGGAAACTTATCAAAGCTGAGCACACCGCCGATCCGACCTTCGATTGGGAAGCTTACACCTCCCTCCTCAGAGTAAAATACTACCCTAAACATGTTAAGACCAAGAAGCTCTTGGAGCTTGACGCTTTGAAGATGACGGATAAGATGACCGTCGACGAGTACTACACTAAGTTCACCTCCATTCTCCGTCTACTACCCGACTTGGGGTACACCGGTCAGGTGTTGGTCGACCGCTTCTATGGCGGCCTGAGCCATCGCCTCCGATATGGCATGGGTTACACCCGCTTTACCTCCCTCCAGGTAAATCTTAATTTGAAACCATTATGCCATTGTCCATATGAGGTAGTAACCTGTTATGTGGAATACACACTCTAACACCCGAGAACCTCAGGAGTGTAACATGCCACCTCAAGGGTTGAAATCACCGTCCAGCTGAGGGACGAGAACGCACTCAAGCGCAAAACTAACCCAAATGCTAGCTCAAAGGATAGCATAAACAAGGGCTGGAAGCCAAAGAAGGGAAGTACACCCACCCACCTCATAAGAGTACCCCCGGAGACAACAATGCCCAAGCTGAGAAGGGCAAGGCAATTGAGCAGTTGCAGCTAGCCTACCCTGCAGCAGTGGCTGCTAAACCACTGAGATCCCAACCATTTAAGGGTAAGAAATTGAATGAAACTTGTACTTATACGAATTGGTATTACCACACCGGTTGTTGCTAACACTCAAACCTCAGGTCATGGCTCCGACCATAGTAAGGCCCCTCTGGAGGCCGGTACTACCACTGCAGAACATGCGGAAAGAACCACCCCGACGTCGATTGCCAGGGGAAGGAAGTGAGATGCTATGAGTGCAACCAAATGGGTCACCGTTCTTTTGAGTACTCGAACAAGTCCAGATCCAAAGGCAACTACCAAGGCTTTAAGTAGAGAGAAGGCAAGGAGGTTGCATCCGGCGATGCACAAGCCCAGCAGACCTCATAGGGACAGGGGTCCCGAGGTGCTCAGAAGGGCGCACTCCAAAGGCAGCCGACCTTGCATATCATTGATCGAGATGGGACTGGCACAAAGTCCGGCTTAGGTACTTTTGAAGACCTTTAATCCTTGAGAGCATGTCTAAATGTTTGAATTGTTGCTTGAGTGGATATTTGAATGACCTAAAAGCCCTTGTATGAATTGAGCATGAACCGAACTAGTTTAAAACTAGAACTCACGTTCGATAAAATTTACCACCATAGGAACCTTTAATATTTGTTACCTAATCCCTTCAAACCCACTCCCCGAAGGAGCCAACCTCACCACTTACCACATCACCAACGATCAGTGTCAGGTCATCCGACCAGGTATGATTTTATTAAAAGGATACCTGACACCCGAAGCGCAAATTTCCATCATCCGACGATGCAACGAACTAGAAACGGGTCCAGGAGGATTTTACACACCCGAATTCCCCGGTGGAGCGAAGATGAAGCTGAAGATGATGTGCTTGGGAAAGGACTGGAACCCTTATACCAAGACATACCAGAAGACACGAGCGGAAGACGGAGCAACACCACCAACGATACCCGATGAATTTCAAGCGGTAAACGCACAAGTTGTAGAGATCGCGCAGCAACTAGAGGCTGATCCAATTCCTACACTTGAAGCGGATCTTTGAATTATTAACTTCTATGAAGAAGGTGGACGACTTGGTTTACACCAAGATAAGGACGAGACAACGGAATCTCTCAAATTGGAAGTTCCCGTAGTGTCTTGGTCTATTGGTGACGATGCCGAATTCTTATTTAATGAGCAGAAGCGTGTGGACCTCACAGAGAAACTGATACTCAATTCAGGAGATGTCTTAATTATGGGAGGTAAATCGAGAATGCTGTATCACGGTATCAAGAAGATAAAGATGAATACGACACCATCGATGGTGGTCAACGCCACACACCTGAAACCAGGACGCCTGAACCTTACCTTTAGGAAGTATTAAGCTTGTAATATCATGTAACATGATAGAAATGTGTATTAGAGGCACACAATGTATGATGGATGTTTATCAATAAAACAGTGTTGGTTATCCAAAAAAAATTCTCTTGTGTTATACCATCAACTCATAAAGCTTATGAATCAATAGGTTGTGGAATCGGTACGGATGGTGCCCTAAGTATACTCATTGAGACACAGGCTGATAAGAGCGGCACAATTATCACAGGTACCTTTCCGGTGAATGGCACTGATGCCACGGTACTATTCGACTCCGGCGCCTCTCATACCTTCGTTTCACCATCTTTTGCGAAGAGGTTGGGGCTAGACGCTGATGAGCTTCCAGACTTTATGGTCACGCTCCCGTCGAAGGAGCGAGTTAAGTGTACAAAATACTACCGATCTGCCACTATCCAAATTAAAGGCGAGGCGTTTTCCATTTCCTTCATCGAATTCAGTGGTTTGGGATTCGACCTGATTGTCGGGATGAACTGGTTGGAGCGGCATAAGGGGCAAATCCTCTGCGCCGAGCATAGATTGCTGCTCAGAAGTCCATCTGGGGTTACAGTATCATACGCCAGAGGCCGAGAGAGCCTTCGACCAAAGTCATCTCCGCCATGTCCATGTACCGAGAGCTCAGAAAGGGGCACGAGGTATTTCTTTGTTATGTGCAACATCTACAGCGAGATCCAGAGTTTAGCACCGACATACCGGTAGTGTCGGAGTTCCCAGATGTGTTTCCGAAGGAACTTCCCGGCATGCCACCTCAGAGGACAGTTGAGTTTGAGATAGAGCTTGTGCCGGGCACGGGTCCGATTGCTAGGGCACCGTACCGTTTGGCACCGACTGGGATGGCTGAACTGAAAGTACAGTTGAAGGATTTACTTGACAATGGGTTTATACGCCTGAGCGTATCACCCTAGGGAGCACCGGTCCTCTACGTGAAGAAGAAGGACGGTAGTCTCCGCCTCTGCATCGACTACCGCGAGCTTAATGCGGTCACTGTGAAGAACAAATACCCATTGCCACGCATCGACGACCTGTTCAATCAGTTGAAGGGAGCTTCAGTCTTCTCCAAGATTGACCTCCGATCAGTATCACCAAGTTGCCATCAGAGATTCTGACATTAAGAAGACAACATTCGTACGAGAATGGCTACTTCGAGTTTACAGTGATGCCATTCGGACTGTCAAATGCAACCAGCTAAGTTCATGGATTTGAAGAATCGGTTGTTCAGTGAGCAGTTAGACACATCAGTGGTGGTCTTCATCGAAGACATTCTCATATATTCGAAGTCGAGAGACGAGCATGAGAGCCATTTGAGACGTGTACTTAAGACACTCCGAGAACCAGATGTACGCGAAGTTCTCCAAATACGAGTTCTGGCTTGACCAGGTATCCTTCCTTGGTCACGTGATCTCGAGAGCTGGTATCTCTGTTGACCCAGCTAAGATTGAAGCAGTACGATCATGGCGTAGACCCAAGACTGTTATTGACATCCGCAACTTTCTTGGTCTAGCCGGTTATTCCGGAGGTTTGTAAAGGACTTCTCGAAAGTCGCTAAGCCCATGACGACATTGATGAAGAAAGATGCACTGTTTGTATGGGTAGACGAGTGCGAGGTATCCTTCTAGAGCCTAAAAGACTCATTGACCTCAGCGCCCATTCTCACTCTTCCAGAGGGCACAAAGGGATTTGAGGTGTATTGTGATGCATCAGGCAAGGGCATGGGATGCTTACTCATGCAGCATGGCAAGGTAGTAGCCTAGGCCTCCCGCCAGCTGAAAAAGCATGAGAAAAATTACCCGACACACATCTAGAGTTAAGAGCCATTGTCTTCGCCTTGAAGATATGGCGACACTATCTCTATGGGGTAAGCATCACCATCTACTCCGACCACAAAGCTTATATATGTTTCACACAGAAGGAACTGAATTTGAGACAGAGAAGGTGGATGGAGTTTCTATCAGATTACGATATGGACCTACAGTATAAGGAAGGGAAGGCAAACGTTGTAGCCGATGCCCTGAGCCGCGAGCACACTCGCTCTATTCGCTACTCGCTTCTTCTAGCTTGGTTAACGAGGTGCGAGACACTCAGTTGAGCGACCCTTACATGACCGAGATCAGACAGAAAATCACAGAGGGCACATTCGAGAAGCTGAAGTATGACTTCAAGTTGCATGAAGATGGCCTGATCCGACTGAATGGTAGATTATGCATCCCCCGAAGCAATGTTGAGCTGAGGGATCGCATTCTGCGAGAGTCACACTGTTCCACATTGCATATCCATCCGGGAGCCTCCAAATGTACAAAGATATGAAGAGGTACTTCTGGTGGTCAGGGATGAAGAATAATGTGACTGAATATGTCTTGAGGTGCCTCACATGCCAGAAGGTAAATTCGAGCACCGTAGACCAGGAAATGGTACAGTCTATGCCTATTCCAGAGTGGAAATTCTATGACATCTCCATGGATTTCGTTGTTGGACTCCCACCTGCTAGGGGAGGACTCAACATGATTTGGGTCATCGTTGATCGCCTCACCAAGGTTGCCCGATTCATACCGATGAGGGACACCTAGAAGGTGGCGAAGCTCGCTGAGCTATTTGACCGGGAGATCATCCGACACCACGGAGTCTCGAAGACTATCGTATCTGACCGCGACACCAGGTTTCTTTCGAGATACTAGAGAGCTACACGGGAAGCGCTGGGTACTGAGTTGAAGCTTAGCATCACCTTTCATCCACAGACCGACAGTCAGACAGAAAGGACCATCCAAACACTTGAGGACATGCATAGAGCATGTGCCTTAGATTTCCAGGGGCTGGATTGATAAGCTACATCTTATCGAGTTTTCTTATAATAACAGCTACCATGCTTCGATTAAGATGTCACCCTTCCAAGCTTTATACGGTAGACCTTTCCATACCCCATTGTGTTGGGATGAGTCAAGTGAAGCGGTCATCATAGGACCGGAATATCTAGAGCAAGTGCAAGCTGAAGTTCAGCAGATTTGAGCGAACATGAAAGCAGCCCAAGATAGGCAGAAATCTTATGCTGATGTGAGACGACGCGACCTTGAGTTCGCCGTGGGTGACCAAGTGTTCCTGCGCGTTTTGTCTATGAAGGGTGTCTTTTTTTGGCCAGAAGGGCAAGCTGAGCCCGAAGTTTGTAGGGCCATATGAGATTACTGAGAGAGTTGGATCCGTGGCATACAGGTTAGCTTTACCTGAGGAGTTGGGACGTGTTCACGATGTGTTTCACGTTTCTTAACTTAAGAAATACATATCAGATCCTTCTCATGTGTTAAAGCCCGAACACTTATCCCTAGAACTGACGATGAGATATGTCAAGACTCCACTGCTAATCCTTAATACGAAGACTAGAGACACTCACAACAAGTCAGTGCGAATGGTCAAAGTCTTGTGGTTAAACCACGATGTCGAGGAAACGACTTGGGAACTAGAGGATGCCATGAGGGTGAAGTACCCGCAGCTCATAGACTAGAGTATCTAGTTCTTAGAGGGTACGGGTTGTACCCCTTTTAAGGGGGTATGACCGTATTGTTTTTGGCATTGCTTAGGGGTAAGCATTGCATTGCATGTAAATTGTATTACATTTTGTGGGACTTGTAGAATGTTGATTGTAATTGTTGAATGGAATTGTGGTAGCACTTGAATTGAACTGAGATTGGTGCTTGAATTGTGTCGAATTGGATTGAGATGGGAAGTTTTGAATTGTGTTGAAATGTGTTGTGATTGAGGTGAATACCCTTGTGTGACAAAATCTTAATTCTATAAGATGTTGTGTGCATGGTCTTTGAGAATTGAGAGTCAATTGAACAAAGAAATTGATTCACTAACTTGAATAACTTTGAGGGCAAAGTTCCTTAAGGGGGTAGATTGAAATACCCCAAAAATTTAAAACAGTGATTAATTAGGCTAATTAAGATTTTAGAAGCATAATTACACCTAAATAATCATGACGGAATAAATCCCGAAGAAAACGGATCCTTAAAACGGATTAAAAACATAAACGAACCTTAAAGCGCGTTTTCGAGGAAACCGGGAAAACACGACTTTTAGCGGGTTAAATAGACCCGTAATAATTTAGTCTATCAAATAGTCATTAATAAACCTTAATGAAGGTCTAGAACCAACAAAATTAATTAAGCGAGAAAATTCCGGAAAACGGGTTCCGGAAGTGAATAGTGCAAAAATGAAAAATTGTGGGGTGCTAAATGTAATAAAGCAAAATAACTCCCCTCTTTTTGCAATTAAAAATTGTTCCCCTCATTTGTGTGTATAGACCGTTTTGAATCAGCCCCACTCTTTCCCCTCTTCTTATTTTCTTCCTTATGTGCAAACAGACAAATAAATAAAGTACAAAAAGTAAAAGTAAAGCTCTCTCTCTCCTAGCCCCTCTCTGTTACAATTTTCCTTCCCTCTCAGAACTCTCTTCTTCCTCAGTAAACTCCCATGGCGATTTACTGGAGAACCCACAACACTTCTCTTCTCTCCTCAGTTTGAACACCCAAACAAGCTCCAAACTCCACAAAAATACTACCGTTGGATTCCTCTCTCCTCAAGGAACATTTTCCACCTCTTAAAAACCTAAAAGCTCCAACTTTTTGACCATGGCTGTAGCCCATTTTGGAGCTTGAAGAAGTTCATTTTGGTCTCCTCCATCTCCTTGTTGTCTAAAGGTAAGAACAAGTCTTAAAGGCCACCTTTTTCAAACTCTTCCCTTGTAAAAAAAATCCAATGTGAGCTTTTAATTTCCCCCTCTTTCCAGCCGTTTGATATTCATTGTGGAGCTGGAAATCTTGTCATCTTTCTGTTTCAAAAACCTCACCTAAAGGCAAAAGGTAATAACTCTTTTTTTAAGCCTTGTACGTGCATCAGATTTTAGGTTTAAAGAGGAGTAGATTTTCTAAGTTGGTCTGTATGTGGGAATGGCTGTAGCATTGCCGTTTTGTGAACCCAGAACAAGAACAAAGAAAAGAAGAGAGGACAGGAGAAAGGAAGAGAGAAAAGAAAAACTAGAAAACAAGGTAATTGTACTAACCTTGAGCTAGTTTGTATGTTTTTGTTGTAACAGATTTTAATGTTGGAAATGAGGAATTTATAGTGCTTTGATAATGGGTTATATTGTGGTATGATGGGTAAGAGAGTTGAGCTGTTTTAGAATTAATTGAATGATGTGTAGAAGTTTGGAAACCAAGCAAGACAATGGGTGTTGTGCAGGAAAATATTTGTGAATTTATGGAACATATGTGCTGTTAGAATCCCTTGAGGGATTTTCTTAGTTATTGATGATTAGGAACTGAAAAATTATGGGTAATGTCTAGGAATGTAGGGAAACCATGGCAAATTTTCTGTAGCAAGTTATGTGGCTTAACTGTTTAAATGAGTAAAAAGTCTAGGAAGGTTAGTGTTTTTAGGATTTAACTAGAGTAGTTAATGACCTAGGAAACTAAGTAGTGATGAATGGGTAGATTTAGAAGGGAAATAATGCAAATGGTAAGGGTAGATGACATTAAAGTGAGCCATTGAGTTAGGAAACGAAGAAGAAGCAGAAACCTGTAGCATAGAGAGGAAAAAATTGTAGTAGTAGAAAACTAACAGTGATTATGCTAAGTTAACAGATTAGAGTAAAGGTTGGATTAGGTTAGTTTCAAGTGCCTAATTAGTGTTAAAACATGCTAGATTATATGTAGGAATATTGGGGAAGAGGTTGGTAGAAGTTTGGAGTTGTTACAGAATCAAAAACATGTAAATATAGCATTACTGCACCTAGTCTGGGTTTATAAATCGGTACAGAAACCCAGACCAGGCTAAAATCAGGGCAGAACGTTGTACAAAGGGAGTGGTCCGGGTTTACAAACTAGCACACATACCCGGACCACCCCATTTTTACGCTCGAGAGCTATACAAACATTGTGGACCGGGTTTGTAAATCGGTACACAAACCCGGACCACACAAAAATCATACCCAGAGTTTGACAAAGGATTGGTCCGGGTTTGTAACCCCGGACACAAACCCGGACCACCGCAAATTCTTGATAGAAACTGTTTTTAAGCCACTTTAAGATAGGGCTTGGTGGGTAATGATATTATAAAGTAATTAAGACTTGATTAATGATGTTTAAAGGTCATTAAGGGTATAACAAGCTTAGGAAGTAATTTTAAGTAACTTACCTAAGTAAATGGATTTGAATAACAATGAATTAGTAATTATCAACCAGGAAACGCTAGAAACGTAATAAGTAAGGTTAATTGTAGATAATTAACCGTACCCTCCCGTGATATGCTATAGGACTTGAATAGTCGAATCCCGAAGGTGAACGAAAGTCCAAGATCGACGGTGCTCGGTATGATTACTTCATGCCCTGTATCCTAACGGGGTTACCCCGGCTTGTTTGTTGTGTGTCTATTTGAAACCACCTAACAAGTTAGAAGCATGTAATCGGTTTATCGCACTTTTCATATATATTGTAGTTGCTATGCCTTGGTTGGTTGGTGATGAGCTTGAAGCTATGTGGGCTTGTCTAAGTGTTTGGTTGTTGTTGTGAAAGCTTGAATGTTTGTTGTGGGCTTCTCACTAACTCCCTAACCATCTAACACTCTAACATTGAGAATTTAGATTTGAGAATTTGGGAGAATTTGAGGAGTCCGATATAGTTTTGGCCACACGTAAGGATGAGGTAACAAGAGAGATTGTTAACCGATTTCTGGCTATAATCTTTTCCATGGTCCAAACCCCTTAAATGGGTAGCAACCTGGTTAAGTGGGCCAACTTTAAGCCCAGTGGTGGGATAGGCTTATCCCTGCCCGGAGGTCATATAGACTTAACTTTGAGAATTGATAAGAGTAGGAAAAATTGTTCTGGGAAGACTTGGATTTGTTGTGTTGTTGATCTTGAGTAATGAGATGATAACAACCGATTAACCCGAATGGTAATTGGGCTAACCCCCTTTGTGTAGCTTGTTTGAGATTGGACTTGGATTGTTGATTGTGAGACTTGTGCCTTGATTTATATGTCTCGGTTGTATGCTGCCATGCTTGCTTATGCTTTCATTTAAATAGCATGTTGTTATTATAAAACAAACCGCATGTTGGCGACCAATTAGTTGGCGTACCCCCGCTAGTACGCGGGGTATGCGGAAGTCATATGCAGCTTTGCTGAGCCCCTTGGGGCACTGTTTTTATTGCAGGAACTCGAGATGCTTGACGGGTCAGAAATGACCAAGATGCTTCTTTTTGATAGGCTAGTTATTTTGATTGGTGTACCGAGCTGTACACGGTTAGAACTTGTAGCCGGTGTACCATGTGGTACACCTTTTTGTATTTTGGAAATTATAAACATTTGAGATATGGCTAGATGTAAACACTTAGCACTTTGATAGACTTGTGTACAATTGTAATTTGTGAATTAAACCTTTAGTCTCGGTAATCACTTTTTAGATATTGTTGTGGAGAAACGGGAATGTATATACTGTTGGGATTTGTTTAAGGAGTTGTTGGAGCTGTGGAAGTTGTTAATGGTAACTCGGTAGTTCCTGCTATCAAACCGCGTTATGGTTTGTTTTTTAGAGGCCTAGTTAGTCGTATGGGCGGTTAACGGCGTGTATCACCCGCTACTTAGGTTGTTTGTTCCGTTGTGATTAGCTTAGTAACCGTAACGATTTGGAGATAATTAAGGTATTAGCGGTAAGGGTGTTACATATTTTGCTCTGCTTTTGAATCCGTTCTGCCACTAACATATGCTTCTCTCTGTTTACTGAACTTCTGACTTATATTTTGAGTATGCTTCCTTGAGGAAGTCTTCTGCTTACTGGTCTAATTGAGCTCACCCCTTTATTTTATTATGCAGATTGAGCACCGATCGCTCTCTTCTTGAAGAGCTGCTTTATGTGTTAGTTGCAGACTTGCAGACTATTTGTATTTGACTTTGCGCGTTAGACGCTTCAACATTATGTAGCCTACGGGCCCTTACTTTGTACTCACTTTTTCTTGGGTATTTTGGATGATGTAAACTCTCTTCTCGTTAATGCAAGTACTTTGATTTGGGTTTGAGATCATTTGTGTTAGAGTCTTGTGTTATTAGGTAATAGATACGCATGTCTAGTTTCAAACCTGGATATGTCCGGACATGTGTCCGAACTTACAAGTTCGGACACATGCCGAGAGTCAAACACAAAAAATGTCCTCACACCCTGTCCAGACACTTCAAAACGTCAAAACCAGCAGGCGCGCTAGACGACATGTTCCGAACATCGTAAAAACACCAGTTAGTAGAGCAGTTCAGAGAGCAGAAACACAATTAAAACATATCCAAATCAGATGCAATACTCAGCAGACAAAATCAGTAACCATTGGGGATTTAATCACGCAAAAACACTTACAAAACCAAAGAGAAAAAACCACAATGCATCACAATTTACTAACCGAAATGTAAATCAAAAACAGCACCCCATGGGTGAGTAAACTACTCGATTCCATCCCCCACTTACATCGATTCAAAGTACAGAATATTGTTGATTGAAGCCCGACTGTCCCTGGACGATCACGCAGACAACGAGAGGGCAAAACACCACTGAATTGTACAGAAAACAGCCCCAAGATCAGACCACAAAATCAGAAAACCACTCTCCAAAACCGAGAGCAAACAACCGCTGGAATCTTAACAAATCAAACCTGAAACAACGCAGAAAAACGCAAGAGAAACAACAGAGGAGGAGATGAACAAAACGCAGCAACTCGCACCAAAAATTCAGAGGCAATTCAAGGAAGGAAAGGAGAGAAAGCAAGGCGCTCATACTGTCGGGAGAAGAACGATGTTTTGGAAACTGACGCGATATCAAAATAGAGGAAGCAACCTTAATAAACAATTACCAATTAAAAGAGGGGGAAAATGACCTCCTTAGCCCTCTCTTTTAATTAAATGTCGGGAGGGTCCTAATGCCACAAAACACATAACATAAAACGTTAACGAAAATCAACGTTAGGAATTCATAAACAAAAACTGGGATATTACATCATTTGTAACAGTCCAGGCTCATTGTCGATGTTGTGATACTGTCCGTTTTGGGTCAAGCCCGCACGGTTTTGTTTTCGAGGCGTTACATATCGTCATCCCCCAAAAGGCCTCACAACATGGAGAGGTGTCCACACACCTATAAGGTAGTGCTTCGTTCACCTCTTCAACCGGTATGGGAGTCGTGCACCAGACCGTCACTCCCTATTCCCCCTCAAGGGACCCAATGTCCCTACTGGGTCATTGGCATCGATCCGACCCCTAGCTCTAATACCATTAAATGTAACTTCTTTAACTCCTAGGCCGGTTTTGGGGTCGTTACATTTAGCATTGCGATGGAAATTAGACAATACTTGAAAAATAGATGTACTGATCAGATAATTAATCTAAAAGATGGTATAACTTGTGACATCATCGGATGAAGTATCTATTTTTTGTATAAGACAAACATTGTATATTGATTTGTGAAGAATCTTGATGATATTGCACAAAAATAATTAATGAAAATCACTCGTAGTATGCTTTTGAAAAACTTTATAGGTGATATACCATGATACTATATATTCATATGTCAAGTTTTGACCTCTATGATGATATATATATGTACATACATACTCTCTCTTGTTCTTAATAAATGAGTTTCTAGGTGTTGTCATTTTTTTTCCAAAATCTAAGATGTTTTGATCTTTTCTACCACTTACATTCCATATTTATCCCTTACTTTTTCTCCTCACACCCCACAACTCTCCCATTTCCTATAGAAAAGTAAGGATAAAATAGTCCAAAAAGTGTCTCCTTGATTTCCATACACTGTGTTAGAAAATCATTAAGTAAGAACATGAGGGAGTATATATAAATGATTTTTAACAGATCATATATGAGTTTATCTATTTTGAGTGATCTTTCAAAATCTCTCAAGTATTGTTCTTTATATAAGAGAATAATTGTCATGGAAAATCTATAGAATGATTCTTGTAAGATCATTCTTAATTCAAGTTTTTTTTTATAGTCAATGTCATGACTTGATTGTAAAAGATGATGAGCAATTATTGACATCTTGAAAAAAAATTATTATCATGGATGGGTATTATTATTATTGCAAGACTTTCATGGTCTTTGAGACATAACTTGGTTGATATTAAAGCTAGCTCAAAATTTAAGCTATGCCGGTAAAATATTCGTGATAAGTTAGTGTTGGTTTACATATATGAGATTAATACATATGAAGAATTTGTATACACCCTGAATGGGTCATGAAAGGCATACGCCCGGGAAGGCGTATGTCAAGAGAAAGACAACACTTTTTTGGAATACAGTGAAGTTGTAGATCTCTACACTTCCAGAAGGATTATAGTTGACATATAAGCATATGTCCTGATGGCGCTGCATTAGTCTCATGTGTGAGAATTATTTTCCGTGATTGAAAAATCATAATATAAGGGTCAATAAGCTTCAGAATGGTAGCTACAATACCACATAGAGAATGAAATTTCATATTGAGAAAGCTTTTTACATAACAAGTTTCCTCAAAAAGTGGTATTGATATACCAGATGCGAATATCACGTTGAGATTATAAGTAAGAAAATATTAATATATATTTAGAAAAAAGATATGTCATAATTGTAGATGCTTGTTTTCTCCTCTGATTTGTATCACATGAATGTTGGTACAATTGAGATTTTGATATATATATGATAAAGAAAATGATAAGTTTTCCGATGTTTTTTGGCATGACTAGTTAGACCATTCTCGTTCAACAATGATGAGTGGATATTTTTTATGTGGACACTTGTTGCTTGTTTTGAAAGAAAAAACTTTTATAAGGTTATCACTAGTTGATATTGTGAGTAAACATGAATATTATATGACTGAATTTCAGGAGAGAGATGGGGATCACTTTAGGGATCATATCCTGACCATTTTGGATCATTACGATTTGGTTTACATTTATGCATCAGCCAAATGGTTACATGTATTTATTAAAGCTAAAGGTTGTGAAATACCCCAAACTTAGATATGGTGTTTAAATGATAAACTAAGATATAAGGAGGCTAAATATGCCTTAGAAACATTAAGAAACATTCTAATCAAAGAAAATATAAGGAAACACCAAAAGAGCAGTTTAAGCAAAAACGTGCTCTAAGCTTGGAGAGACATGGGAGAGTACCCAAATATTGTCCTAAGACCTTAGTAATATCCTAATGGTCATTTTAAGTCAATTACCAAAGAAAACCAAGCTTGAAAACAAGTTTAAACACAAAATGTGCTTTAAGGAGTCTTAAAGCACGTTTTTGAAAAACTGTCTTGTAAATGAGTTTTGAATGGCTAAATGTCCATCATTACTCTTTAATTAATATGTGTACTATATAGTATCACATTTGGAGGTCTATATCAATGGGAAATCAAAAATTTCACAACAATGTGCCTTGTTTTGATGAATAGTGAATTAATTAAGCTAGTTTATAACATAAGTCTATATAAGTGAGACATTTGGTCAACAAAGACTTAATTACCCTCATTTACAAAAGGGGGCCGGTTTTAAGTGTGTGACTCACCACACTTATCTAGCTAAGTAAAGAGAAAGAAAATAAGTCTTATAAAGCATAAAGTACTATTCACCTTTTAAGATAAATATCACATTTTACTTACCTCTCTCCTCACTTCTTCATTCTCCCTTGTTTCCCACGATTTCTTGCTATCTTTCTCTTCTCCATTCACGTAGAACTCAACTCCATGAAAGCTCCATCTTCTCTTGCACACTACTTGCTCATTTAAGCTCCAAATCCAAAACAAAATACATATTCCTCTTAGTTAGCTCAAGCTCCTTCTTTCTATCTTTTCAAAACTTCAAGAGCTTCATTTTGGTGCCAAGTCAAACCACCATTAGAGGAGGAAATTCAAGTTTGGAGACTCCATTGGCATCTCCATTCTCTTAAGGTAAAGAAAGTGTAAGAAAATCTAGGTTTCCACCATTTTCTTCACATGTCCGAAAATATATACTCATGGGACTCCATGTTTATGCCTTGTTCTAGCTTGTTTCTACTCTTCAAAGGAGAGAGGAGGTCCTTCTTGCTTCATATCCAAGTTGTCTTGAGAAACCAAGGTAAAACAATCACATTAATACCTTAAAACATATTTTTAACCTAGGGTTTGTTCCTTAGGGTTAATGTGTTATCTAGTACTCATTGGAGTCATTGGATATTGGTTAGAACATTGGCAAGGAGACACACATTGGTGATCGAGATTGAACAAAGAAAAACCTAAGGAAGAAAGCTTTTAAGCTTGTAAAAAGAACAAGGTAAATTACTTACCTTAAGGTGTTTTTGTTTAAAAGGGAATGGGAATTAGATATGTGATGAGTTTAGTGTAGAGTTTACATTAGAAAAAGGGTTATATAAACCTAGGAGGAACAATGACTATGCTTGTGAACTTGTGACTAAGGAGCAAATGAGAAAAGGAGATAGTTTAAGAATATAAAGGTGAAGTACAAGAAGCATTTTAATTTCAATGGGAGCCTTGTTGAGTGTATTCGCAGGTTGAAGGCAAATATATGTGGAAATTCAGTGGTTAAGATTATTGTCATTTAAGGGCCTAAGTGCCAAGCATTTTAAGTTTGAGCACTATTTGATGATGTGTGAAGTTTTAGTGAAAATTGTGTGATAAGTGTTGTGATAAGAATTTGTGTGGTATTGGTTGTTTGATGGAGAAAAACCATGTGTTAGGAGGTACTATATACTAGAGAACCTATGGCAAAAATTTAAAGGAGAGTTTAAGTGTTTAGGATATTCTAAGGGAATTTAATGACTAAGGAAGTACTAGGAATGTTCTATACGTTGTCTTGATGAAAAAGGGTGAAGTTAAGGTGTTTTAATGACTTATAATGACTTAGGTATCACCATGGAGGATTTATGAATCAAGAGAATGTATTTGAGTATTTAGAACTTAGGTAAAAGTTGGTAAACAACTAGGAAGGAAGTTTAGGTTGTGAAGGAACATTAAGTAAATGCTTAAGAGAGTTTTAGATAGTGAAAGATGCTTGGGAGATGATGTTATAGTGGTGAGGAAAACATTTGGCATAGTGGTTACATTAGGTATGAACCACCACCTAGGAACCTAGAGGAAGGCATTACAAGTGTTAGCATTATTACAAGGAAAATGTATAATGATTAAGGTGAATCTTGGTGAATGATTTAATGTGTTTAAGGAGATAGAAAATGAGTTTTATGGATGTTGTATGAGGGTATAAGTGTACCAAATGATGTTAGGAGACATTATGAGGGTTTAGGAGAAGTTTGGTGAAAATTGGTTAAGTGTTTGAAGGCTTAGAAAATGAGTGTTTTGGCCTTGTCCGAACATCCGTCCGGACATGGACGTTCGGACAGGCCCTGTTGCGTGAAAATTTTCAGAGTCTCGACTTGTGTCCGACCTTTGGAAGTCCGGACACAAGTTCGGACGTGTCTGCTTCTACTTTGAATTTTCCTCGACCCATGTCCGAACTTCCGAAGTCCGGACACAAGTTCGGACAGGCGTCTGTTTTCAGTTTTGAGTCTTGACTTGTGTCCGAACTTGGGAAGTCCGGACACAAGTTCGGACAGGCCACTGTATGGACCAAAAACCTTGTTTAAGGTTAGGAAATGATGGGGATAATTAAGTATGGATGTTATGAGATTGTTAAGGACTTCTTTGGTGGGTGTGATGGTCATTAAGTGGGAGAGTAAGTGTAATAAATAATGAGGAAATGATGTACTTAGGAGTCAAGTTAAAAACCATAAGGCTTAGTGAAAAACAATGGGTAAAGGTTGATGTCTAGGAAAGTTAAGTAATTCTATTGAGTTGGATTGATAATAACCTAAAACTGAATCAATGTTCTAGGCTTTGTGAATTGGGACTTGGAAGGAGATAAACCAAACGATCGTCGACGGTGAACGGTACAGTCCTTCTTGTGACCTGCTTGCTAACGAGGTGTCCCTCGGCTTGTGTGCTATCTGTTTAATTGCTATGACTAAAACAAGATAAAGCATGCAACCGGATTATATTGTTCTCGTTGTGATTGTGTTATATTTACACTAACCCGCGAGACTTGAGATTGTTACTAACTAAGTTTAGTACTTACTAAGTTAAGAATAAGAGTTAAGTTTTGGTTGTTGGTTAATGCCCGTTAGGGCTTAGCTAGCGCATGGTGTTTAAGATGTCTACTAACTGGAACTTGAGTGAGGAAACCCGGGACCGATCTCCGGTCATGCATGCTAAGGAAAAAGGGGGACGGTATCTGAATCAGATCCGCCCTCCGCTTAAGGACTTGTCTTCGGACTTGTAGCCTAGGGCCGGTTGCCGGCTCAGCTACGCTGGACTCCCGTCCAGAGTAGGTGGCATTAAGATGGTGCGGTGGGATCACCTAAATCCCAGGTTCGAATTAAGCTACAACCAATCCCTTCCAGGAAAGGTTTGTATACTGAGATTAAGATTGAGATTAAGATTAAGGTAAGGTAAGGAACTGAGATTAAGGAAATGAGGACTAAGGAGGGGGTTACTAACCCACTTGTTAAGGGAACGCTTGAGTCGTTCATTGTTTGTGAACTATATAAGTTCATCTGTGGTTATTGTTATTGCACTTCATATTATGCTTGTGTATGTAATCAATTTCCATGCTATCGACAATTAGTCGTCGTAGCCCCGTTAGCTTGGGGGCCATGAGAGGGTGTACCAGCATTCGTGCTGACCCCCTCGGGGCTATTTTTACACTTGCAGGTAAGAGGCCCATGAGGACGCACTACGAGAGTAGGAGCGGTTAGACTTAGGGTGGGACATTTATTTTGAGTTCGGGTTGCGCCTGTGCACCCGACTGTTTATATTAAACTGATGTAAGTTTGGAATTATGTTTAAGACCCTTGTACTCGGTTGGTTGTGGTATTATGAATGTTGATGCTTAAGCTGGATAAGTATTTTTGGATGAGTATTGTAAGTATTTAAGCCGGTATATTCTAACGATCAGACCGTGGCAAGGTCCAGGTGTTGTATATTTCCGCTGCGACGTATTTGATTAAGTGTTCAGTTTGCGATAACCACGATAGGCTTTGGATGGGGTGTTACAGGTTGTAAGATTGAATGATAATAAAGTCCATAAGATTGGACAATGCTGGTGAAATTTTATATTAACACCTTTATATGAACTTTGCATGTTCATTGGGATAAATCAATGGTTAAGAAGAACCATCAATCAAAAATACATAATGAATTGTAAGATATTTTGGTTAGAGAATTCCAGTATGTATTTAAAGACATGATATTTATATGAAACAACGTTGACTTGCATCAAGCCAAATAGTGATGATGAACTCTCACCAAATGGCTTTGTGTCAAAAGAGAAATATTCCCCATACAAAGTTTTGCTTAATATGTATATATGCTTCAGTGAGTAGATTAAGTCCTTGAATATGCTAGGAATATTGTATGTTGAGTTCAAATTTTAACTAACAGTTGGAGATACTTTTATAATTAGATTGTCATTTAGACGAGTAAATTTTCTGAACATCTGGAGGAGAAAAGAAGCCATTGGAAAGTGAGATGATAATATTAAATATAATTGTGTAATGCTTGTCATGTATAGTATGGACTTGTAAGTTAAATATACTAGTCATCTTCAAAAAGTTGGCAAACCAACTACTTGATGTTAAGTGAAAAAATATGTGTCAACGTCTAATGCTCCTATATTATAACGTCCTGTAAAAACAAGAGATAAAAAGCCTAACATGGTGAATGGAAGACTATATAGTTCCAATGTCAAAGCCCGTAAAAAAAGCATAGAATAACGACGGTCATATTAAAAAAGTATAGCTCTAGATGAGCTGTCAGACATGACAAATTATCGATATCGAAGGTAATCATGTACCTAGTGATGATAGAAATCTGAAGATATTATGTATGTCAATAATATAGTTGAAACGATATGAAATCAACATTGGTGATATTTATATATACATGCATATGTATGTAGCCCTACATATCATAATGCTAACGAGGATCTTGAATTGAATTTTTAAAAGGAATAACCTAGTGACTGTGTTGATAAATCCTTTCATAATTGAAGGGATTAAGTTAGTTGTGGCATTGTTGCCGTTATGAAAAATATTGAAAAATATCATTGAAATAATTCTAGGTTTCTTGGATAATTTATGTTGTAATAGCAATGTAAGTGTATATTTGAAACTTTTAAAGTTTTCTAATGGTTGTCAAATCAATGATTATGAAGTACTATATCTCAAGTTATGTTATATATATATATATATGACCCCCTCCCCCCGCAACACACACGCACACAATCCAAGAGTTTAATTGAGAGTGTGGTTGATTGAATTTATGGCTTAATACCCATATAAGTATAGATGATTATATCTATACTGATAAGACAATACATACCCTAAAAAGTTATAATAGATATGTCGATATTAATATAGAGCAAATATGCTAAAGTGTAAATTGATTGTTGTATTCAACCAGGTGCTTCCCAAATAACTAGGTGCAAACCCAATTTTAAAGATTGCGGATGCATAAAATCAAAGTAATAAAGTGGTGTTTTCATTCAGGGGAGCAACGAAGATTGTACTTTTTTCCTTCACCATTGTGTTTTTCCTACTAGATTTTTTCCTGGTAAAGTTTTAACGAGGCAACCGGTGAAAAACATCCAATTGATTAATTGTATGTGGATGCCAGGTGAAAATATTTATGATTGATTATTATAGCTATGTGAAGTTATTGCAAGATTGTACTAATTTTCTTTGCCCCGGGTTTTTATCTCACAAGGGTTTTCCGGACCACAGATTTGACTGCACGATGGTTTGCACAATACTTTGTGCGATCTTGGCTTATGTGGCACATGAGTGAGTAGAAATTTGAATTAATTTTAAATGTTTGTAAATTTTAATATATAAGTCCAAAATTAGAAAAAAAAATCATTGTTCACTTAAATTCAAGCTTTTCAAAACAATATCAGTCATGAATATGTTTTGAAAACTTTAGAAAAATAAAATGTTTACTAGTTAACAATGATACACTAAAATGATAATATGATTCATTAATTTTGATATTGTGATTCATTACTAATAAGTGGTAAATTAGATAACAAACTTTGAAACCGATAAAAAATCATTATTGTTTGTAGTGTATTGTTATTGTTGTATGATGTATTTTAAATCTTATATGGTGAATAATGTATTTTTCATACACTCCAAATATTGTTTTGTGTAGTATTATTGTTTAGTTTTTTTTAATTTAATATGTTTGTGATGATACACTATATGTAGATGCGATTCATTAAATTTGATATTATGATTTACTAACTAATAGGTGGTGAATTAGATAACAAACTTTGTAACCAATAAAAATTATTATTGTTTTGTGGTGTATCGTTATTGTTTTGTGATGTATTATTTATATGGTTATGATGATATGATATGATTTATTGAAACTGATATTATGATTCATTAAATTTTATATTATGATTCATTAACTAATAAGCGGTGAATTAGATAATAAACTTTGGAGCCGATAAAAAATAATTATTGTTTGGTGATGTATATTTCATTGTTTTGTGGTGTATTATTATTTGTACGATGTATGTTAAGCATTATATGGTGAATCATATATTTTTCTCACACCCAATTTCGGACTAATAATAGATCAACGTTGTTTTGTGTTGTATTATTATTGTTATATGTTTATTTTAAATTGTATATGATGAATCATAATTCTCATTGATATGAGCAACTATATATATGTAAATTATAAAATTTTAAATTTGTTAAAACATAACCATGTTTGGTCTTGTTTTGAAGAGCTTAAATTTACATGAACAATAGTATAATTTTTTTTTCATTTTAGACTTACATTTTAAAAGTTATAGTCATTTAAATTAATATAGAAAAAAAGCAGTCAAATCATCACGTGACTGGACTACCATATCAAATAGAGTCGTGCACACCCAGGTGCGGGCACGCTGCACCATCGACGTGTTGTTTCTAGACGCGGTTCTTAAGGAGGCAGCGTATAATATGATATTTCATCCAAGGGGAGTAATATGGTGGAATTTACACCTTATCCAGTAACTTATATTTTTTTTTACTCAATTAATTATGGTTCTCTCATGTACCCGCTCTCCATAAATAAAGGTTTTGTATACTCATATCGAAATAAGAATACCAATTGTCTTTCTATCATGTCTCTATGCGAACTCTCTAAAATCCAAATCTCTCTTCTTCTCATTTACAACACAACTTAACTTGAGTTAATTAATACTTTTTGTAACAAAATACAATAATAAACTCTTATTAAAAGATTGGGTTAAAGCTAAAACTAATAAGCATTTCAAGCCTTAATACACACATATAAAAGCAGAGCCTAAAGCGTTTACCATCCACAACTATTTCATCTATGTGAGGTCCTTCTTCAACACAGGTCATTTTGTCACCAGACATGAATTATATTCTCTCGAACACGATGAGTTGGTACGTTTAATCATACATCAATATATTCTAGTGGGAAGTTATTTCTCACCCGTAAAAGTATAGTGAAATTATCAACCGTCATCCCAAAGTTTAAACAATTATAAAATTTAAATTTCTTTATTTATAAATTATTTATATTTTCAACTAATATTTTCTGAAAAAAATTTTAAAAATTTATATTCAAGCTTGTCTTGAGAAACCAAGGTAAAACAATCACCTTAATACCTTAAAGCACATTTTTAACCTAGGGTTTGTCCTTAGGGTTAATGTATTATCTAGCACTCATTGGAGTCATTGGATATTGGTTAGAACATTGGCAAGGAGAACTTGGTTGGTGACCGAGATTGTTCAAGGAAAAAGTCTAAGGAGGAAAGTTTGTGAGCTTGTAAAAGAACAAGGTAAATTACTTACCTTAAGGTGCTTTATTGTTTAAGGGAATGGGATTTAGATTTGTGATGAGTTTAGTGTAGAGTTTACATTAGAAAAGGGCTATATATAACCTAGGAGAAACAATGACTATGTTTGAGAACTTGTGACTAAGGAGCTAATGAGAAAGAGATAGTTAAACAATGTTGAGATGAATTACAAGAAGCATTTTATTTCAATGGGAGCCTTGTTGTGTGTATTTGCAGGTTAAAGGCAAATATATGTGGAAATTCAGTGGTTAAGATTATTGTCATTTAAGGGCCTAAGTGCCAAGCATTTTAAGTTTATACACTATATGGATGTGGTGTAGTTTTGGTGTAAATTGTGTGTTAAGATGTTGTAATGAGAATTTGAGTGATCTTGGTTGTTTGATGGTGAAAAACCAAGTGTTTGGGTGTAACAATATACTAGAGAACCCATGGCAAAATTTAGTGAAGAACCTAAGTGTTTAAGATGTTCTAAGGAGATTTCATGACTAAGATAATACTAGGAAGTTTATAGGTTGTCTTGTAGGAAAAGAGTGAGTTTAAGGTGTTCTTGTGAGTTAGAATGACTTATGCATTATCAAGGAGAATCTTGGAGTCAAAGAATGTTTAGGTATGCACCAAAGGCAATTTGAGAATGTGTTTAGGAAATATGCAATCTTGTTAGGAGAAGAGTAATGTGTTTAAAGGTGAAGAGACTTCATGTAGTTACATAAAGGAACCTAGATGGTGAAAGATGCTTGGGAGATGATGTTATAGTGGTGAGGAAGCATTTGGCATAGTGGTTATATTAGGTATGAACCACCACTTAGAAACCAAGTGGAAAACATTACAAGTGTTGACATGATTACAAGGAAAATGCGTAATGACTAAGGAGGATTTGTTGAGTGATCTAATGTGTTTAGTGGAAGGTTTAAGGTGTATTTGAGGTGCCCAAATGAGGTTAGAACATACTAGGATACATGAGGTAAAGTTTGGAGTTAAATGGGAATTTAGAAACAAGGTTCTGGAGCCGACCGACCTTAGGGACCGGACCTGCAAGGTCGGTCGAGCTCAGTTTACACTACCGGAAAGAGTTTCTGGAACCGACCGAACTTGGGGACCGGACTTACAAGTTCGGTCGGGCTTGTATTTTGTGAATGAATTAAGTCTCTGGAATGGACCGACCTTGGGACCGGACTTACAAGGTCGGTCATGCCTAGAATTTTGTACTAGAATTGGTCTCTGGAATCGACCGAACTTGGGACCGGACTTGGCAAGTTCGGTCGAGCTTAAATTTCCCACGGGAAAAACTCTCGGGAATGGACCAACCTTGGGGACCGGACTTACAAGGTCGGTCGGGGTAGAATTTTCAAACGGTAATACGCCCTGGAATGGACCGACCTTGGGTAAGGTCGGTCGGTAAGATCGGTCGAGCCAAAAACAAAAAAAAAGAAATTTTAAATTCTAAAGGTGTTAATTGGTAATAAGGTATGCCATTGGTAGGGTAATGATGATTAGGAACCTAAGAACCTAAGGAATTAAGTTAGGTTAAGTATAAACCTTAAGCTTAAAGTTAAGTTAGTATGGTTAAGTGGTAAAGGCTAAAGAGGGTATCGAATGGGAATCTTAAGGGATTAAGTGTCTTAAGTAAGGTGCAAATACTAATGACCTAAAAACGAATGAATGTTTTAGGTTTGTGAATTGGGACCCCGATGAAACCCCGTATTTAAAAATAGTGATTAATTAGGCTAATAAGTAATTTAGAAGCTTAATTAAGTATAAATAATTATTAGGGAACAAATCCCGAAGGAAACGGATCCTTAAAATGGATTAAAATCACTAACGAACCTTAAAGCGCGTTTTTCGAGGTAACCGGGAAAACGTGTCTTTAAGCGGGTCAAATAGACTCGTAACAGTTTTGGTCAACTAAATAATCATTAATAAATATTAGTGAAGCTTTAGGACCAATAAAATCAATAAAACGAGAAATTAGTAAAAACTGTCAAAAACGGGAAGTTGTGGGGTAGAAACATAAATAACCAAGAGTTATGTGTCCACTTTTAAAATAAAAAGTAAAATTTGTGTGTGTGTGTGTGGGGTGTAGCCGATGGGCTTTATTTCCCCCTCTCTCACACTCTCTCACACACTCACTCACTATTTACAAAAGACAAAAATCATAAAAGTAACCCTCACCTCACTACTCCTCTCTCTCTCTCCTCCTCTCATTCTATTCTCTCACGTGGAAGCCCCTCACCACACCCTCCTTCTTCCTCCTTCTTCTCCATCGATTTTCATGGCTGCTTGAGAACACCCACACAACCCCTTCTCTCCTTTGTAACTCCCTCATACATTCTCCAAAAATTGTAAAAACTACACCATTGTCTTCCTCTCCTCAAGAGCTACAATTCTATCCTTCCAAAATCTAAAAACGAGCATTTTCGATTTTGAGGGTATACCCCATTTGAAGTTTCAGCACCACCATTAGAGCCACCTCGGTCTCCTTGTTCTTTCGAGGTAAAGATCTCTTTAAAACTCCACCTTTTTCTAGCTTAAAAAGGCAAAACGAATTTGGTGACTAAACCCTTGTTTGGTCTCTCTTGCTCCAGCCGATTTTGGCATTGTGGTGGTGTGAGAAATCTTGTTCTTGAGCTAACCCAAACAACTCTTGAGCCCTTGGAAGGTAATAAATTTTCTAAACCCTAAAACCTAGATTAAAACTTGATTAATGGTTAGGGTTAGTATGTTGTATTGAGATATGTATGTGAATGGTTGTAGTGTTAGTGGATTGAAGTACCAAAACCGAGAGAGAGAAGGAAGGGAGAAGAAAGAAAAAAAGAAACCTAGAAGGGAAAACAAGGTGAGAACTCTCATTGTGTAGTCTTGTATTTGTATGTAACAGATTTTCTAGAATGAAAATTGGTATTATGAAATAGTAATGTATTAGTTATAATGGGTAAGAGAAACTAAGCATTTTGAAACCTTTGAAACTTTGTAAAAACTGTTATAAAACGGATTGGGAATTGAGTGTTGAGTGCAGGGAATTTTAGTGTTGTCTTGGTGTCGATATTTGTATATGGGAGCCTGTATAGTTTGGTTATTGTAACAGGTGAAACAAGTGTTGAAATGTGAACTAGAATGTGTGGTGAGTGTATAAAAATACAAGGGAGACTATGGCAAAATTTACCTAGGATTGGAACACTTAGTGAATTTAAACTAGGTGAATGGAGAGTGTTGTAACAGATTTTGTTTAAGGAAAATAGAGGGTAAGTGGAGAGAGCTAGGTAATGAATTCTAGATGCATTAGGAGTGTTAGAATGACATTAGAAGAGGGAGATGTAGAGGAGAAGTGTAAGTGTTAAAATCTGTAGCATAAGGTAACTAGAGAAGAAACTAAGTTGAGTGTTGAGTGAAACTTGGAAAATTATGTGAGTAAATGAGTGTGGAATTGTGTAAGGAGTTAGGAAATGAACTAGGGTGTATTAGAGGTTTAATTAATGTTATCATGTGGGAATAAGTGTAGGAACAATGGGGAAGTAATGGGTAAAAGAGAGGATTGAAAACAGAAATTAAAATGCAAATACTGGGCTGGACCGGACTTGCGACCGGACTTGCAAGTCCGGTCGTGCCCAGATTTACAAAGACGGGAAAGCTACTGGAATCGACCGGACTTGCGACCGGACATGCAAGTCCGGTCGGGCAGAAAATTTTCCCGTCAGAAAGCTACTGGAATCGACCGGACTTGCGACCGGACATGCAAGTCCGGTCGAGCAGAAAATTTCCCCTCGGTATGCTACTGGAATCGACCGGACTTGCGACCGGACTTGCAAGTCCGGTCGAGCAGAAAAATTTCCGTAAATGTTACTGGAATCGACCGGACTTGCGACCGGACATGCAAGTCCGGTCGGACCAAAAATTTTCCCGAAGAAACCTACTGGAATGGACCGGACTTGCCCAAGGTCGGTCGCAAGTCCGGTCCTGACAAAAAAAAAAAAAAAAAAAATTTTAATTTAAATAATAATTGTATATATATATGTATGTACCCATACATATATGTATATGTATATGTGTGTAAGCATGCAAACCTTAAGTAAGAAGATAGAAACTTAAGTAAAGGGAAAATAAGTAAGTAAAGTGTAAGTGTAAGAAATGTAAGGACATAGTAAGTAGGAGTTAAGTTATGATAGGTAAATTAATCATTTAATTGTATGTATAATAGGATTGATTTGTGACACCGGAAGGACGTTTGGAATACGTACACGGTGAACGGTATGAATTCCTCATGCCCCGAATGCTATCATGGCTACTCTGATTTGTGTGTTGTGTGCTAATTGATCACCAATAAAGATAAATGCACGAATCGGAGTTAATATGCTTACTTGTGAATATGTAGTGTTGTATGATGTATATTTTCTAAACTTAGTTTGTATATTCATGAAACGTATGGATGATATGAATGTGGTATGTATGTTGTATTGACTGTGACCGAATGTTTATGAATGGACTTCTAACTTATTCCTAACAAGCTAACTCCTAACCTAAATTGGTAATTAAATTGGAATGAGTAGAAGTCCGATATAGTTTCGGCCACGCGTGAGGATGCGGAGTCACGAGAGGTTGGCTCCAATTCCTGACTCTTAAACTGGTCCGCGGCCCAAATCCCTTAAGTGGGTAGCATCCCGGATTAGTGAGTCAAGTAAATCCCGGATGTGGGACGGAGTAGTCCCCAAGGCCGGAGGTCCCGACGACTTGACTTGAGTATAAGTAAGTAAGTAAGAATGAGTAAGTAAAGTAAAAAGGAAGTAAGTAATGTAAGTAAGAAGAAGTAAGTAATGAGTAACAGAGTAATATGCATTCCGATTAACCCGGATGCACAATTTGGCTAACCTTGTGAAGGTAAGTATTGTGAACTCTATTGTATTGTTGCCTTGAAGTGAATGATGTATTGTAATGTATGATTGTATGTAAAGCATGTATGCATGAGTAATGAACAAGCATGTTTAGCGGTCGCCAATTAGTCGGCGTACCCTTGCTAGCAATCGGTATATGCGGAGTTCATGCGCAGCGTAAGCTGACCCCCTCGGGGGACCATTTTTACTACACGCAGGTACTAGAGATTGAGAAGCTGCTGAAGACTTAGTTTATTTCTTGTCTTCTTTTTGGTTAAACATTGAATTGTGATGGGTGTACTAAGTAGTACATGGCTGTAACTTTTGATTAGCCGGTGTACCAGGGGTACACCTTTTTGGATTTGATAGAATGGAGTTGGTATAGATGAGTAGTCTTAGAAACTCATTCTTTTGGGAAGTGGTAAAGGATGTAAGTAATACTTTAATACTCGGTGATCCAGGAATGTAGTAGGTTATGTTATATTCAGTATGTATATTAGTAGCTCGGTACTATGTTCATCAGACCGTGACTGTAAGTTAGTAGCCTAGCTAGCCGTATGGGCGGTTAGCGGCATTGTTTCACCCGCCGTAGTAAGTATGTATTAATTCCGCTGCGAACTCGTAGGATTAATAGGACGATTAGACGGTAAGCATAGGATTACGGTTGGGGTGTTACAAAAAGTGGTATCAGAGCGTAGTTACGCTCTGATGTCCTAAAGTACCGAGCATAGGAGATTACCGAGTTAGGATTTCAACCGTCTTAAGACGGATACTTAGAAACCTAACTAGGAACTACCGTTGTTAACAACGGATACCCTTGACGTTCTTGGAACGATACCTTGTTTAAATTCCAAGACCTTTGAGTCATTTCTTGCGGAGCCTAATGAAACTGTTAAACATTCAGATGTCAGGACGAGGCCGAGGCCGACCTAGAGGCGAAGCCTCAGATGGAACCGGCGCGCAGACGATAGCTGAGATCGTCGCCGCCACGGTAGCACAGATGCTACCACAAGTATACAAGCTGTACAACAAACTCAGCAGAACCAAACTCAAACGGGACCAACCCCTCCCCCTCCTCCCAGAGAAGCCAATTGGGTGAAAGCTGTAGCGGAACTCCGCCCTCCTTGCTTTAGGGGCGAGAGTGATCCGGCTAAGCTAGAAGCGTACATCTCCGAAATGGAGACCGCTTTTGAACACTCGAAGCTCCTGCTGGAGTTCGAGTCAGAGTAGCCGCCTACTACTTGAAGGATGCGGCCATGGATTGGTGGAAATTGGTGAAGCACGAGCATGTAAGCGACCCCACCTTCGACTGGGATTCTTTTGCATCTCTCCTCCGATCCAAGTACTATCCGGAACATGTCAAAACCAAGAAGAGGCTTGAACTTGACGCCTTAAAGATGACAGACAAGATGTCTGTGGATGAGTACTACCGCACCTTCACCTCCATTCTCCGTCTCTCCCCGATCTTGGATACACCGGCCAGGTGTTGGTCGATCGCTTCTATGGCGGTCTGAGCCATCGCCTTCGGTACGGTATGGGCTATACCAGATTTACCTCCCTTCAGGTAAATATCGGTTGACCCTTAGTATCAATTCAATTCATTTCAATTCCTTGAATTCCTTGAATCTTTTCCTTATTCTTTCTTAAACATCATCCCGGCTAATACCTGAAACTTCAGGAGTGTTATCACGCGGCCTCCCGCGTTGAGATCACTTGCCAGTTAAGGGATGAGGAAACCGCGCTGAAGCGCAAGGCTAACAACAAAAACACCAGCACCGAGGAGCAGAACCAGGGTAAAAGCTGGAAGAAGAAGAAAGGGAACTTCTTTTCTCAGAAGAAGTCCCCAAGTGAGAGCAGTGCCCATGCTGAGCAGGGCAAACCAGCTGAGATCCTTCAGCTTGGTTATTCTGCACCGGTGGCAGCTAAGCCACTGAGATCACACCCTCCTAAGGGTAAATTCTACTTCCAATTGTATTCATAAGTATCATTTCTAGTATACCCACGCACACATGTGCTAACCCTCTAACCTCAGGTTCTAGCTCCGGAGCCGCCAAAACCTTCTCCGACGGCCGCACCTATGTGTGCAGGAAGTGCAACCAGGACCATCCTGGTAAGGATTGCTACGGGAGGGAGATCAAGTGTTACAACTGTCAGAAGTTGGGGCACACTGCTAATCGATGCCCGGAGAATGGGAAGCCCAAAGGAAACTTCCAGAACTATAAGCAGCGAGAGGGCAAGGAGGTGGCATCTGGCGATGCACCGGCCCAGCAGGCACCTCAGGGACAGGGATCCCGGGGCCCTCAGAGAGGCGCACCTCAGAGGCAGCCTGTTCTGCATGTGATTGACCGCGATGGGCCCGGTTCGAAATCCGGCCAAGGTAATCACCTAAACCTTTAATCCTTGAAATAGCATGCCTAGTAGCAGAGTAATTGTATGATTGAATGCATGAGTAAATGAATGAATTGAAGTGTGTATTGAGCATGAAATGAAGTAGTTGAAACTAGTACTCACCGTAGATGAAATTTGTAACCATAGGAAACTTTAGTATCTGTTACCCAATACCGGTAACCTTGAATCAAGAAGAGATCGACATCACCAACAACGACTACACCAACAAACAGTGTCAGGTCATCCGCCCAGGTATGATCTTATTAAGGGGATACCTGACACCCGAAGCACAAATCTCAATCATCCGACGATGCAACGAGCTAGGAACGGGTCAAGGAGGATTTTACACACCCGAATTCCCCGGTGGAGCGAAGATGAAGCTGAAGATGATGTGCTTGGGAAAGGACTGGAATCCTTATACCAAGGCATACCAAGACACGACAACGATGGAGCGACGCCACCGACAATACCACCAGAGTTTCAGACCCTCATCACTCAAGCAGTGAACTTGCACACAATGTGAACCTGAACCAATCCCCGCACTTGAAGCGGACCTTTGTATCGTCAACTTCTATGAAAAAGAAGGACGACTTGGGTTACACCAAGACAAGGACGAGACAGCGGAATCTCTTGAACAAGGAGTGCCCGTAGTGTCTTGGTCCATTGGTGATGACGCCGTATTCTTGTATAGCGAGCAGAAGCGTGTGGACCTCGCAGAGAAATTGGTATTGAGATCAGGAGATGTCCTCATCATGGGTGGAAACTCAGGATGCTGTATCACGGGATCAACAAGATCAAGTTGAATACGGCACCGCCGGCAATAATCAATGCCACACACATGAAACCAGGACGCCTGAACCTTACCTTTAGAAAATATTAAATTCCTAGTATCATGTAATCTATTAGTAACGTGTATTAGAGACGCGACATGTATGATGGTTGGTTTATCAATAAAGAGCAGTGTTGATTTAATTCCACTTGTGTCCACCATCAATACTTATCCAATTGTGAATCCAATAGGTTGTGGACTCGGTACCGAAGGTAACCTGAGCATCCTCACCGAAGCACAAGCCGGCAGAAGCGGCACCATTCTAACGGGAACCTTCCCAGTAAATGGCATTGATGCCAATGTGCTATTCGACTCCGGCGCCTCTCACACCTTCGTATCACCATCTTTCGTGAAGAGGTTGAAGCTAGATGCGGATGAGATACCGAATTTCATGGTTACTCTCCCATCGAAGGAGCGAGTAAAGTGTACCAAATACTACCAATCAGCCACCATCGAAATTAAAAAGGAGGCGTTTCCCATTTCCTTCATCGAATTCAATGGATTGGGATTCGACCTTAATCATTGGAATGAATTGGTTGGAGCGGCACAAGGGTAGAATCCTCTGCGCCGAGCATCGACTGCTGCTCAAGAGTCCTTCTGGGGTTACCGTATCTTACCGCCAGAGACCGAGAGAGCCTTCGACCACCCTTATATCTGCTATGGCTATGTACCGGGAGCTCAGAAAGGGCCAGAAGTGTATCTGTTATGTACAAGACCTGGAGCGAGATCCAGAGTTCAGTGATGAAGTACCATTGTATCGAGTATCCGATGTATTCCCTAAGGAGCTACCCGGCATGCCACCACCGAGAGCAGTGAATTTGAGATTGATTTATTGCCAGGTACCGGTCCCATTGCTAGGGCACCGTACCGCATGGCACCTGCTGAAATGATGAACTGAAAGAACAATTGAGAGATCTTCTAGACAAAGGGTTTATACGCCCGAGCGTATCACCCTGGGGAGCACCGGTCCTCTTCGTGAAGAAGAAGGACGGTAGTCTCCGCCTTTGTATTGACTACCGCGAGCTGAATGCGGTCACAGTCAAAAACAAATACCCATTGCCACGCATCGACGACCTATTTGACCAGTTGAAAGGAGCATCGGTCTTTTCCAAGATTGACCTCCGTTCTGGGTATCATCAGATTGCAATCAAAGAGCAAGACATCGAGAAAACGGCATTCCGTACCAGATATGGCCACTACGAATTCACAGTGATGCCATTCGGTTTGTCAAATGCACCGGCAAAATTCATGGACCTCATGAATCGTTTATTCAGTGAGCAGTTGGACACTTCGGTTGTGGTCTTCATCGACGACATCCTTGTATATTCTAAGTCACCAGAGGAACATGAAATTCACTTGAGGAAAGTGCTTGAGACACTGCGCGAGAACCAGCTGTATGCGAAGTTCTCCAAATGCGAGTTTTGGCTTGATCAGGTATCATTCCTCGGACATGTCATCTCGAGCGCAGGTATCTCAGTTGACCCTTCTAAGATAGAAGCTGTACGATCATGGCCTAGACCTAAGACTGTTACCGACATTCGGAGCTTTCTTGGTCTAGCCGGTTACTACCGGAGATTCGTAAAGGACTTCTCAAAAGTCGCTAAGCCCATGACTACATTGATGAAAAAGGATGCACCGTTTGTATGGACAGACGAGTGCGAAGTATCATTTCAGAGCCTTAAGGACTCATTGACCTCAGCGCCCATCCTTACTCTTCCAGAGGGCACAGAGGGATTTGAGGTATACTGTGATGCATCAGGCAAAGGAATGGGATGCGTACTCATGCAGCATGGCAAGGTTGTTGCTTATGCCTCCCGCCAGCTGAAGAAACATGAGGAGAATTACCCGACTCACGACTTAGAGTTAGGAGCCATTGTCTTCGCCTTGAAGATATGGCGACACTATCTCTATGGGGTAAGCATCACCATCTACTCCGATCATAAGAGCTTACAGTATGTATTCACTCAGAAAGAACTCAACTTGAGACAGAGAAGATGGATGGAGTTTCTCTCAGACTACGACATCAATCTGCAGTATAAGGAAGGGAAGGCTAATGTGGTAGCCGACGCCCTGAGCCGTCGAGCACACTCGCTCCATTCGCTACTCGCTTCTTCTAGCTTGGTTGACGAGGTGCGAGATGCTCAGTTGAGCGACCCTTACCTAACCGAAATCAGACAAAAGATCGAAATGGTACATTTGAAAGAAAAAGTATGACTTCAAGCTACATGAAGATGGTTTGATTCGGTTGAATGGCAGGCTATGCGTCCCCCGAAGCAATGCAGAGCTAAGGGATCGCATCCTGCGAGAGTCACATAGTTCTACATTGTCAGTCCATCCGGGAGCCTCCAAGATGTACAAAGACATGAAGAGGTACTTCTGGTGGTCTGGAATGAAGTCAGATGTGACAGAATTTGTGCTAAGATGCTTAACATGTCAGAAGGTGAAATTTGAACATCGTAGACCGGGCGGAATGGTACAATCAATGCCAATTCCGGAGTGGAAATTTCATGATATCTCCATGGATTTTGTTGTAGGACTCCCACCTGCTAGGGGAGGACTCAACATGATCTGGGTGTAGTAGATCGCCTTACCAAGGTTGCCCGATTCATACCGATGAAGGACACCTGGAAGGTAGTAAAGCTAGCTGAGCTTTTGATAAGGAGATTATCAGACACCACGGAGTCCCTAAGACCATAGTATCTGACCGCGACACCAGATTTCTTTCGAGATACTGGAGAGCTACAAGGGAAGCGTTGGGTACAGAATTGAAGTTGAGTACCGCCTTCCATCCTCAGACCGACGGTCAGACAGAAAGGACCATCCAGACACTGGAGGACATGCTTCGGGCATGTGCCTTGGACTTTCAGGGGAGTTGGTTAGATAAGCTTCATCTTATCGAGTTCTCGTATAATAATAGTTATCACGCCTCGATTAAGATGTCGCCTTTCCAAGCTCTATACGGTAGACCTTGCCGTACACCCTTGTGTTGGGATGAGTCAAGTGAAGCGGTCATCATAGGACCGGAGTACCTTGAGCAAGTACAAGCCGAAGTGCAACAAATTCGAGCTAATATGAAGGCAGCCCAAGATAGACAGAAATCCTATGCGGATGTGAGACGACGCGACCTTGAGTTCGCCGTGGGCGACCAAGTGTTCTTGCGCGTTTCACCTATGAAGGGTGTCTTCCGTTTTGGTCAGAAGGGCAAGCTAAGCCCAAATTGTAGGGCCGTACACTATCACCGAAAGAGTTGGTTCAGTAGCCTACAGGTTAGCATTACCTGAGGACTTGGGACGTGTCCATGATGTATTTCATGTGTCACAACTCAAGAAGTATATGGCTGATCCTTCTCATGTCTTAGAGCCCGAGAGACTATTGAGCCAAACATGAGATATGTGGAAACCAGTGAGAATCTTGGATAGGAAGACCAGAGACACTCGCCATAAGTCGATACGAATGGTGAAGGTCCTATGGTCTAACCATGATGTCGAAGAAGCGACATGGGAGTTGGAAGATGCCATGAAGGCTAAGTATCCACAGTTATTCATAGACTAGTTAGTCTAGTATGTAATATACGGGTACGGGTCGTACCCCTTTTAAGGGGGGTAGAGCCCTTTTGCTTTTGCATTGCTTCGGGGTAAGCATGCATTTTGCATATTGTAGGCACATGTAGTGCAAGTGAATTAGTATGGATGTGTATGTAGTGTATGTGTAATGCAATGTGTATGTGTAATGTATGATGGATGTAATGTGTATTGTGAATGGTAATGATGTATGTATTGTGTATTGTGGTATGGTATGAATGGAATGATGGATTGTGATATGAATTGTGTATGACTTGAATTGTGTATGCTTGAATGTGGAATGAAGTAAACACCTCATAGGTGTAGTAAGACACATTAGGACAATTGGTTTGCCTAATGAGTAGAATTAAACTATTAACCTTGAGCAACTTTGAGGGCAAAGTTTCTTAAGGGGGGTAGATTGAAATACCCCGTATTTAAAAATAGTGATTAATTAGGCTAATAAGTAATTTAGAGCTTAATTAAGTATAAATAATTATTAGGGAACAAATCCCGAAGAAAACGGATCCTTAAAATGGATTAAAATCACTAACGAACCTTAAAGCGCGTTTTTCGAGGTAACCGGGAAAACGTGTCTTTAAGCGGGTCAAATAGACTCGTAACAATTTTGGTCAACTAAATAATCATTAATAAATATTAGTGAAGCTTTAGGACCAATAAAATCAATAAAACGAGAGATTAGTAAAAACTGTCAAAAACGGGAAGTTGTGGGGTAAAATAAATAACCAAGAGTTATGTGTCCACTTTTAAAAAAAAGAAATGTGTGTGTGTGGGTGTGCCGAGGGCACCCCCTCTCACACTCTCTCACACACTCTCACTATTTACAAAAACAAAAACAAAAAAACCTCACCTCACTCTACTCTCTCTCCTCCTCTCATTCTATTCTCTCACGTGGAAGCCCCTCACCAGCACCCTCTCCTTCTTCTCCTTCTTCCCATCGATTTCCATGGTGCTTGAGAGAACACCACAAACACCACTTCTCTCCTTTGTAACTCCCTCATACATTCTCCAAAAATTTAAAAACACACCATTGTGTTCCTCTCCTCAAGAGCTACACTATCTTTCCAAAATCCAAAAACAAGCATTTTCGATTTTGAGGGTATACCCATTTGAAGTTTCACACCACCATTAGAGCCACCTTGGTCTCCTTGTTCTTTGAGGTAAAGATCTCTTTAAAACTCCATCTTTTTCTAGCTTAAAAAGGCAAAACGAATTTGGTGACTAAACCCTTGTTTGGTCTCTCTTGCTCCAGCCGATTTTGGCATTGTGGTGGTGTGAGAAATCTTGTTCTTGAGCTAACCCAAACAACTCTTGAGCCTTGGAAGGTAATAAATTTTCTAAACCCTAAAACCTAGATTAAAACTTGATTAATGGTTAGGGTTAGTATGTTGTATTGAGATATATGTGTATGGTTGTAGTGTTAGTGGATTGAGTACCAAAACCGAGAGAGAAGAAGAGAAGAAGAAGAAGAAAGAAACCTAGAAGGGAAAACAAGGTGAGAACTCTCATTGTGTAGTCTTGTATTTGTGTATGTAACAGATTTTCTAGAATGAAAATTGGTATTATAAAATAGTAATGTATTAGTAGTATAATGGGTAAGAGAAACTAAGCATTTTGAAACCTTTGAAACATTGTAAAAACTGTTATAAACAGATTGGGAATTGAGTGTTGAGTGCAGGAATTTTAGTGTTGTTTGGTGTGATATTTGTATGGGAGCTTGTATAGTTTTGGTTATTGTAACAGGTGAAACAAGTGTTGAAATGTGAACTAGAATGTGTGGTGAGTGTATAAAAATACAAGGGAGACTATGGCAAAATTTACCTAGGATTGGAACACTTAGTGAATTTAAACTAGGTGAATGAGAGTGTAACAGATTTTGTTTAAGGAAAATAGGGTAAGTGGAGAGAGCTAGTAATGATTCTAGATGCATTAGGAGTGTTAGAATGACATTAGAAGAGGGAGATGTAGAGGAGAAGTGTAAGTGTTAAAATCTGTAGCATAAGGTAACTAGAGAAGAAACTAGTTGAGTGTTGAGTGAAACTTGGAAAATTATGTGAGTAAATGAGTGTGGAATTGTGTAAGGAGTTAGGAAATGAACTAGGGTGTATTAGGAGGTTTAATTAATGTTATAACATGTGGGAATAAGTGTAGGAACAATGGGGAAGTAATGGGTAAAAGAGAGGATTGAAAACAGAAATTAAAATGCAAATACTGGGCTGGACCGGACTTGCGACCGGACTTGCAAGTCCGGTCGTGCCCAGATTTACAAAGACGGGAAAGCTACTGGAATCGACCGGACTTGCGACCGGACATGCAAGTCCGGTCGGGCAGAAAATTTTCCCGTCAGAAAGCTACTGGAATCGACCGGACTTGCGACCGGACATGCAAGTCCGGTCGAGCAGAAAAATTTCCCCTCGGTATGCTACTGGAATCGACCGGACTTGCGACCGGACTTGCAAGTCCGGTCGAGCAGAAAAATTTTCCGTAAGAATGTTACTGGAATCGACCGGACTTGCGACCGGACATGCAAGTCCGGTCGGACCAAAAATTTTCCCGAAGAAACCTACTGGAATGGACCGGACTTGCCCAAGGTCGGTCGCAAGTCCGGTCCTGACAAAAAAAAAAAAAAAAAATATTTTAATTTAAAATAATTGTATATATATATGTATATGTAACCCATACATATATGTATATGTATATGTGTGTAAGCATGCAAACCTTAAGTAAGAAGATAGAAACTTAAGTAAAGGGAAAATAAGTAAGTAAAGTGTAAGTGTAAGAAATGTAAGGACATAGTAAGTAGGAGTTAAGTTGATGATAGGTAAATTAATCATTTAATTGTATGTATATAATAGGATTTGATTTGTGACACCGGAAGGACGTTTGGAAGTACGTACAACGGTGAACGGTATGAATTCCTCATGCCCCGAATGCTATCATGGCTACTCTGATTTGTGTGTTGTGTGCTAATTGATCACCAATGAAGATAAATGCACGAATCGGAGTTAATATGCTTACTTGTGAATATGTAGTGTTGTATGATGTATATTTTCTAAAATCTTAGTTTGTATATTTTATGAAACGTATGGATGATATGAATGTGTATGTATGTTGTATTGAACTGTGACCGAACATGTTTATGAATGGACTTCTAACTTATTCCTAACAAGCTAACTCCTAACCTAAATTGGTAATTAAATTGGAATGAGTAGAAGTCCGATATAGTTTCGGCCACGCGTGAGGATGCGGAGTCACGAGAGGTTGGCTCCAATTCCTGACTCTTAAACTGGTCCGCGGCCCAAATCCCTTAAGTGGGTAGCATCCCGGATTAGTGAGTCAAGTAAATCCCGGATGTGGGACGGAGTAGTCCCCAAGGCCGGAGGTCCCGACGACTTGACTTGAGTATAAGTAAGTAAGTAAGAATGAGTAAGTAAAGTAAAAAGGAAGTAAGTAATGGTAAGTAAGAAGAAGTAAGTAATGAGTAAAAGAGTAATATGCATTCCGATTAACCCGGATGCACAATTTGGCTAACCTTGTGAAGGTAAGTATTGTGAACTCTATCGTATTGTTGCCTTGAAGTGAATGATGTATTGTAATGTATGTATGATTGTATGTAAAGCATGTATGCATGAGTAATGAACAAGCATGTTTAGCGGTCGCCAATTAGTCGGCGTACCCTTGCTAGCAATCGGTATATGCGGAGTTCATGCGCAGCGTAAGCTGACCCCCTCGGGGGACCATTTTTACTACACGCAGGTACTAGAGATTGACGAAGCTGCTGAAGACTTAGTTTATTTTCTTGTCTTCTTTTTGGTTATAAACATTGAATTGTGATGGGTGTACTAAGTAGTACATGGCTGTAACTTTTGATTAGCCGGTGTACCACGGGGTACACCTTTTTGGATTTTGATAGAATGGAGTTGGTATAGATGAGTAGTCTTAGAAACTCATTCTTTTGGGAAGTGTGGTAAAGGATGTAAAGTAATACTTTAACTACTCGGTGATCCAGGAATGTAAGTAGGTTATGTTATATTCAGTATGCATTATATTAGTAGCTCGGTACGTTATGTTCATCAGACCGTGACTGTAAGTGTTAGTAGCCTAGCTAGCCGTATGGGCGGTTAGCGGCATTGTTTCACCCGCCGTAGTAAGTATGTATTAATTCCGCTGCGAACTCGTAGGATTAATAGGGCGATTAGCCGGTAAGCATAGGATTAGCGGTTGGGGTGTTACACCGAAGAAGGTTAAACAAACAACAGTCGACGGTGAACGGTACAGTCTTTCTTGTGACCTGCTTGCTAACGAGGTGTCCCTCGGCTTGTGTGCTATCTGTTTATTTGCTATGACTAAGACAAGATAAGCATGCAACCGGATATTAATGTTCTCGTTGTGATTGTGTTTTCTTTACACTAACCCACGAGGCTTAAGGATAGCTACTAACTAAGCTTGATACTTGTTAAGTTAAGGAGAGGATTTGTACATTGGTGATTGTTGGTTAATACCCGTCAAGGTTTAACTAACACTTGGTATTTAAGACTTTCACTAACCATAACTTGGGGTGGGAGTGAGGAATCCGGAATGGTACCGGCACATGTGTATTGGGGGAGGTCGGTATCTGAATCAGATCCGACTTCCAAATGAGACTTGTCATTAGACTCGTCGCCTAGGGTCAACAAACCGACCCGACCACCCGGACTACTGTTTGAGGTGGGAGGCACATTAAGGATGGCGTGGGGGGATCAAGCCTACATCCCCAATAAATTAAGAAAGGTAGCTTATTGTCGGATAGTGCACTGCTACCGGCTAGGGTTAACCAAGCCCTACAAAAATAAGCAACCAATTAAGGGCTAACCAATCTAATAGTGGAACGGTTGGCAATTATAAGGTTAAGGAGATTGAGAACTTAAGGAGTTAAGATCTAACTCACTTATTAAGGGAACGCGTGAGTCGTTCATTTGCATTTAAGCTATTTATGTTCATTGTGGTTTGTTGTTTTATTGCATTTCATATTATGTTTGTGATGCTAATCAACTTCCATGCTATCGACAATTAGTCGTCGTAGCCCCGTTAGCTTGGGGGCCATGAGAGGGTCGTACCAGCATTCGTGCTGACCCCCTTTGGGGGCTGTTTTTACACTTGCAAGTAAGCGGCCGATGAAGTCACACCACGAGAGTAGGAGCGGGTAGCCCTAGGTGGGACTTTATTTTGAGTACGGGTAGCGCCTGTGCACCCGTCTGTTAGTAGTTGAACTTGAGATATATTATGTGGTTTGGAAGATACTTAAAACTCGGATGGTGTATGTATTTTGGATGTATGGTTGTAAATATTTAAGTAACGATATTTCTTGTTGATTAGACCGTGGCAAGGTCCTGGTGATAGTTTATTTCCGCTGCGACGTTTAAGTATCATTTGCTAAGTTGCGATAACCACGATTGGCTTAGGATGGGGTGTTACAAAAAGTGGTATCAGAGCGTAGTTACGCTCTGATCAAGAAATACCGGACATAAGAAACCACCGAGTTAGGATATAAGTTAAGAAATAAGTGATGGGTTAAGGGTGTGAGCTGTTAGTGTGAGTAGAGTCAGTGACCACTAATAAGTGTGGATCGTCTTTACCGTCTACGGACGTTATAAATTCGTTAACCGAAATAGTGGTGGATACGAATCTAATGTGAGTTATGATTGTTCAGATGTCAGGAAGGAGAGGCCGAGGCCGTGGTCGAGGCGACGAGACCGAGATACCGGAAGGGCAGACGATCGCAAAGATCGTAGCTGCCGTTTCGGGGCACATGCGCTATCAGCCTGGTGTGGGTGCACCACCTCCACCGCCACAACCTTGGGAACCGAATTGGGTGAAGAGCCTTTCAGATCTTCGACTTGCACATTTTAAGGGGGAGACCGATCCCGCCAAGCTCGAGGCGTACATCTCCGAGCTGGAGACCACCTTTGAGACCCATGACGTCCCTGTTGGGATCAAGGTGCGTCTAGCTGCGTTCTACCTGAAAGGGGCAGCAGGCGATTGGTGGAAGCTGGTGAGGGCCGAGCATGTGGCCAATCCAGAGTTCGGCTGGGAGCAGTACACCGCCTTGCTACGAGCAAAGTACTATCCCGCCCATGTCCAGACGAAGAAGCGCCTACAGTTGGATGCGCTCAAGCAGACCGATAAGATGACGGTGGACGAGTATTACACAGAGTTCACCGCCTTGCTCCATCTTCTGCTAGGTCTTGGGTATTCAGACCAGATACTGGTGGACCGCTTCTATGGCGGGCTTAGCCATCGACTCCGCTACGGCACGGGGCCGACGAGTTATACTACCTTGCAGGTGATAAGAATGAGTAAGATATAATTAAGTGAAAAAGATTTAGTTTGTGAGAAATAAGAGGAACTAATACCTTGGGAAGCAGGAGTGCTATCATGCCGCTGCTAAGGTTGAGATAACCGTCCAGCTGAGGGACGAGGACAATGCCAAGAGAAAGAGTGCTGGGAAGAGTACAGAACACCAAGGGCAAGGTGGGTACAAGAAACAGAAGTACCAGCCTCAAGCCCAAAAGAACCAGAACCAAAAAGGAAAGGAGGAAAAGGAGAAGGCTACTGATGAGCCACTGAAACTTACTTATGCTTATGCTGCTAAGCCCCTGCGCTCCAGGGCGCCAAAGAGTAAGGAAATACATCTTGAGTAAATAAGAATGGTTGACAACATTGAGACACAATCACTGATGCGATACATAATCAGGTACAGAGACTGGAAAGGAAACCGGAGGTGGCTACCAACGACACTACTATTGCCAGAGGTGTAAGGGGGACCACCCCGGAGTTCACTGCAGGGGGAATAAGGTGGAGTGTAATTTTTGCGGTGTACTGCAGACTTGTATATTGTGAGTGATTGGGACTGGTGTAATTAAATAAAAGAAAAGAAATTAATACTCAAAATATCCGTCGGGCTGCAAATAAAACCCGGTCGCAGTAGTATAGTAAGATAGAAGCGGCCGGGGTCAAACCGTGGGACTTATAGCGAAATAATATAGTACCTAAGCGTGTCACAAAAAGGGGGGAATTAATTGACTTGTTTTCGTAAAGTAAAACAACAGATAAAATTAACTGAGTTCAAGATAAATTAAACGGAACTCCGGGTTCAGGTTTATATTATCTGATTAATTATGCTATCTCTACCGGTTTATTATAATAGTTTGGCAAAATTCCTGTTATTATCTTAAGGAAATCATAGACTCATAAGAACTCGTTTACCAGAAAATGCTCGGTCTAATCCAGGTTCGATCAAAACATATGTAAACGGACATTAAGTGCGAGGAATTATATTTGCATCTGAAAATACTAACTTATTAAATCATAATAAGCTTTCTCCAGATTTACGGCTTAATTAACCTGTCTATTTATCACCGGTCTGATCAAAATAGACTTAGTAAAGCATTTTAATAAATTCATGAAATTTATTAAAAAGGCGAGAGATAAACTTTAATCGTAACAAACTGTATTTATTTTAACCGGTAGAAATATAGATTACATAATTAAACAAACTACAACTAAACCTTCGCCCGGAGTAAATCCTCCTTAGCCTGACATATTAACTGGTAATAAGTCAGACAGAGGTTGGACGTAATAATAATACGGAGTAATGGAGATGAGGATGGTGAATGGAGAAATGAAGAGAACGAAGAGTGGAGAGTGTACGTAGGAATTTGTAAGTGGAATGAGTGATTTGGAGTGTTGAGTTCTGGGGAGCGATTGTGTGTATTTGGTTGAAGGTGCAGTGTGTTTATATAGAGGAGGGGAAGAGGTTGAAGATTGATTGGAGATTGATTGCAGACAGAGCTGGAGACAGACGCGTGAGGGAATTAAGGTAGGCGTCTGATATCGCTCGGAGTAGATGGATATGGCGCCGAAAGGAAGAAGCAATTGGGAAGAAAGTCGGCGAAAGAAAACCAGTCGCGATCTGGGAATTTACACGCGTCCGCCCCTTGTCCGTGCTAATCTCCTCGGACGTCTTGAGTCACGTCCGCCCCTTGTCCGCCCTTTGTTACCCGGACGTCTCTATGGACTTGTCTTCTGTCCGGCCAAAAATCATCGGACAAGACACGGACTCATCTTCACTTGTCCGCCCTTTGTTTCTCGGACAAGACACGGACACAAGTCTTTGACTTGTTTTTCTTATGCGAACTTGACCGGCTCTAGCTTCTTCGTTGGGACTCCGTTTTTCGAGCCGTTTGCGCCTATGCGTTCGTCTCTTTGTCTACTTTGCTCCCAGCTTGGTTTTCCTCATGTTTAACCAATAAATTTGTGAGATAACTAATAAAACATAAACTAGAGGAAAATTAACCAAAGTGGAGAAATGAGCAAGAAAAGTGCTAATATAATATATGAAATACACCTATAAAACATGCTCAATTTGGACACTTATCACACCCCCACACTTATCTTTTTGCTTGTCCTCAAGCAAAACCATGTACCCAAGTAAGTAGGGAATGCTCAATACTAACAAATATTATTATGAAGGGTAGGATAAACATGATCTTTAAACTTTTCGAGGAGTGTGATCCATCAACTGCTGGTGGCACAGGTGTACTCAGGGTAAAAATAAAAATTAGAGTTTCGAGGAATGATCCGGAATACTTCAATGCTTCTTTGTTTAGGTGACTCTGAGAACTTTTACCATGGCCAACTTCTCTCAAGAATGGGCATTGAGGAGAAAACAAAAGGAAAAATAGATTCATGCATTTGTTTCACTTTTGCATAAGAGATGAGAAGATAATATTTAAGCATCAAGCTTTTGTTTTTAAGAACACTCAACTCTCTTTGTTGGTTACCAATGGTGTCTCGCAAGTCCCTTATTTATTTTTATTTTATTTTTTTAACAGAGAAGCACCCCTTAGCAATCCCTAAGAGAGAAGACAGAAAGAACCCCTGAGCAATAAAAATCCAACCATTGCAGATCATTTGGTCACACCGCATAAAAATGCTCCTCAAAATTAATCAATGAAAATTTTTAAATTTGTCCCATCTATCCCACAATTCATAACCATATTGTTTTTTAAACAGAACAACCTACATTAGCGGGGTCCATAATTTTAATTTTTTTGAACAAATGCAGATAAGCAGAGAGATTTAAACATTTTAAGCACAAAGTGTCTCCGAAAGGGCTCTCCCCCACACTTAAGCGCAAGCAATGCCCTCATTGCGTAGATGGAATTAAATTAACAGGGCATGCAATTTAATAAAGGAAAGAGTGTACTCCCCCAAAATTTAGTAGAGTGTGTAGAGCTCCCCCACACTTGAGTGCAGCTGTGGATGTCATGAAATTACCTGTAAAGAATATTCTACATCAGCCAAAGTACTCAATAAAAACCCTGCATTTTATTATAACATATAAATGGAAATATAGGACAAAAAGAAACAACATTAATTAAAGAAAGACAAAAGATAGATAGTGGGTTTCCTCCCACCAAAGCTGCCCGGTTTATCGTCTCTAGCTAGACCCTGTTCGTAATTATGTATGTGAACTTTCCACGGTAGAGATGTCGTCTTTGACAGTGCCGGTTTCGAATTTGGGAGTAAAGTGGCATGCTTTCCTGGACAAGATAAATTCTAAATAAGTCAGTTGAAAATATTGAGAAGGAGAATTGTACCTTTTAAGACGTGCCCCTTAACTTTGAAAGTTTCGCCCTGTTTGTTTTGGAGTTCAAAGGCACCGTACGGGGTCACACTAACAATCTGGAAAGGACCAGCCCAATGAGATTTGAGTTTCCCAGGGAAGAGCTTTAATCTTGAGTTATATGGAGAACCAAATCACCAACTTCGAAGTCTCTCTTGAGGATCAGCCTGTCATGGAACTTCTTGGTTCGTTCCTTATAAATCTTAGCATTTTGGTAAGCCTGATCTCTCAGCTCTTCTAACTCAGAAAGTTGGAATTTCCTTTTCTCTGCCGCAGTAGTCATGTCAAAGTTTAAGGCCTTGATCGCCCAATATGCCTTATGTTCCAGCTCTACAGGCAGGTGGCATGATTTCCCATAGACAAGCTTAAAAGGAGACACCCCGATGGGAGTCTTGAATGCGGTGCGGTAAGCCCAAAGCGCATCATCAAACTTTAATGCCCAATCCTTTCGTGATGAGTTAACCGTTTTCTGGAGAATCCATTTTAACTCACGGTTCAAAACTTCTGCTTGGCCATTTGTCTGGGGTGATAAGGTAGAGCTACCTTGTGACGTACCCCGTATTTACCCATAAGCGCTTCAAATGAACGGTTGCAGAAGTGGGATCCTCCGTCACTGATAATAATTCTAGGCACGCCAAAACGGGTAAAGATGTGCTTTTGAAGGAATTTGGTTACGGTCTTTGAATCAGCATGATGACAGGGTATGGCTTCTACCCATTTTGACACGTAATCCACTGCCACTAAAACATATTGGTGGCCCTGTGAGGAAGGGAAGGGTCCCATAAAATCAATGCCCCAACAATCAAAGAGTTCCACTTCTAGTATTCCCTGTTGTGGCATTTCATGTCTCCTAGATGTGTTACCCATTCTCTGACAATTATCACATTGGGTGCAGAATTGGTAAACATCCTTGTGAAGAGTCGGCCAATAAAATCCTGAGGCCAGGATCTTGGCAGCGGTCCTTGTGGGTCCATGGTGACCACCGGCTTCCCGTGAGTGACAAAAATGTATGACGCTGTGAACCTCATCTTCAGGGAGACACCGGCGAATCAACCCATCCACACAGACTCGGAACAAATATGGATCTTCCCAGAAATAATGTTTTGAATCAGAAAGAAATTTCTTCTTCTGGGAGTAAGATAGATCATATGGTATTGTTCCAGAGACTAGATAATTGGCCAGGTCTGCATACCATGGCTCTTGTTCCAGAGACTAGATGATGTGGTGTAGTTTTGGTGTAAATTGTGTGTTAAGATGTTGTAATGAGAATTTGAGTGATCTTGGTTGTTTGATGGTGAAAAACCAAGTGTTTGGGTGTAACAATATACTAGAGAACCCATGGCAAAATTTAGTGAAGAACCTAAGTGTTTAAGATGTTCTAAGGAGATTTCATGACTAAGATAATACTAGGAAGTTTAGAGGTTGTCTTGTAGGAAAAAGAGTGAGTTTAAGGTGTTCTTGTGAGTTAGAATGACTTAGGCATTATCAAGGAGAATCTTGGAGTCAAAAGAATGTTTAGGTATGCACCAAAGGCAATTTGAGAATGTGTTTAGGAAATATGCAATCTTGTTAGGAGAAGAGTAATGTGTTTAAAGGTGAAGAGACTTCATGTAGTTACATAAAGGAACCTAGATGGTGAAAGATGCTTGGGAGATGATGTTATAGTGGTGAGGAAGCATTTGGCATAGTGGTTATATTAGGTATGAACCACCACTTAGAAACCTAGTGGAAAACATTACAAGTGTTGGCATGATTACAAGGAAAATGCGTAATGACTAAGGAGGATGTTGTTGAGTGATCTAATGTGTTTAGTGGAAGGTTTAAGGTGTATTTGAGGTGCCCAAATGAGGTTAGAACATACTAGGATACATGAGGTAAAGTTTGGAGTTAAATGGGAATTTAGAAACAAGGTTCTGGAGCCGACCGACCTTAGGGACCGGACCTGCAAGGTCGGTCGAGCTCAGTTTACACTACCGGAAAGAGTTTCTGGAACCGACCGAACTTGGGGACCGGACTTACAAGTTCGGTCGGGCTTGTATTTTGTGAACGAATTAAGTCTCTGGAATAGACCGACCTTGGGACCGGACTTACAAGGTCGGTCATGCCTAGAATTTTGTACTGGAATTGGTCTCTGGAATCGACCGAACTTGGGACCGGACTTGGCAAGTTCGGTCGAGCTTAAATTTCCCACGGGGAAAACTCTCGGGAATGGACCGACCTTGGGGACCGGACTTACAAGGTCGGTCGGGGTAGAATTTTCAAACGGTAATACGCCCTGGAATGGACCGACCTTGGGTAAGGTCGGTCGGTAAGATCGGTCGAGTAAAAAACAAAAAAAAAGAAATTTTAAATTCTAAAGGTGTTAATTGGTAATAAGGTATGCCATTGGTAGGGTAATGATGATTAGGAACCTAAGAACCTAAGGAATTAAGTTAGGTTAAGTATAAACCTTAAGCTTAAGGTTAAGTTAGTATGGTTAAGTGGTAAAGGCTAAAGAGGGTATCGAATGGGAATCTTGAGGGATTAAGTGTCTTAAGTAAGGTGCAAATAACTAATGACCTAAAAACGAATGAATGTTTTAGGTTTGTGAATTGGGACCCCGAAGAAGGTTAAACAAACAACAGTCGACGGTGAACGGTACAGTCTTTCTTGTGACCTGCTTGCTAACGAGGTGTCCCTCGGCTTGTGTGCTATCTGTTTATTTGCTATGACTAAGACAAGATAAAGCATGCAACAGGATATTAATGTTCTCGTTGCGTTTGTGTTTTCTTTACACTAACCCACGAGGCTTAAGGATAGCTACTAACTAAGCTTGATACTTGTTAAGTTAAGGAGAGGATTTGTACATTGGTGATTGTTGGTTAATACCCGTCAAGGTTTAACTAATACTTGGTATTTAAGACTTTCACTAACCATAACTTGGGGTGGGAGTGAGGAATCCGGAATGGTACCGGCACATGTGTATTGGGGGAGGTCGGTATCTGAATCAGATCCGACTTCCAAATGAGACTTGTCATTAGACTCGTCGCCTAGGGTCAACAAACCGACCCGACCACCCGGACTACTGTTTGAGGTGGGAGGCACATTAAGGATGGCGTGGGGGGATCAAGCCTACATCCCCAATAAATTAAAAAAGGTAGCTTATTGTCGGATAGTGCACTGCTACCGGCTAGGGTTAACCAAGCCCTACAAAAATAAGCAACCAATTAAGGGCTAACCAATCTAATAGTGGAACGGTTGGCAATTATAAGGTTAAGGAGATTGAGGACTTAAGGAGTTAAGATCTAACTCACTTATTAAGGGAACGCGTGAGTCGTTCATTTGCATTTGAGCTATTTATGTTCATTGTGGTTTGTTGTTTTATTGCATTTCATATTATGTTTGTGATGCTAATCAACTTCCATGCTATCGACAATTAGTCGTCGTAGCCCCGTTAGCTTAGGGGCCATGAGAGGGTCGTACCAGCATTCGTGCTGACCCCCTTTGGGGGCTGTTTTTACACTTGCAGGTAAGCGGCCGATGAAGTCACACCACGAGAGTAGGAGCGGGTAGCCCTAGGTGGGACTTTATTTTGAGTACGGGTAGCGCCTGTGCACCCGTCTGTTAGTAGTTGAACTTGAGATATATTATGTGGTTTGGAAGATACTTAAAACTCGGATGGTGTATGTATTTTGGATGTATGGTTGTAAATATTTAAGTAACGGTATTTCTTGTTGATTAGACCGTGGCAAGGTCCTGGTCATAGTTTATTTCCGCTGCGACGTTTAAGTATCATTTGTTAAGTTGCGATAACCACGATTGGCTTAGGACGGGGTGTTACAAGAACACTTGTACAGACGGTCATACAAACATGTACAGATGTTCATTAAAACATATACATTCTCATAATTGAAAATGTACATTCTCACATTTGAACATGTACATCGTCACATTAAAACATGTACATTCTCACATTAAAATATGTACATACATCCTCACATTAAAGTATAGAACGGCTTCCAAATAGATTACCCTAACCCCACGCACCCTAAAACCCACCCTAGGAAAGCTAAAAAACGTCGAAGGCATTTTTAGGGTTTGTGGTCGCGGGTTTAGGGTCGTTAAACCTGTCGAGTTAGTTGGTACAATATAAAGTATAGAACAGTTTCCAAATAGATTACCCTACCCCCCCCCCCCAAAACCACCCTAGGATAGCTAAAAACGTCGAAGGCATTTTTAGGGTTTGCAGTGGCGGGTTTAGGGTCTAACGACCCTAAACCCGCTACCACAAACCCTAAAAACCTGTCGAGTTAGTTGCTATAAAAAAAATACGAAACAAATTCCAAATAGATTACCCTTCCCCCAAAACCCACCCTAGGATAGCTAAAAAACGTAGAAGACATTTTTAGGGTTTATAGTGGCGGGTTTAGGGTCGAGTTATTGCGATTATGTACAAGTTTTTACATGTGGATGTACATGTTTTAGTGAACATTTGTACATGTTTGTATGACCATCTGTACAAGTTTTTTTTTACGTTTTGTGCACTATACATGTAAAAATAATTTTTTTAAAAGTTGTCAAAACATATCCATGACTGGTCTTGTTTTGAAGAGCTTGAATTTATATGAACAATGATATAACTTTTTTTTCATTTTGGAACTATATATTAAAAGTTACAATAATTTTTAGATTTCATGATAAAGTAAGAGAAATAATAAAAATCTTTAAAAAGAAAAAAAGAAAAAAAAATGCTGAGACGCGCGCAAAAGAAGAAAAAAAAAATCCCTCATCTGAGTCACGCTTCCCTCTCTGTGTATGTAGCTATGTGGGTGCAGTCGGTTGTAGGCAAGATTTTGCCTTTATAGTTTCATGTAGCCAAAATCTTGTTAATTTCATCATGTTCCGGACCAACTCCCAAGTAACGGGAGAAACGTGACCGTGCAATTATTAGCCGATGTTGCAAAGACTGGATTTTCAAAAAAAAAAAATACTACTAATAAGGGACAGGATTATATCTATAATATCTTTCGGTGCTTCCCGATATCTCATGACTGAATAAAACAAGCAATATACTTGGGTTCGGAAATGGTAGTATTGTGGTATAAATGTGTCATTTTTTATTTTGGTATTTTTGACAAAAAATGTCAAACCGTCATCACTGAACAACAATTTTTAAAACAGTCACAAATATACCAGCATAAAACAACCACAAACAACTACAAAACAACCAACAATTTATGCTACAAAGAGTATAAATACCGTAAACAGAGGCGGAGCCAGAAAACTGTAATTAGGGGGCGAGAATATTTTAATAATATTAATTTTTAAAATTAGTTTTTAATAAATTAATTTAAATTTTCAATACTTATAATTATATTTTAAAAATGATATTATATATTAAATTTGACACAAAATTAAATAAAAGTTATTATATATATTTGTCAGTATATCAAAGTTATTATATGTTTTATACTGTGCTTAATAATTAAAGAATAATTTACTATGCTAATATACGTTATTTATCATTTCTTGACATATCCAGTATTAAATTTAAATTTATGTTTTTGAATTTCATTAAGTAATATTTAATTGAATATAATATATTGCTTTAGCTACAAATATATGTTTAAAATAAATATTTTATCAACAATTAAACAATACTCCCTCCGTTCATTAATATCTGTCGTTTTAGAGGGTGACTCTTGTTCAAAAATATCTGTCATTTTAGCTTTTTGACACACTCCCTTCCACTTTTACCCCTACTATTCAATATAAAAGTAATTATTAGCTAAATGGAAAAGTAAAAAGTAGGGGCACATGCGTCATTGTCCTACTTTTCTTAATAAGTGTGCAAGTTTCTAAAATGACAGATATTGTTGAACGGAGGGAGTATATAATAATAAAATAATAAGTGATAGTTGTATATATATATTCGGTTACAGTCAATTATTTTATTATTAGAAAGAATTATTTTTTTATTTCAATGATATTATTTATTCCATTAAAAATTAAAATAATCTTAAGTATTAATACATTTGAAATGTTATGTTAAATGCTAATATATAATCCATAAAATTTTATTTTTATATATAACATCTAATATATTTGCTCTAAGTACAATGGTTTATTTCTTTATTTTTTCTAATATATGTAAAAATTTTATTTATAAATTAATATGTATACATATTATAAATTAATTGTCACTAAAATATTAATAAAGAATAATAATAATCAAAGGCTATAATTGAATATCTACATATATTTTAACTTTATTAACAAAAAATTGTTTTAAAATGTAATATAAATTTTTTAATTGTAACACCGAAAATGGTAAACGCACTGCACAAAACTATCTTATTCAAAACAACCAGACAAAACTACCGTCTGCCGGACACTAGTTTTCAAAACAACCACAAAACTACCACAAAACAACCAACAAAACTACCACAAAACAACCAGCCAAAACAACCAGACCAAAACAGCTACAAAACTACCAAAAAACCATACCGAACGCAGCCAAGAAGCTTCCTTATTTCAACCCTTCTGAAAAAGCTATCACGGTTAACAAGTGAAGCTATTATATAGACCTGGCAAAGGTGACCCGAACCAGAAAAACCGAACCGATCCAACCCGATCCGAACTCGAACTTAACCGAATAGTGTGACCCGAAAATCTGAACCGAACCAAACCAAAACCGAATCAACCCGAAGTTTGGTATAACCGAATCCACCCGAACCGAATCCACTCGAACCGAATCAACCCGAACCGAATCAACCCGAACCAAATCCACCCGAATGTTTTGCTAAATCTAAATCTACTATAGCTGTTCCAACTGTAAAAATAATCTTGAAACCAAAAACACATACTGGAGATTTAGACATCCAATAAGTGTTCATTGCTTTCGAATGATATATATAATATTGAACATCTTTAATCTTCAAGCATATCAAGCCTTGTTGTAATAAAACATTCATCAACTGTGTTGTTACTCTTCCCACACATGGATGCTTTGCTACAAACTATAGATGTTTTGCTTTAAAATGTTTTATAATACGATTTAATGTGTATCATTACTATTTTATAATACTATACTAATTTTGATTTTAAATAAAGTTAGGTTTTTTTATGTTTAGGACATGAGACCCGGGAATGGTTTAAATGTTGATGAAGTTTAATTATAAAACCTAAACTTTTGAGTTGAGACATATACTATTCAAGATTAATGTTATGCCTAAAGAAAATTATGCAATAAAATGAGGAAAATAAATATTCAAAATGGTAGATTATTGTGAATCGTGAGATAGACTAGCATTTTGGAGGATGAATAAGGTTTGGAGGATGAATAATCCCCACCTTATTCCATCTACCTTGACAACTTAACCTAAAATGTTTTATAAGACAATGTAATGTGTATCATTACTATTTTATATTACTCTATATTTTATAAACTTAGGTTTCTTTATATTTAGGACTTAGAAATGGTTTGAATGTTGATGGATGGGCGTGGGCATGTGACGCTTGTGCGAGGTGGTGATGGATGGGTGTAAATGCGTGACACTTGTGCGAGGTGATGAGCTCAGGGTATGACGGGCGTGGGATGACGGGAGGCACGACGTCGGGCGTGGGCAGGGTAGACTGGACGTCGATTGTTGAATATTGACCACTAATTCACAAAAGCTTAATTTATACTTAGTCTCTACAATTAATAGGTGTATAGTTTAAATTGTAAATTCGTCATCCAGTTTGATTTTATCCAACCTATACACAATAGTAGTCTTGATCAACAGTAACACTATATTAAAGAGAATTTGGAGCCGCATATGAAAATCAATGCAAGTTACAAAGGTTGCTAAAAATTCGTACTTTAAAATTTTTGTCAATTAAACCCGGATAAGTCACCTGAATTTGACCTATAACCCGAAAAAATTGAATGACTCAAAGGCTAACCCGAACAGAAAGCACTCAAACCCGAACTCAACCAAACCGAAATCACCCGATTTTAATTTAAACCATTGAACCCGATCCGATCGGAACCGAACCAAATAATAAATATCTACAAATTGACCCGACCCGAACTGAACCGAACCCGAACCAAGTGACCCAAATTACCAAGTCTATTAATATAATGAGTCCATTTATAAACTTAAACGTTTACCGACTTTGTCATGGCCACACCATTTTCTCTTTGTTTTATTTTAGCAATTTTGTTTTATTCTGATAATTGGTAACTAATAAAACAACTGAAATCAACGAGACTTAATATTAATAATAGTGTCTTGTCTGGATGTGATTGCTTGTTTGTTTGGACCGACGGGCGGGCCGTCCTGTATGTGCGATTTGAAATGTATCCATTCAATGTAGTCTTAATTTTATTTTCTTTTTGAGAGAGTTGTAGTCTTTATTATAGAAAAAGGTGGAACGCTACAAAATAAATCAAAATTTTGGTTCATATGGCACGTCCTTTTCAACGATATCAACAGTGCAAACTTACTTTTTGTATGGTTGCTTTGGCTTCCTCCAATATTTCTCGCGGTTGATACACACGCTACAAAATCTCCTTTTTGGAAATTACTAAATTGCTTGAATGGTCGGTTAGTGGTGTTACATCTATATCATACCATAAATAGGTCTTGCAATATGAAAACTTAATTTGTCTGGATTTACGAATTGTTCTTTATGTTAACATAAAAACAAAACAAGTAATCAACAGCGTATTAATTACATGATTTTGTGTGGATTTATGATTGACAAAAGTTTATGGAGAAAGACGGATCATAGTTATACCACACTACCTCGTGGCTCCCAATAGTATAACAAACCCACTGTTTAAACCAACATCCTATGGTAAAAAAATAACCCATCTTTTTTAAATTGATCGTCTTATTCGTTTTATAACATGTTTTTCCATTTCAATATTAAACATAGAAGTTAAAATAATTTCATAAAACTAAACTATGTAATATATAGTTTATTATGTAAGGAATTATTTACAAAACTTAAATTTTTAAAATTATGTTATCTTATATGTTAAATATTAAAATCAAACAACATATCCAAATAATGAACAAAAGCGATCAATTTAGAACGGGGGAGTAAAAAAATAAAGAGTTAAGATAAAAAAAAAAACATGATGTTACCGGAGAAAAAAACAAGAGGTGAGAAAAGCACACAAAGAAGATTCAGTCCAACGAATCATAATCTCCTCATCAGAGATGATTGATCGGTTATAAACTTATACTAGTGTCACAATCTGAACATGTACTCAAGCTGATCTCTTAATCCTAAAGAGAAGGGTTTGGACATAAATTAAAGATTAGTCTCCCAGGATAGATTGATAGTTCTTTTTTTTTAAAGAAAGAATAACTTCTCATTTAATCAATGCATAAGTCAAGTACATGGGATGGAATATCATTTTGCCAAAAAGATTCAGCACAAATTACTAACCCCCTCTTAGCAAGCAAATGAGCACAAACATTTTCGTTATGTGCCCATAAAAAATAAAACGTTTATCTTCTAATCCCAAACCTTTAACCAAAATTTCATCTAAAAGGAAGCTAACCCTTTCATCTAGCCTACCTAACCCATTCATGTAATCAATTATCAAACTACAATCCATAAAAAAAGCAAACTTTCTTATGTCCTAACGACATGACCCTCTCCATCCCAAAATCCAAGGCCTTTTCCTCCACCATTGCTAAAGACTCACCATTGCTCCCACCTTTAAAACCTACACCCCAGAACCTCCCCATCCTTCCCTCTGCATACCATACCCACCCCATATATACCATCGAGCATGTAACTTCCAATCATAAAGACCTTGACAAAACTGTTGTCCACCTTCTCCACTGCACATGATCTATTTTCTGTTGTTATATGGAGAAAAGCCTCGGCCTGATACCATCCCAAATCATGCTTCGCACCCCTTCCACCTCTAACCTGGCAAGTAGCAAACTAGATTTTCCAAAAGAGTAACATAAGAGGAGTTAATGCAGAAATTGAGATCTTCAAGCAAAAATGAAGCACCCAATCAAGGAAAGCCAAATCTGTTTGAAGAAATATTGGTCTTCTAATATGAGCCAAATACCAAAAGTGTTGCACTTCAGGGCAGAAAACAAAAGCATGCAATAGAGAATCAAAATCACCACAAGTACGGTAAGGATGGATCCCCCCTCCACACCGTTGATGTAATTGTAACACACCTTAACTCATAAACTCTTATTAAATATAAACTCGGTACAATCTAACCAATCTTAAATACAATACAGCGGAAGAATACTTCAAATAATACCAACTCGGGTGCTACCGCCATTACTCATCCATGTGAGTAACTAGGCTTCCACTTACTACATACAATAACCATTGTGACATGCAAAAGATAGATTCCATTCTATACATTACACCAATCCTTCAACTAGTGAGCATTCTAAACATTCCAAAATCTCTTACAACATTCTTACATCCAAAATACAATACAATAATAAAATTGTATTGTAGCTTTGACTAACTACCCTATGTATCCTGCACTCTGTGGTCTTCAGCAGCTACACACCTGTAATGTTGTTATATGTATAGAATCAGCCCTTTCTAAGTATGCTACTGTGCAACCATCATGCACCCTCAGACCCTCAGATTAATTGGTCAAGTAGACATGTGTTTCAATTTACATGCGATACTATTTATATAATAAAACTGTAAAGCAATATAATACATTGCAATAAACCAAATAATCATGCATAGCCACACAGCTTCACTTAACACACCAACAACCAATCACTTCAATAAACATAACAATATAAGAATACGAGTATCGTAGTTTAAACTTGTTCTCGTTATTCGGCCTTAAAGGCCCTTTTATATTGATCACAGTGATACAAACATATCATTGTTTCGTGTTAAAGTTCATCTGGTATTAGTTCACTACTAATTCAACTCATTACACATAACACATGTTTCACCATATAACATACCTCAATACAATCAGCATACTAAACGTTCAAGGCGAATCATAAGAGAATTATATTCTAAGTCCGTTCTCGTTTCTTGGTCTTTAAGGCACTTAATATTGTTCACCGCTTATATGAGCACATTCATTGTTCGTATCTAATGTCTAGCTGAGGTTTATCTCATGCCTAACGACATACGCCACGTTAAAGGACGACATGTCTCTACACCATACCCCTATATTCGACGGGTCACCAACGGCAGTAGCCACATCCAACAACGGAGTATTTGACTAATGAACTATTTGGGATCATTGGAATTTAAATAAGTGAAGAGGAACCATATCCGGTCATCCTCTCAGTTTGTGATCACAACGCACCAAAAGCCACATCCCCTTGGATTTTCTTCATACACAAGTCACTGATGATTAAGGTCACTTAATCTAATTACCTAAGTCTCGTCTTAGGTGTCAGTGAATAACATTTTGAATGTAATGCTATTAAGGTCTTACATCACCTAGAATCTCTAGGTTATTTCTACCATTCGCACGTACAATCATAAGAGCGGTTACTCTCTAACTGTTTCTCTAGTCTAAGTAATGTTCTTAGAGTGCTCGAATAATGTAATTCATCACTATCCATCACAATGACGTTCTCTTGTTACGTATCTTATCTTAACATAAGATAATATTGATTTTGCCTTAGTTCGGTTTATTGATACGAACAATTAATATTGCATAATAGAAGCAATTATTTCAAGGCATCAATACATCATCAATCACATATGATAATTAATATCAATCACATATATCATCTTGACAATCAAACACACAGATATCCAAACTCAAGGAAATCCGCAGAAACAATCGAAACATATAATAACTAACCGTTCACCGATGATAGGTAGTGAATGGCCCGTCCCGGGCCCGTGCTCTACTCACTTAGATCTGGAATACGTAACACTAAGTATTAATCCACTATGATCTAAACCAATTCGGTATTCCTGAATGTAACACCCCTACCGGTAATCACACCATTATCCTCTAACCCGTCTCAAATACCAACAACAATGCAGCGGAAATTCCAACACAACCGGGGGTGAAACAATGCCGTTAGTCACCCACGTGACTAACTAGGCCAATCCAAACTCAATTACAACAAATAAATACAATATCGGTCTGATAGGTCTTATACCGAGTACACTATACAAACGTTACTTCCATTACTTAATCAATCTCAACCAATTACAACTTCAATCCCATATTATACAAATACATCCTCCATTCATTACTATACCGAGTTTCTACAATCATCAAGTTGCCGGTAGCAATTCGGCTTACAATTCAACATTTCAAATGATTACAACCTTCACTAATTACTACCCATGCTTACATAGCAACCCCGTCCTACTCTCGATCGGTGATCGGCTTCACTGTACCTGGAAAATAAAAATGATGCCCCTATGGGCTCAACAAAATTGCTGCATATGACTTCCGCATACCCCGCGTACTAGCGAGGGTACGCCGACTATTTGGTCGAGAGCATGCGGTTCATTTTAGTTCAAACAACATGCAATACAATAATACATTATATATGTATGTCAACACAATCAAGGTTCAATGAAGAACACAAACACTAACACACACAACAAGAGGTTAGTTTAATTGTTCTTTACTTAGGCTTGAGGGTTTCTACCTCACTCTGCCTACTCAATTACTCATTGTCTTACCCACTCTCTTGGGTTCTCTTACTCACAATCTCAAGTTCTCAAGTATCTCAAGTCACAACTCAACTCTCGCTACTCACATACTCAAATCGTTGCTCCAATTCTCAAGTTCTCAATCAATACTCAATGCTCAAGGGTATATGTTAAGTCATTACTCATGACCTCCGGGTAGGGTCATACACAAGACCTACCACTAGGCTTACAATACAAAAAGGGGCTATGCATTTAGCTCCTCAAGTTCACCAATGTCCAGTTCTCTACCGGACTACTCAAATTCCCAAAACTCCCCTATCGGACTCATTTCACAATCTCAAGGATCAGCCTAGAGGTATCTCTCTCGATAACATCTAATGGCTTTGGGAATTCTCAATGTCTAGTATTCTAAGATTTAGGGTTTTACCCAACTTATTGAATACTCTCATGTTCGGGACATTATTCATATTAGTCGGTTCCTCTCATTGGGATCGACTATCTCTCTAAGGGGTTTGGTGATCCCTTACCATGCTTTACTTTACTCAAAGTTCATATGTTGAACAATTATCAATCCTCTAGTTCGAGGTTACTCATATACTTCCACTATTATTTATTGTCTGGATTAAATCGATTCGGTTCTCTAACCGTTATCGGGAGTTTACTACTCCCGTATACTTTCTCACGTTCTAGTGAGTTCATTGGTTTAGGTTACCGTATATTGGTTTGATAGTTGTAGTGTGTTTTCACATTTTTATTAGTTCGCAATTTGACTCCTTCTACGAGTCTCTACTCAAACAAGACCCATCTATGAGTCGCACTACAATACACAGTCACATGCAAGCAACTCATTCACAATTCACCCATTTCATGAATTATATAAACTTTAGTTCAATACAAACCAACAAGCAACAATACCATACAAGCACTAATAAGTGCAAACAATCCGATTTGTGCATTTATCTTGTTAGGTGATCACACAATTAAACAAGCACACAAATCGGGTAACCAAGTTAGGGTACAGAGCATAAGAAAATCATACCTTTCACCGGGGTTAACTTTACCGGGTGTTCTCACGTTCCTTGGTTCAAACTTGTTCCTCGAGTCTCACTCTTGAACACTGACTACATGCCAAATGGTTCTATTAATATTAAAGTGTTACGGTAGGTACGTAATTGCTACTCCCGTACTTACCCCGTTATCCCGTTATTTCGGTTTAACTTAGTGTACTTAAACTCACAACTTTTTCAATCACTCCTCAAACTTGTTTACACTTCTTATGACCTTTAAAGGTCACCAAAAAACTCCTAAACATCATCTAAAACCAATACCAATCAATCCCCCATTGTCTAGGCACTTTAAAACACTTTCTGGGCATTTTTAGGGGTGGTCCGGGACCTGGTCCGAACCCAAGGTCCCGGACTAATGCAGAAGGTAACTCTCGGCCATATTTTACTTGTAGTCTGGGACTTGGTCCTGGACCTAGGTCCCGGACCAATCCCAGTTTTCAGTCTCGTCCATTTTTTTGATGCGGTCCGGGACTTGGTACATATCCTAAGTCCCGGACCCTACTAAAAACTGCTATTAAGGTCATTTTTCAACCCCTAATCAACCCTTAATCCACCCCTAATCATTCCATAAAATTTCCACAAGTTTCCTACATTCTTGCATTTTGCATACTTGCGCATTTCTACTTCCTTTTGATTGTTCCTATCTCCTATCAAACTTACCAAATCACCTAATGACCATTCCCATTCATTCCTACACATTTGCACTTCTAAACCCAAGTCCAACTCCCATTTTTCTAAGTCTTGTACACTAACTCATTTCTAGAGTTTTTACATATCCTTACAAGTCATTTTGCTACAGATTTTACACTCCTCTCCCTAGTTCTCCAAACATCATTTCAAGGCTATTAATCCACTATACTCAACACTACAAACACCTAGGTTCTCCAATTCACAAAGTCATCTTAAAACACCTATTTTTCTACCAAAATTTTGCCATAACCTCCCCATAAACCTAACACATTCCAATCCATCAATTCACATCAATTTACATTACTAATCTAGCCACACCCTTACAAGGGTCCTACCAGCACATAATATCAATCCAAAATTCACCAACTCACAATATAGCTCCAAAATCTCAAAAGCAATGGCAATTAGGCCCTTAAATCAACACAAGTTCACAAATCTCTCTAAAATCAACTATACACATTTTCCCACATAGATTTCAATTCATAATTTGGGTTCATTAGTTTATTTACCCATCCCAAATCCTAAAGCAATTAAAACAAGTTTCAAGGTAGATTTCTTACCTTAATTTCACAAGTTCTCTCTTAATTCCCTCTTGCTCCTCCTCTCCTAAAATTCGGTCAAGTGGGAATGGAGTTTCCAAGCTCCATCCCAACATCCAAGGAACACAAAAATGCATTCAATTAATCATCTAAACCCTTAAGAAATTCTAATTCAATGAAAGGGCTTAAAGTACATGGTTAGGGTTTTACCTTTTGGAGCTTTTAAGAGGGGTTTTCACCCTTGAATCAAGAAGGGAATTACTCCACCATTGGAGGGTTGAAACAAGGCTCCAAAACAAGAAGAAAGTAAGGCATGAGAATGGCAAAAATAGGCCAACACTACAAGATGGGAAAAATATGAGTTTTCTTGGAAACTTTTTACCTTAATGGAAAGAGAAACCTCCAAGCTTCAAGATGGTGTGCTTGTCTCCTCAAATGGCCAAAACCCATGGAGATGAAGTTCTTCATTTTTGGATTTTAAAAAGAGAGAATGATAGAGGATGATGAGGAGAAGAAGAATATGTATTTTGTTTTTCATTTGGAGTGGTGTAGCACCTTGGGCAAGCTTGGAAAGTGGGGGAAGCCATGGAGGAAGCTTCAAAACTGTTCAAACCAGAGAGGGGAGGGAGATATCGGCTGGGAGGAAGAAAGGGAGGAAAGAGAAAAGGAAAATAAAGAAATAGAGGAGAGAGAAGAGGGGGGTTACTTTTCCACTTTTTCCTTTCTTTCTTTTCTTTTCTTTCTTTCTTTCTAGCTTAATGTGTGTGAGTGGGGGCTGTTTTACTAATTAAAAACCGGCCCACCATATATGTACCAGCTGGAGCGTTTTTCGTCTCTTACAGAAAATGCTCGTTTATTTGTCCGGTTTAGCACTATTCACTAACCGGACCCGTTTTCCGGAATTTTCTTGTTTCCTTAATTTTAATGGTTATTATACTCTCATTAATGTTTATTTATAGTTATTTAATGAACTATAATTTTTACAGGTTCATTTGACCACTTCAAGTCAAGTTTTCGGGTTTTCTCGAAAAATGTGCGCTAAAGCTTATTAGCGTTTTATCTCATTATTTGGATCCGTTTTCTTCGGGAATTGTTCCCATATATCATTTAGGCCTTATTAAGCCTTGTAAATTCATTTAATACTCTTGTCGAGGTCGTATTCCTCTTAGGGTCACTTAACGCTCAATTTAGCGTTTTTCACTTTTTAAGTGTTTTCTTGTTTCTTTTGGATTTATTCTCTTTACCAAAATTCATTAGGCACTAATAGGCCCTCAATATCGTATTAGAGTAACTTAATCACCCTAATTAAGTTCGGGGTTGTGAGCCTCGATTTTTAAACCCTATCCCATGTTGATTCGAGTTGAATAGGATCTATGCGGGTTTTAGGTCCACTTATAACCTAAGATTAATAACTATGTCATAAAACATTAATTATTAAAACCTAAGCTAGCTCACTGGAACCTATTATGAGTCGCCACCTAATTTTTACCAAGATCAAATTAGGAAAGGAGAGTTTGGGTTTGGGGGCTTGGTATACAACTTATTTAGGGTTCAAATGACTTTCATTACCCCTAGAAGTCGTTTTCCTCTACTTAGTTTAATTACGGCTTATTACGAGTCGTTTTTAACCTAAGTGTGCGCTTCTGTTCTTTTTAATTTTAACATTTTTTGACAGAAAATTAAAGCGGAAATTAAAATACCTAAACTAGGGTTTCGAAGGCAGAATTAGGTCAAATTTTGTTTCCATCCGTGGCTACGGACATCATGTCCATACCCATGGACCCTAGTTAATCTATGTGGAAATAAAAGTCAAATTAAACAGAAAACGAAAATTTGAAAAGTCCGGGGCCACAGACAGAATGTCCGTAGGCCTGGACATAGTTTAGCAAAACCTAAAATTTTAAAATCCCACCGCCGTCCGTCGGTGTCCGGGGCCACGGACAACCCGTCCGTGGTCCCAGACCATAGGTCCAAGATCCCGGACCACCCACGGACAGGGGTTTTCTGGTGGTTCCCGACAGTGTTTTCGGCTAAAAAATTATGTACGTGTAGCCTAAAAGGTATACAATACGTTAGTAATTGAAAGGCTACAGTTTGAAATCGAAATATGCACGAAACTTGACAAACAAGTAACTAGGCAGAAGCAAAAGCAATTAGCAATACAGAAGCCGAAAAGGGTTGGTTTGAGCCTAAAATTTAACAGAGAGTTAATAAGGTTGTGGGGAGTTAGAAAAGTAGAATTATAACCTGTTTTACCTTCGAATTCAAGATGATTCTTCACGTCGGGATTCTTCGGAGGCTCCGATGATGCCGGTTCCTGATTGAGTTCGACCCGAGCCTCTGGTTGTTGATTGGTGATGGTGTTCTTCATGTTTTGGAGGTGGTTTGGTTGATGTTTGATGATTCTTGATGTGTTGGGAATTGAAGAACGTGTTTAGATGGTGATTTCGGGGGATTTTCGGTATGATTCGGGTAGCCGGGTGTTGAAAAACGTGAGAGAGAGAGGAGGCTGTGCTTTCTGACTTCTTAGGGTTCTTGAGCTTATGATATCCTCCTCTTTATCAAAAGATCTATCCCTTTATATAGACTTTCTTAAAGATAAAGAAAATCTAGTAAAAGTAAGATTTTTTGACATTTTAATTAAGTGACTTCCCAAAGGAATTTTGCTGTGAAATTTTAACCACGTGTCAAGGATGAAAATTATGATTTTTCTGAAGTGGAATCGAATTTTTTAAATGTTGGAATATTTTTAAATTCAATTTCTCGTCAGATTCAATCGAAAATTGCTAGAAAAATATTGGAAATTTGAAAAATCAAAATTCCAACGCCATTATGCTTAAAATGTCATCCTCTATCATGGGTTAAAATTTCAAAACGTTTCAAGCTAATTTGATCATCTTTTGGAGGAGAGAGAAAGCCTATAGGAGGTCTTGGGAGCCTTAAAAATTACGAAAACACCCCTGACGATGACAAAACTGCTCCCCATGTCCCAGAATGCACCGATCGAGCCGGAATCTCTCATTACTAGATTGAAGTGCCTCTCACAACACCAAAGCCTTACAGACCCTTACCAGGGGGTCAGAATTTTGGGTATAACAAGGGTATTTCACTGAATAACAACTAACCCCCCGGTAATTAACCCCTTTTATTAACACTCGTTATAGTCTCGAGTTTCCTACTCAAGGTCGGGATTATCTCATCAATCATTTAGATATGTTAGACACTACATGTTGTAATTCTTACAACTCTAGGATTTAATTCCTTTATCCTATCTCTTTTATTATAGGCCTTATTTATATATACGTATACTATATATATATATATATATACTCATATAGATTTTTCTACTACATGATATTATATAATTGACCTTGGTACTAATAGTTTAGTATTTAGATCCCCATTTAATCATGAGTTGGTCAACTTGACCCTCTTGGTCAATTTGGTTGACTATCCAAGTCACTTACTTACATAACACATAATTTAATTCTTTGAATTATTATATCATTCTAAGTAATTATAAGACTTTTGGTTTACTCCAACTTAATACACCAACATTAAGACCTAGCTTAATGTTATGCCATTTGATTTCCAATCATATACCAACTCCTTCCAACTTCTCATTATTTCATGTGAACTACTAAATTCCTTAACTCATACCAACTTCTCCAAAATGACATTATGACTCCCACCATGATGTAACTTCATATAACTCTCAACCATATTCTAAAATCCACTTACAACTCTTATATTTCATGTATCCACCCACATATATATTTGATATTACACTATGTCCACCAAACCTTTCATAATATTACAATTCAACCCCAAATCACATATCTTGTAACATCTCTACACCTATTTGTTTTAACCCAAAGTCCACAACAATTCCCTAGAATTACCAAATAGCCACTATAAATTTCCAGCACTCACCATAACTTTTCCATAATTACAAATCCACCCCATTACCTTATAAATCTTACAATTTAATCATTAATTCACATCATCTCTTAATCTCTAAAATTTTTCCACTTTCTACCCAGATTTCCACCTATCCAAAAAAACCCTAAGTCTGTATAAATTCATCTTTTCACCATAAATTTTCCTTATTTACAAAGTGGCCCCAAAACATTGTACAACTTTACATTTTCATTCCTAAACTTCACCACTTATAATCTTCCAATGAAATTCCAACTATCAACCCCAAATTTTCCAAAATTTCTAGAATAGACCCTTGCTGTTCTTCACCCAATTTTTGCCCCTATATTTCCATAAATTACACTTTGGCCACTTAAGTTTTACAAAACTTACAATTAACTCCTAAACTTCATTTAACTCACAATTCCTCGACATTTCCTCCTCAAACTTGGTCAAAACTTTGACCCCATCTATATTTGACCTTATAATCTTCCTTGACCCCATCTTTTGCAACAATTACAAAGTAGCCCCAAATCTTTCTTAGAGTTTTCACTTAACTCCTTAAATCACTTAAACTTGCAATTTGCATTCCTAAATCATCCAAGGCCTAATTTTTGGCATGTTACTCATTCCTTACTCCAAATATCCTTTTATTCATCTCATACAACTCATTCACCCACCTCACGATTCCATTAACACACATCATAATCCAAAACACCTTTAAGTCCATCTTTGACACTAAACCAACTTGAAGAGATACATAAACCTTAGGTGACATTATACCAACATTATTAGGTGGTTTTTCTCATCCAAACATCCCGTTTACACCAGATCTTTACATTATATTGAACATCAATATAGTCCTTAACATTTAGAGCATTAAATTGCCTTAAAATGCTTATAACATTGGCATGAACATTTCTCCAACATTCCAACCATAAAATAGCTTAAATACTTACAAAATAAGCTTCACAATTCGGCCACACTAATACCTAGGCCATAAGTTCTTGGTATTCACACAATACCCACATAAACTTCACAAACTTGACAATTCAAGCCATAAATCACTAGTTCTCATTACCAAACTCATTCACATGATTTCATATAAATTACTAGATAAAAAATGACCATTTTTCTCACATCATTCTCACCCTCCATTTTTCTCAACATAGAACAAATTTTAAGCACAATTTAAGCACTAAGGTAGAATGGTTACCTTGGTCTCCAAAGGCCATTATTTTCTAATGTGCTCTCGGCCCTGTATTCAAAATAGGAAGAATTTTCAATTATATATATGCTTATTTAAGGGTTTGACACAAGGTTCAAGCACTAGATTTTAGATTTGAACTTACCCTTGATTTAAGGAAGATTTTAGCCTTTATTTCTTCGTTGATTTTCGGCTATCTTTAAGAGTGGAGTGTGCTTCACTTTTATGTGAATCAAAGAAGAATAAATGATCTAATAAGCTGGGGTTCTCGGCCTTTTGATGAAAAGAATGAGAAAATAGTGCCGAGGTAAGTGATAGTTCTTAGTTTTAATTAACCAAAGGAAGATGAGTGCTTAAAGAACATTTTTGTACCTTAAGGAAGAAGGACTTTAGCTTAGCTCCATGCCCTTCAAGATGCTGAGTACCTCCCCTCTAAAGCTACTGATTTGTGTGTTTTTTATCAACCAAGTGTGGCTCCTTGCTCACTTTACACTAGAGATGAAGAAGGGTGAAGGAATTAGATGGAAAGGACTTAAGGGTTTCAATCCACCATTGAAGGAGCTTGAAGAACTCAAGGAAATGAAGAAAAAAACCAAGGAAAAAGGCAGGAGTATACTCAAGGCAGGGAGGTGAGGAGAGAGGTGGGAGACTTCTCAAATTTTGCTTAATAAGGAATGATAAGTCAAATGTGGAATAGTATGTTTAAGGAGATATTTGTTAAAGTTAAAAACCAGCTTAATCTCTCTCTTATGACTCACCTCTTTGGCTTAAAATTTTTGGCCCTATAGTGTGCCCTGGGGCATTTTGGTCTTTTTGTCTCAATGTAACATTATAAGTATAATGCAGTACATTTTGAACTTAGTTTGTGTGTTATATTGCAAAACATGTTATCACCTTGTCCTAAGGTGTATTTATAAGTGGATATTGCACTTACAATTTGCTTTGACTATATGAATAATGTTTTATAGTCTCATCACATTGTTTGTGATCTTAGTTCATGAATTAATGTGTGACATTATTCATTGACTTTAGGAGTTAATCTCTCCTTTATAATACTCCGCTTTAGATCATTAATCATTGTAAGGTCTTATGACCTTCTTGGACTTTGTATATTAATTTATACAATGTGTTTGGAGTCTACATGATTCCTTAATCCATTAAGGCTTATTAATCTTCCTAATCTCATGATTACCTTTAATTAGGTTTATTAATCTTAGGGGTATTTCACTAATAAACCTTTACATGAAATGATACCATGTAGCAACCACTATCCAAAGTATTTAACCTGTGGAGGAAATATACATCTCCACAATTTCCGAACTGCACTACCAATAAGGTGTTATACCGATGAAGAAGTAATGCCTGTTTTACAGTTTTAACAAGATAATAGGTTGACTTTGTTGTAAACATCTTATTACTTGTTAATCCCCAATACCAAGTCAAATTGTTTCCCTAAATTTTACAAGGGAATCGATAGAATCATTCTAGCATCATCATGCAAAAACCAACACCTAATGAGATTTTCCTTCCAAGAACATGTATCCTGATCAATAAGCCAAGACACCTTCCCTACAGTTTTCTTGATAGTCAGCAAAGTCCACATAAAAAGACGCCACCAGGTTTTGCCTGAATCCATCGGTCAGAAATGTGGATGGATGATCCATCACCAGTAGCTTGATAAGCCCTCTATAAACATAATCCTTAACTCTCCATAAAGCCCCCAATTTAAACTTGGACAACTTCCTATAAAAGAATTGAAAAAATTACCATCTCACAAATATCGTGCTTTAAAGAGTCTGGCCATCGGAGAATTAGGATTTGTGAGAATACATCAGCATTACTTAACTAAAAGGGCATCATTGAAACTCTCTATGTCTCTAAATCCTAAACCTTCTTGACTTGGGATCTGGCATAATCGCTTATACTTTAGCCAATGTAAGCCTCTATTAGCAACATTCCTTGTCCACCAAAATCTTGCTATCATTCTATTGATATCTCTAACAACTGTTAAAGGTAACTTAACAATGATCATAATGTATGTTGGTATGGCTTGTAGCACAACCTTTAATCAACACCCCTCGCTCTGTCTGAGATACTATATGGGACCAACTTTGTATTTTTTGGCCATCCTATCTTGAATATATTCAAACAATCTAACTTTAATACTCCTACCTTACTAGGAAAACCTAGGTATAACCCAAAATCATAGACCTCTCTGGCTCCCAAAACTCCTATGATACTCTATCGAATCAACGTTGGGACCTCACTAGAGAATACAATGCTAGGTTTTGTAAATTAATACACTACACTGCACATATGCATCACTAAAGTCCTACAGAATATCATTTAAGACCTTAGCATTTTTAGCATTCACCTCACCATATACAATACAATCATCGGCAAAAAAACAAATTTGTAATTTATGTGCCCAACCTACGAACACGAAAACCCTTATAAGTGCAAACATCTACAGCTAGTCTAAGGCTAGACGTTAACACTTCAATGCAACAGATGAACATATAAGAAGACAAGGGATTACCCTATCGAGATCACGTTTACGGTGCAAGACTTCCCTCGAAAAACCATTAATAAGCACAACCATAGAAAAGTGGCTATGCATTTTCAAACCAAGGATACCCAACTTTGATGAAAACCCATCCTTGCTAAAACGTCTAATACAAAAGCCCATTCAACCCTATCAAAAGCTTTGGACATATCAATTTTGTATGAAAAAGTTCCCTGTTATGCAACTGTAAAAGCTTTCATCATATAATCAATTCATGAGCCACTACAACTTGATCAGTAATTTATTTACCCCCAACAAAAGCTGCTTGGTTGTCTGAAATGACTAGAGGTATAACATCTTTTACCCTATTTACTAAAACCTTTGAAATAACCCGATATATTGTATTACATAAAGAAATTGTTCTGAAATCTGTAATTCGACATGCACCCTTAGTCTTAGGCATAAGAACCGAGTAAGTATGGTTAATGTTTTCAGGTAATGCATCAGTGTTGAGAAATGAAAGAACCGTGTCAAAGAAATCATCTTGTATAATATCCCAAAATAATGGAGGAACGTACCATTCACATCATCAGGGCTTGGGGCCTTGTAAGAATGCATGCAAGACTTCCTCCTTAGTATAAGGGGTATCCATGGCCACAACAGTGTTAGAAGGGATACAATTCTCCACATACACAAGCAGATGATAATTATGAGAAGGAGTAGAGGAAGTAAACAAATTTTGGAAATACCCATGAGCAACATTCTCAATACCATTCCAATCATTAAACCCTAACCCCATCATCCCTATAAAGATAATGAGTGATATTTCTCCTTATTTGAAAACGAAAATGACTAAAGAAAAATTTAGAGTTACAGTCACCAACAGATAACTAGAACTGTCGTGACCCCTGAAACCAATGAACTTCTTGCTTATACAAAAGAGTATCAAGATGATTAGATAACTCAGACCATACTCGCAAGGTATCTTCTAATGGCGGGGCTGAAGCAACATGGTGAAGATTACCTTAACCCTAACAATGGTGCTATGCTCCTCCTTAAGTTTTGCTCTACCCCAAGACCTTGAGCGAGATCCACATACATAAACCTTATGCATGTAACCCTCTGATAAGTCAGGAATTTACCTATTTCTACATGATCTTTTGATACCGAATTCGTTGCTATTTACTGCTAAATTCCTGTCTTTTAAGTATTTTTAGGTTCCTTGTTGCAATTGTCTTCTTTTATGGTTTTTATGTGCTTTTTCAAGTATTTAATCTCAAGGGAGCATGTTCATATCATTGTTGGGAATCATGTTTTTCAAACAAGCTAAATGGAGTCAAGAAAGTCACCTCTCGACCTAAATTCAGATATGGTCCGGGACTTGTTGCATAACTTAAGTCCCGGACCACAAATTGACTCTACTCTCGGCTTAAATACAGGTATGGTCCGGGACCTTATACATAACTTAAGTCCCGGACCACATAAGGAGGCTGCTCTCGACCTGTTTTTACACCATGGTCCGGGACCTTATACATAACTTAAGTCCCGGACCACATAAGGAGGCTGATCTCGACCTGTTTTGACACCATGGTCAGGGACTTTATACATGTCTTAAGTCCCGGACCACACCATAGCAGCATCCTCGAATTGTTTGAAGTTACGGTCTGGGACCTCATACAGGACCTAGTCCCGGACCATGACGTTGAATCAGAAGTCTGTAGCCGCGAACGTGAAGAGATTTATTCTCTTCATAATTAAACTGCCGCCCATGCACTACCGATTTCCTTTCCAGCTTTGTCTTCCACACTCGTTTTTGTCCCTTCCACTGCTACTTTCCATCCTCATCTCCACTAATCTAATTATCTCCCCAAATCCAGCAAAACACCCACGTTAAACACCCACCATTCCACTTACAAATTCCAGCATCACTGTCCATCACCATGCTACTTCTGATACGTATTCAACAAACAAGTTCTATAAATAGAACTCTCTTCCTCTCATTCAAGACACACAATTCTGGAGAGCATAACACCACAACTCCATCCCATTAATAATCACTCCACCCATTTCCATTTCATATACCACATTCCATTCATATCATCCACCTCATTAAACACCTACATACATTCACAGGAGTCTGGAATGCACAAAGCAGTTGAAGACTTCAGCATCTTTTCTGAGAAGGAGCAGAAGAAAGCACTGATCACACACCGAGACTCCATTAAAGAGTCTTAAATCAGAGTTTCTTCTTCTCTTCCTCTTTAATGTTATTTACATATTTTTACAGTATTTTCATTTCCATGGCTGAGTAGTTTTTATAAATTTCGGTTTGCTATGTAATCCAAATTCAAGGTTCCATTATCTTTGTGATTTACCATTTTAATAGATTAAAGTATTGTTCCTTATTTATCTTTATAAATCTTGTGACTTGGCCAATTACTTGATTTTATCAGTTTATCTGCTTATAAGTGAGAACTGCGGTAGATAATAGATAACTGGAACGGTACCGGTTAATTTAGAGATGGTAATTCCTCTAGGATATTAACTGATCAATAAACTGGATTTTTCTTAAAGCTGTTAGCACTTAGTAAATTTGTAACGAGAGTTAAAATTTATTAGCTGTTAATTAGATTCCACCGAGCGGGAGACCGAACGTGGAATAATTCTGATCTAGGATTTTAATCTGGATTTTGGTAAACACTCTGAGAAAGGAACCGAAGAAATTGGAGGATTAGTAAACCGGAATTTCCCCTTGTTATTAAATCAAAAATATCATTATTTTTCCACTGTCTTGCATTTATTACCTTTGCTCTTATTTACATTCTTGTTTCATACTTTAGTAAATCAACAAACAAAACCCCCATGTTACTAGAGTAAACTGATTTATTAGTTTATTAATTAAACTAAAACACTGCCTCCCTTGGATTCGATAACCTGAAGGGACACTTCTAGGAAAACTTGCTATAATCGACCGGTATACTTGCCGTTAGGTTTTTACCCAACAAGTTAATGGCGCCGTTGCCGGGGAGGCACGGTTGCTTAGTTTAATTTTTATTTTGATTTTATTTAATTTTGTGTTGTTTTTGTTCTTTTTAGTTTATCCTTGTTTTATTTTATTTTGTTCTTTTACAACTACATTACTGTCAGTTATCTGATTTTGGTTTATGGTTAAAACTCGTTCTGAAGGAAACCCTGAATTCGAAATTGAACCAGAGATAGACAGAGTAACAAGAAGGATTCGAAAAAGGTTAGTGCTGGATCCTCCAATTGAGCAGGAGGTGCTCCTAAAAGATTCACCAGCAGAGGAGATTGTTTCTGAGTTACTAGTTGAAGGAGAGATTCTAAACAACACCTCAGGAATCAATATGGAGAATTTGAATTTGGAGAGGCACATGAGGGATTATACCCGCCCAAGCGTTGAAGGGCTTATTTCACCAATAGTAATTCCTGCGTTGCCAACAGGAGTGCAGTGGCAGTTCAAGACGCACTATGTTACTATGGTCATGAACGCACCCCAGTTCAGCGGGACAGTCACTGAAGATCCCAATGTCCATCTCACCACTTTCGTGAGATTGGTAGGAGCATGCTCTACACCAGCTTCACAAGAGGTTGCTAGATTGACTCTCTTCCCATTTTCCCTGAGGGACAGAGCTGCAGAATGGTTAAACTCATTAACACCCAACAGTATCACTACCTGGACGGAGTTAGCAAATGTATTATTGGCGAAGTATTTCCCTCCTTCTCGAATGCTGACTATGAGAGGAGAGATTACCAACTTCAAGCAGTTCACCGGTGAGACATTATCTGAGGCTTGGAAGCGTTTCAAAGGGATTGTGCGCAGAGTACCACACCATGGCTTGGGAGAGGAGGTAATTCTGCAGTCCTTTTACAAAGATTTAGATCATTCAAGCCGTTTGTTGGTAGACACTTGTGCAGGAGGAAGCCTCATGGAGTTACCGATAGCTAGAATCAATGAACTATTGGAGACCATCGCCAATGCATCCAATCAGTGGGGAGGCGCGAGAACCGGAGAAGCTGCACCGAAGAAAACTGCTGGAGTTTATGAAGTGGACTCGAGTACTTTTCTGGCTGCCAAAATAGAAGCGATGTCAAAACAGTTTGAGCGTATGTGTGCAGCGATGAACCCGCAGTCAAATGCAGTAGCATCTCTTGAAGTTTATCCACCTTGTGAATACTGTGGTAGAAGCTCAAACTTGTGTCAGTGTACATCTCCACCAAGTGAAGAGGTGAATTACCTGGGGAAGAGACAAGGAAATTTCTATAACAACCAAAGCAATCAGGGATATCAGCAGCAAAGATTTCAGAACAACAACTACAATCAGAAGGCACCACAACAATATAATCAGTCCTATCAGAGACCCCCTCAAAACCAACAGATGCAAAGTCAAAGAGCTAGTAGTTCCTCAAACTTGGAAGCCATGATGTGCGAATTCATTACATCAACAAAAGCCAGATTCAATGAGCAAGATGAAATTAACAACAACCAAAAGGCATTCATGCAAGAACAAAAAGCTTACAATAAGCGAATGGAAACTCAATTGGCTCAATCAGTCAGAAGCTTTCAGAGAGACCTGTAGGGTCCTTGCCTAGTCAACTAGAGATGAATCCAAGAGAATATGCTAAAGCAATAAACTTGAGAAGTGGTAGATAGCTTGATCATCCGATCCCTGAAGCTATGGATACTCCCAATCAACCCGATAAAGAAAATGATACGGGTCAAGAGGTTGAGACTGTTGAGCAATCGCTGTTGGAAAATGCGCCGGCTGGCGAACCTAAACAGCCAGAGCATGAGACATCAAACAAATCTACCCACAGCCCCAAACCATCATAGAGAGCAGCTGTTGAGTTGCCCATTCCATTCCCGAACAGACTAAAGAAGAAAGACCTTGATGAGCAGTTCGGTAAGTTTTTGAGCATCTTTAAGAAAATAACCATAAATATTCCTTTTGCATATGCTTTAAAGCAAATGCCTATCTATGCAAAATTCATGAAGGATATCCTCTCAAATAGAAGGTCATTGATAGAAAAGGAAACGGTCCAGTTGACAGAGAGAGTTTCTGCTGTGCTCACTAAAAAGCTTCCCCCGAAGCTCGATGATCCAGGTCTTCCAATCATCCCATGTTCTATAGGTAATATCGACTGTGGTAAGGGACTATGTGATTTAGGTGCTAGCATCAATTTAATGCCCCTGTCTATGTACCTTAAACTTGGATTGGGTGAATGTGATCCACACCCGAATTACTCTTCAATTAGCAGATAGGTCCATTATTTTACCGAAAGGAGTAGTGCGAGATTTGGTTGTATCAGTTGGTACTTTTGTTTTCCCTGCTGATTTTGTGATCTTAGATATGGAGGAAGACAAAGAAGTACCACTAATCCTTGGGCACCCATTTATGCGAACAGCCAGAACCCTCATTGATGTTGAGGGTGGTAAGATAATATTGAGAATGCATGATGAACAGCTTGTTTTTGACATGTCAAAGGTTACAAAACACCCATCTGATGTAAATGCTTGTTTTAGTTTGGAATCTATTGACTCTCTACTGCAGGATTATGTATTTAGCCCTGCTGACATCGATGAGTTAGAGAAATGCCTAGTGGAATTCATGATGATCCAGAGGTCTCTGCTGTGGCATTCCAATTATCAGCAGGAGGATGATATCGAAAAGGCCCCACAATAGAACGTGAAAAGCTAGAAAGGGAACCTCAGGAGTTGATACCCTCTATCAAAGAACCACCATCCTTGGAGCTGAAACCTCTCCCCAGCCATTTAAAATATGTTTTCTTAATTGAACCCTCTAGTTTGCCTGTCATTATCTCTGCAGAACTAACTGATAAACAGGAGGAACAACTAGTGCAGGTGCTTAGGAAGAACAAGAAGGCGATAGGGTGGTCAATCGCTGATATCCAGGGGATAGCTCCTCACTTTTGTACACACCGCATCTTTCTTGAAGAAAACTATAAACCACTAGTTCAACCCCAGAGAAGATTGAACCCAAACATGAAGGAGGTGGTAAAGAAGGAAGTCATTAAGCTTCTTGATGCAGGTATTATTTATGCAATTTCTGATAGTGAATGGGTGAGCCCTACACAAGTAGTGCCCAAGAAAGGGGGATTTACTGTAATTCCCAATGATAAAGGTGAGCTAGTTCCTCAGAGAACTATTACAGGGCATAGAGTGTGCATTAACTATCGTAAGTTGAATGCTGCAACCAGAAAAGATCATTTCCCTCTTCCTTTCATTGACCAAATGTTGGAGAGACTTGCAGGGCATAAATATTACTGTTTCCTGGATGGTTACTCTGGGTATTTTCAGATACCTATTGCTGAAGAGGACCAAGAGAAAATGACTTTCACATGCCCATATGGCACATATGCCTATCGACGCATGCCCTTCGGTTTATGTAACGCTCCAGCTACCTTCCAGCGCTGCATGACAGCCATATTTTCCGACTACATTGAAAAATGCATCGAGGTATTCATGGATGATTTTTCAGTTTTTGGACTAACTTTTGACTCTTGTTTGGAAAATTTGGATCATATCTCAGCCAGGTGCAGAGAAACCAATTTAGTCCTAAACTGGGAAAAGTGCCACTTCATGGTGCAAGAGGGCATTGTGCTGGGACACAAGATCTCTAGTAGAGGTATTGAGGTGGACAGAGCTAAGGTTGAAGTGATCGATAAGTTACCACCACCAGCTACAGTAAAAGATGTGAGGAGTTTCCTAGGACATGCGGGCTTCTACAGACGGTTCATTAAAGACTTTTCGAAGATATCTAAGCCGTTGTGTGACTTGCTGGCCAAGGATGTGAAATTCGACTTCACTAAAGAATGTCTTGAGGCATTTACCATCATCAAAGAAAAGCTAGTATCTGCACCGGTTGTTGTTGCGCCTGATTGGTCTCTACCATTCGAGATCATGTGTGATGCTAGCGATTTTGCTATGGGAGCAGTTCTGGGGCAAAGACATGACAAAATGCTAAAGGTAGTCTACTATGCAAGCAAGACACTTAATGATGCACAAAAAAATTATGCAACAACAGAAAAGGAGCTATTAACCATCGTCTTTGCATGTGACAAATTCAGATCGTACATCATTGGTAGTAAAGTCATAGTCCATACAGATCACTCCGCCTTACGACATTTATTCAAGAAGGCAGAAGCAAAACCAAGGTTGATTCGATGGATCCTACTCCTTCAGGAGTTTGATATAGAGATAAAGGATAAGCCCGGAGTACAGAATGGAGTGGCTGATCATTTATCTCGGATTAAATATGCTGATGACGGTATACCAATTAACGAGTTCTTCCCCGATGAGCATGTGTTCAAAGTTGGCTCCACGGGAGATCCTTGGTACGCAGATATTGCAAACTATCTTGCAAAACAGATAGTACCCTCAGCATTAACATATCAGCAGAGGAAGAAGTTCTTCTCCACTGTTAAGCACTACCGTTGGGACGATCCATTTCTTTTCAAGGTTTGTGCGGACGAGATGATTCGTAGATGTGTTCCTGATACTGAAATAAGAGATATCATTGTTCATTGTCACTCAAGAGAAGCAGGAGGTCATTTCGGTCCTGCTCGGACAGCCGCAAAAGTTTTGGAAGCAGGTTTCTTTTGGAAGACCTTGAACAAAGATTGCCATCAGTTTGTATCCACATGTGACCAGTGCCAAAGGCAGGGGAACCTATCTAGACGCCATAAGATGCCCTTGAATTCTATATTGGAAGTTGAACCATTCGACCTTTGGGGCATTGATTTCATGGGACCGTTTCCATCATCTCAAGGTAACCTCTACATCTTGGTAGCAGTGGACTACGTTACAAAATGGGCTGAAGCAATAGCAGCACCAACTAATGATGCAAAAGTAGTGCTGAAATTTTTGAAGCGGAATCTATTCACTCGTTTTGGTGTTCCGCGAGCAATCATTAGTGATGGAGGTACCCACTTCTGCAACAAACTTTTTGAAGCTCTTCTACAGAAGTATGGCGTACGGCATAAGGTTTCTCTACCGTACCATCCACAAACAAACGGGCAAGCCAAGATAACAAATAGAGAAATCAAGTGGATCCTTCAGAAATCAGTCACATCCTCTAGACGCGATTGGTCGCTCAAGCTAGATGATGCCTTGTGGGCATACCGCACTGCTTTCAAAACACCCTTAGGTATGTCTCCTTATAAGTTGGTTTATGGCAAGGCATGTCACTTGCCTGTAGAACTGGAGCATAAGTCTTTTTGGGCCATCAAAGCATTAAATTTTGATTTACAAAAGGCTGGTGAGAAGCGCAAGATGCAGTTGTGCAATTTGGAGGAATTTAGAGAGGAAGCCTATGAAAATGCCAAGATCTATAAGGAAAAGACAAAAAGGTGGCATGATAAGCTTTTGGTCAAGCGTGAGTTTCACGTTGGAGATAAGGTGCTTCTATTCAACTCCCGCCTGAAACTATTCCCGGGAAAGTTGAAATCTCGTTGGTCTGGACCATTCACAGTGACGAGTGTCTCGCCCTATGGAGCCATAGGTTTAATCAATACAGAAGGGGAGACATTCAAAGTCAACGGGTCTCAGTTGAAACACTATCTAAGTGGTCACATCACCGAAGTCCATTCAATGATCACGGTGCATGATCCTCCATACTAATCTTACAATTGCACGGTCTAGCCAAAGACCGAAAAGACGGGCAGCTCATTGGGAGGCAACCCAATCTTCTTTTATTTATCTTTTGTTTTAGTTTTATTTCTTGTTTTTACTTGTTCTAATTCCTTGTTAGCTATTCTTCTTTGGTTGGTTTTGTTAAAATGTAGGTTTGAATGAAGGAAGAGAAACAGAGTACTAGGAGGCAATCCTTTGGTGAAATAAATGGGGCGGTCCGGGACACTGACCATATCCTAAGTCCTGGATAAGACAGAGTAGGAACTTTCGGACAGAAAACATGGGGTGGTCCGGGACCTTTTACATTTCTTAAGTCCCGGACCAAGAGAAACTGCAAGTCTCGGCCTATTTTAACATAGCAGTCCAGGACTTCATGCAACACCTAAGTCCCGGACCAGAGGAGCGTCAAACTCTTGAACAGAAAACTACATATGGTCCGGGACCTGTTACGCATCTTAAGTCCCGGACCCAAGGCGATGGGGAATCTCGGGCTGTTTTTACATAGTGGTCCGGGACATTGTACAAATCCTAGGTCCCGGACCAACATAACTTCAAAAAAAAAACAAAAGCCATCATCTTCATTCTTCGGCCCGTTTCTCATTTCTGAAATCCCTAAATCCCGACCCAGTACCCACCACCGCCCTCGCCACTCTCTTCGCAGCCCACCACTCTCACCATCACCGCCCCCACTGCTCTGTCGTGCCACACACCACCACTTTTCCCACTCGCCGTCGCAGTCCCGAAGCCTACACCCTCCCAACTCCCGCTATCATCACCACCACTCCGCCCTGTTTCTTCGCACGCCCCGAAATCGCACCACACCACCACCGCTTCCAACCTCACCCAAACACACCCACCTCTACCTTAGTCATCCCCGTTCTCAGCCGCTACCACCACGCAACACACCACCATCCCTCTGTTGCGCTCAACCACCACACCCGCATTCAACCCCTCCTCTATCGCATTACCAAACCACCCACCTCGCCTGCACCCACCAACCCCAGTCCCTCCCTCTCTCTGTTACCACCGCGCTCCACAAACCCAACCCACCCCAATTCACTGTTACAAACCCGACACCATCCCGCACCCAGTCGTCTCATCAGCCCATTTCCACCGTGCCCACATTCAAAGTACCACACGACACACATTTACGATTTCCAGACTTCTGAATGGCACCAAAAAGAGCTCGCCGCACCAACACAGCCGGCGCATCTTCATCCGCCGCCGCTCCTCCATCACCCGACACAGCTCCACTCCGGATCCGGGAGACGATTGATTCAGACTTCATCAATGAAGCCGCCGCGAATTGGTACCGGGAACGTGAAAGGAAAATCATTCCCGAAAGGTCAGTCTGCCCGACTTTGATAGCCAAATTTGATCTGGAATCAATTTTTAGTGCACATAGATGGTCATGTTTGCTGAATAGAGGTGGGAGATTCTATCCGAGATTGGTGAATTTATTTTATGCTAATGCGACTGTGAATGAGGAGGGGGATGCTATAAATTCTGTGGTCAAAGGGGTGAATATTTCTGTGACTGCTTCTAGCATTAGGCGCTGTTCGGATTCCCACTGCGGAGAATAGGGCAAATATGCCATTGTTGACTAGACAGGCTAAGGAGTACTACATTAATTTGATTGTCAATGATCCCGACGTTCAAAACCGGCAGCGTCGGAATAACCGGGACAAGCAGGTTGTCACGGGGGATAAGCTACCGACCCCTAGAGAGCGTCTGATTTTAGGGGTACTGATGTACAATGTTCGCCCCTGAGAGTGCGCTGATCTAAATATGTATGACTGCTGGCTTATGCGCTACATCCCGGATGACGACTATGCCGTTGCAGGGGTTCCACCCGCTATGCATCAAATTATTTTTAACTCCATGCTCCGGGTAGTTGAGATCGATCAATCTGCTTCTCTCCCATTCCCACACCTCCTCCAGTCCTTACTTGCTGACAAGAGGGTGGATGTATCTGATGAGCAGCCTCAGTATCCTCGCTCTACTCTCGATATGACGATGATGAGATTCTTTCAGTGGGAGAAGATCGACGGGTAGTGGGTGAAGCGCCGACGCGCTGCACGCGCACCCCGAGTTGCTGAGGACGCTGCTGAGGTTGCTGATGAGGCTGATGCCGTTGCTGATGGGGCTGATGCCGTTGCTGGTGAGGCTGCTGCTGCTGGTGGTGAGGCCCCCGCCTTCCCGATACCTACTGGTCTGGCCCCGGGCTATGATGAGTTGCTGCATGAGTTTAGAGCCTGGAGGGGGACTGCTACAGCTTACTTTGATGGTTTTACGAGTCGTCTGGATGCGTATGGTACGAGACTCTCCGCTTTAGAGACCCGTCAGAATGACTATGAGGCCAGGCGGGATGCCCAGTTTGCTGAGTACGCGGCTCGTCAGGAGACCCGTCAGACTGACTATGAGGCCAGGCGGGATGCCCAGTTTGCTGAGTACGCGGCTCGTCAGGAGGCCCGATTCCGTGATTATGATGAGCGCTTTACACAGTTGGAGTCCTGACGCATGCCCCGTCGGTAGTACATGTTTGGGGTTTATGCTCTCTTCTTCATCAGTCTACCTATCTTTTATTGTTCTTTTGACTTTTCAGCTGACTTGGTAATTTGAGATGTTTTAATGACTTTTAGCTTATTAGGTTGCATCTTCTGGTAATCTTCGTTTTGCTTTTGGATTGTTGTTGTTACTTTGGTACTCCTGCTACTTACTCTCCTTGGTTATATGCACTGCTTTCCTCGCAACATATTGTCTGCTGCTACTTATTTCAAACAGGATTGCCATACTTGTGGGCGATATCGACAAAATACAAAGGAGACTCTGCCAAATTTTTCTCAACACTCCTTAACTCGCCCGTTCCTTTTCATGAGTGTGGGGACATCATCTTCACCTATTTTTCAGGGGAGTCCATTCTTTCTTTCGCATTATGCTCATATTAATGCAGCAATGAGGGCATTGCTATTTTCTAAGTGTGGGGAAGTTAGTAGTAAGGGGGTTGTGCGTTTATTGCTTATTTTCTGTGGTTCCTGACACTACTAATACAACCTTTGATGACCCTCCACAAAATTTTTTTACTTGGTTTTCATTTGTGGTCAGATGCATCAGTCGGGAATAACGTACAAGTAGCGAATATTTCTGAGATTTAATCTGAAACTTCGGTCATAAGAACTTTGGTTATACTGCTTGTAGTATCAGTTTTAGTTAAAATTTTTATCTATTTCCTTCAATAAAAGGTGAGACCATTTTTGTGACCATTTTGTTTGAACTAACTTGGGGCTTTGGGAAAGTTTTGGAATGAATGGAAGGAAAGGACAAAGGCAAGGTACTCCTCTAATCTATTCTGAACCAAAACAGACCTCTCCCATTCGGTAATTAAGCCCATGGAGTGCCTCATCACTTATCTACCTAAGATCATCTGATCTGGGATAGAAGGCCCAACACCGCTACAAGGATGAGGAGAAAAAGTCTGAGGTGATGAAATGAATAATGCTTGCTCAGAAAAATTGGAAGGAAAGTTCTTTCATGCTAAACAGTTTATTGCAAATTCTTCCTTGATTATGAGTATGTGGCAATGAAAGGTAATGTGGAACATGACATTACTTCTTGCCCCTTGTCGTCCAATGAAACGTGGAAAGCAAATGGAAAGTAAAGCCATGAGTAAAGTTTGGATTAAATAGTTATGATTATAGTCTCATGCATTTGTCAAACACCCTAGCTTCACTGTTTAAGAAAACTTGCAGTACTAGTCATTGTTTCTTATGACTGTTTTTCAGCACTAGATTTCCTTGTACACTTTCCTGACCTGATAAATCTCCGCTTTTGAAATTCTGGTACATTTTGATTGTAGTAATTGCTTGATGACAAGCAAAGATTAAGTGTGGGGAAGTTGATAAGTCAGGAATTTACCTATTTCTACATGATCTTTTGATACCGAATTCGTTGCTATTTACTGCTAAATTCCTGTCTTTTAAGTATTTTTAGGTTCCTTGTTGCAATTGTCTTCTTTTATGGTTTTTATGTGCTTTTTCAGGTATTTAATCTCAAGGGAGCATGTTCATATCATTGTTGGGAATCATGTTTTTCAAACAAGCTAAATGGAGTCAAGAAAGTCCCCTCTCGACCTAAATTCAGATATGGTCCGGGACTTGTTGCATAACTTAAGTCCCGGACCACAAATTGACTCTACTCTCGGCTTAAATACAGGTATGGTCCGGGACCTTATACATAACTTAAGTCCCGGACCACATAAGGAGGCTGCTCTAAACCTGTTTTTACACCATGGTCCTGGACCTTATACATAACTTAAGTCCCGGACCACATAAGGAGGCTGATCTCGACCTGTTTTGACACCATGGTCCGGGACTTTATACATGTCTTAAGTCCCGGACCACACCATAGCAGCATCCTCGAATTGTTTGAAGTTACGGTCCGGGACCTCATACAGGACCTAGTCCTGGACCATGACGTTGAATCAGAAGTCTGTAGCCGCGAACGTGAAGAGATTTATTCTCTTCATAATTAAACTGCCGCCCATGCACTACCGATTTCCTTTCCAGCTTTGTCTTCCACACTCGTTTTTGTCCCTTCCACTGCTACTTTCCATCCTCATCTCCACTAATCTAATTATCTCCCCAAATCCAGCAAAACACCCACGTTAAACACCCACCATTCCACTTACAAATTCCAGCATCATTGTCCATCACCATGCTACTTCTGATACGTATTCAACAAACAAGTTCTATAAATAGAACTCTCTTCCTCTCATTCAAGACACACAATTCTGGAGAGCATAACACCACAACTCCATCCCATTAATAATCACTCCACCCATTTCCATTTCATATACCACGTTCCATTCATATCATCCACCTCATTAAACACCTACATACATCCACAGGAGTCTGGAATGCACAAAGCAGTTGAAGACTTCACCATCTTTTCTGGAGAAGGAGCAGAAGAAAGCACTGATCACACACCGAGACTCCATTAAAGAGTCTTAAATCAGAGTTTCTTCTTCTCTTCCTCTTTAATGTTATTTACATATTTTTACAGTATTTTCATTTCCATGGCTGAGTAGTTTTTATAAATTTTGGTTTGCTATGTAATCCAAATTCAAGGTTCCATTATCTTTGTGATTTACCATTTTAATAGATTAAAGTATTGTTCCTTATTTATCTTTATAAATCTTGTGACTTGGCCAATTACTTGATTTTATCAGTTTATCTGCTTATAAGTGAGAACTGCGGTAGATAATAGACAACAGGAACGGTACCGGTTAATTTAGAGATGGTAATTCCTCTAGGATATTAACTGATCAATAAACTGGATTTTTCTTAAAGCTGTTATCACTTAGTAAATTTGTAACGAGAGTTAAAATTTATTAGCTGTTAATTAGATTCCACCAAGCGGGAGACCGAACGTGGAATAATTCTGATCTAGGATTTTAATCTGGATTTTGGTAAACACTATGAGAAAGGAACCGAAGAAATTGGAGGATTAGTAAACCGGAATTTCCCCTTGTTATTAAATCAAAAATATCATTATTTTTCCACTGTCTTGTATTTATTACCTTTGCTCTTATTTACATTCTTGTTTCATACTTTAGTAAATCAACAAACAAAACCCCCATGTTACTAGAGTAAACTGATTTATTAGTTTGTTCTTAAATATTAATTAAACTAAAACGCTGCCTCCCTTGGATTCGATAACCTGGAGGGACACTTCTAGGAAAACTTGCTATAATCGACCGGTATACTTGTCGCTAGGTTTTTACCCAACACCCTCATCAGACAGAGATTCATCAGACCAGACTTAGATAACAATTGCAAGACATTTGGCTTCAGATTAATGGTGGTCCTCAATTCCGTATAAAACTGGAACAGATTGGAACTAGAAGCTGTCGAAACCGATTCAGATTCAGAACCGTGGACGAATGAAGCGAATACTTATATAGGTTTTAGGATTTGGGACCGAACTGGATCCAGAACCAGAACTTGAACCGCACGGAACTGCCTGGAATCGCCCTTAAATTTAGAACCAGAACCGGTGGAACCGCTCTGAAACCGGTCAAACTAGTTGTTGGTCAATAGGAATACGACGTCTTCTGGCCAGGGCGTGCATGCTCTTCTAAGGAAAGAACCGTTGGAACCGGAACCAGCCAAAACTATCCAACAGATCTTTTTTTTTCTTGTCTTTATCGGCTATAAACGGCTAAAAAATGGCTAGTTAGTCCCAAAACCCCTATGAAAACACCATTTTATGATCATTCTCACCACACAACTCATCATATTTTTCTTTTCTCTTATTACTACTATTTTTTATGCAATTAAGTGCTATTAAGCATTTTAACTACTAAAAAGCTTATTTCCCACATTAGCTCACAATTTCCATTTCCACATTCTAGCAAAATGTCTAGGAGAGCTGAAAGGTGATGCCTTCTTCCAACCTCCCAATCGATCCAAATTTTCAAGTTAATAATCAAGACCAAATTGATGAGATGGAATTCGGCTATCATCAACAACCACACTATTCACCTTCACCAATCCCGCAAGGTGGAAGTTATACAATTTCTCAATTCGGATCTATTAACATGGGGCCAACACAACCATCAATGTTCTTATTTGGTTAGTTTTAATATTATTTACAATTTATTTTGTACAAGCTTTAATTTTAATTGCATTATCATCTTAATTATAGTCTAAATCAATTTTTTGTTTTTACAATTAAAGGGACATCCTCTACCCCATCTGATGCCCACAATGTTGATCAAGATGATGATGCCGATAAAACCATTCCATAAAGAATGAAACCAACTTCTTGGATGTGGGCATACAACATACTTCATAAAGAAAGAAGATCCGAAGAAGGCTGGGACATACAAACAATATTGCAATATTTGGGCACTGGAACCGGATCCTTTGCAAATCACTTGAAAACACAAAAAATTTACAAGGATATGACGGAAATGGCGGGCACTACTAGTGGTCAAACTATGCTTAACGAACAACAACCCGGTCTAGGTTTTTTTCATTATGATAGAGAAAGAATGATAGATGGCATGACTAGATTTATGATTTTTGAAAAATTGCCTTTTAATTTTTGGTAAAAATTCTTATTTTGAAATTTTTGCTTGCACCACATTACAACCACAACATAGTAGAGTTCCTAGGAATATGCTTAAACGTAGAGCTTTTGCACAACATAATAAAACTAGAAACCAACTAATGGAAAAGATTAATACATTTGATGGTCATGTCTCCTTAACTAGTGATATGTGGACACCTACTACTAATGAGACATTTATTTGTGTTACACTTCACTAGATTGATAGTTCTTGGATGCTTCAGAAGCGTATTATTGTTTTTGATATTTTCGATGATGCGCATACTGGTCATAATATTTCTGAGAAACTTATTGAAGTATTATTTGAGTGGAATTTGTGAGACAAGGTATTTTCCATTTCTTTAGATAATGCTTCAAATAATGTTGAGTGTGTAGATTATCTAAAAGCTAATAAGAAGCTCACACTCTTGCATAAGGGAGATAACTTGCAGGTTCGATGTCGTGCACATGTTTTAAATTTATGTGTACAAGATGGTTTATCTAACTTGACTGCCACACGAGAACCACTTAGGTATTGTTAAGACAAGATCCTTTAGTTTTGATGATAGCAAACCTTGTATTGTCTATCTAATGTGTTTGTCAAGATTCATGATTCAGATAGACAGGTAAATGAGTGGCTTAGCATGCAAGGTTGCAAGCGCGCTCAATCCACGACATGTGCCCTACCAGTCGGGCACCTGTCTACGAGAGCTCCGTAGGACTTCTAGCACAGACAACCAGTCAGACACCGCACAAAGATATCTCTCATGCTTAAAGATGAAAAACAAAGATAAAAATCTACAAAGGAACGACACATTCAGATAAGACACATACATCCACATAAGCAACTTGTTCACGACAAGCTCACGATAAAAGGAGAAGTTCATTAATGCACAAGATAACAAGGATATAAATGAACATTATTACATAGCCATAATGAATTCAGAAGAGGTTATTTATGAGAATTTAATGAGCCAGACAGAATCATGCAAGTGGGGCACACAAGTGGTGATCGGCCTATCAAGAGGGGTTTCGCCAACTTGACTAACCATGAGGCGACACGTAGTCCACGCCTCCAGATCAAGTTGAAGAATCTCTACAAGTCTAGTGTGGCTATTGTCTGAATAATCGAAGTTGTAGTCGACTCCTAGAAGTCCAGGGATTAATGGGACGGTAGTTACATCCTAACAACCGTGTATATATACTTGCATTTATTCCATATGTAAGTAAGCCTGTACAAGAGAAAAGATAGAGATAATCTGGGCAAGTGTGGATCAGACTTAGGAGTGTGTGTAAGTGCTAGAGAGTTGATGAGCTAGATAGGACTGGGTTAGAGTATCAATGCATTAGGTATTTGATAGAATGACAGGTCAGAGAATGATCGGTGAACCGTAGGCCGATAGTCAGGAGAGGGTTAAGGACTTTAGGGGTAAAGTCGAAACTGTCCCGGGAGTCCTGTACGGGGCAAGGGAGATTGAGTGAATTTCATGTGTGTACATTCTCAATCGAAATAGGTTTTCCAGTTTAAGTTTATCTCGCGTATATTCCTAAACTATCAAGTCTTATTAAAGTCTCTGATACGTCCATGACACGCCGGGGACGCATCAGGAGAGCTTGCTGGTTTCAATTGGTATCAGAGTAGGTCTCTTCTAGAAAGCTAACTGCTTTGGAAGGCAATCAAGATGTCTCATGCAAGCATTCTAGCATGAGAAGAAGGTTCTGCACCAAATCGACCACCACTCTTCAATGAAGACAACTACACTCACTGGAAGAATAAGATGTAGTTTCATGTCAAGTCTGACGATCCAAGGATGTGGAGGGTGATAACACATGGAAAGTACACCTTCTAGAATACTCAAGGACAAGACATATCTATCGACAGTATGACGGATGATCAAATAAAGAAGTTGGTATTCAACGCTCGAGCCGTAAGAATACTTCACTCTGCACTACTACCTGAGCAATACTCCAAGATTGCTTCAGCTAAAATAGCTCAAGAGATTTGGAAAACTCTTGAGGTCAATTCTGAAGGGAATGATGAGATCAAAAAATCTCATATCAAGTTGTTACTCACTCATTGGGGGCTATTCAAGAAGGAAGAAAAGGAGAGCATTTTTGAAATGCATACAAGGTTCACTAAGTTGATCAACGAAATGTTGGTTCTTGGAAGAACCATCTCTAATGAGGATCAAATTCGGAAGTTCCTCAGATCTCTTCCTGCCTCCTTTGACAGCAAAGTCAATGCCATGCAAGAAGTACATGATCTCTCCAAGATGTCTCTGGCAGACATGCTAGGATCTCTAATGGCTTTTGAGTTAAAACTACACCACATAAATTCAAAGAGCTCATCAAGAGATAGAGGAAAAGGCATAGCCCTTCAAGTAGCTGAAAATGAAAGATCCGAGTCAGGAGATGACAATGATGAAATGGTCCTCTATGCTAAGAGATAAGTTTGAAAGTTCATAAGAAATAGAATGAGGAAAGGCAAGGAGTCCAAGGAGTCGGATGATCAAAAGAAAAACAATGACAAGTGTTTTGGGTGTTCAAAACATGGACATCATATCAAAGACTGTCCTCAACGATCCCGAGAGGACAACGACAGGGTCAAGAGGCCTATTCGATGATCATTCAACAAAGGACCAAAGAAGAAAGCCTTCGTTGCCGCATGAGGAGATCCTGAATGGAGTGATGACAATCAAACCTCAGACAGTGACATCTCAAAAGATGAGAAGGCTCACCTATGCCTTGAAGAAGTGTGCTTGATGGCACAAGGCAATGATGTCTCAGAATCAGAAGAAGAAGAACAACAACAACATAAGGTAAACTATTATAAACTTAGAAGGAGAATTCAAAAGGCTGAACTTCTAGGACTTAGGAAGTTTTCTCTTACATTAGTTGATCACCTAGAGGCATTAGACACTGAAAACGATGAACTTTTGGAAGAAAATAAAAAATTGAGAAAAACCTCGGATAAAAGCAAGGTAGATAATCTCATGAGGGCACTTATTGTATTACAAAGTGATTATAGTGAAATTATCTCCGTTCATGAAAAATTGAAGCATGAAAAACAACCTGAAATCGATAAATTGATTATTGCGCTTAACGCAAAAGAAAAGGAACTAGCTACCATTAAAGAAAAATATTCTAAGATAGATGTTGTTTCTAAGACACCCATGAGGAGAAGCAAACGACAGGTCAGATACCGGTCAGAGACTAGTCATAGAGATGTCTGCAGCTTATGCAGACAACCTGGTCATCATGAATCCAATTGCTACAAAACGTGTTTTATGAGGCATTGGCAACTCAAGAAACTAGGACTAAAATGGGTAGTAAAAATGATCTTATAACATTTAATGGTGGAAATGGGTCCAACCTTTCTATGGACCCTAACCCCATACCACTAACGTGTTAAGTGCATAATCGAGTGAGAATGGACCTCTGCTGGTACATCGACAGTGGGTGCTCTAAACACATGACAAGAGACAAAAAAAGTTCTTCTCACTCGAACCAGGAAGCCAAGGAACCGTCTCCTTTGGCGACAACAACAAAGGAAAAATCATCAGTGTAGGTAAGGTTGGTATTACATCTGGTTATGTCATAGATAGTGTAAATCTAGTTCATGGTTTAAAATTCAACTTTGTTAGTTTTTCTCAAATTTGTGACAAAGGCAATTCAGTTCACTTCTATCCTACACATTGAAGTATAGTAAGTCAGAACAATGACAAAGAGTTGTTAAAGGGAAAAGGTGGAAAAATGTTTATGTAACTAGTTTGGAGAATATTGACAGTCCTAGTCTTCCATGCTTGACTGCTTCAATAGATGACTCTACACTATGGCACAAAAGACTAGGGCATGTTAGTACTTCCTTGTTAAAGAAAGTTGTCAAGAAACAGTTGGTAAGAGGTCTTCCTGAGATTAAGAAATCTGAGATCATTATTTATGATACATGTGTTAGAAGTAAGCAAACTAAGACTTATTTCAAATCAAAGAACTTAGTTAGTACATCTAAGCCACTTGAATTACTTCACATGGACTTATGCGGACTTATGAAAATCAAAAGTTTTGGAGGAAATTGGTATGTGTTTGTGATTGTTGATGATTACTCAGGATTTGTTTGAACACTCTTCATTGCTTCCAAAGACGAAGTCTTTGAGAAATTCCAAGTCTTTGCAGGAAAAGTCCAAGTACAACTCAACCACAAAATCAAGGCTCTTCGGTCTGATCATGGGTCAGAGTTTGAGAATCAACAATTCATGGATATGTGTAAACAACATGGGATTAATCACACATATTCAGCACCAAGAACACCCCAGCAGAATGAGGTAGTTGAGCGTAAGAACAGAACACTACAATAGGTAGCCAGGGCCATACTATTGGGGAGCAGTCTTCCTCAAGTCTTCTAGGCAGAAGCAGTGGCAACTGCATGCTACATCACAAATAGAACGCTCATACGACATATCCTCAACAAAACTCCCAATGAGTTAATCAAGGGAAGAAAACCAAACATAAGTCACTTTAGGACCTTTGGTTGCAAATGTTATGTCCACAACAATGAAAAGAGTTCCCTTGGAAAATTTGATGCAAGAAGTGATGTGGCCATCTTCCTTGGATAATCTGAAAGAAGCCGGGCATACAAAGTATACAACAAAAGGACATTAAAGGTGGAGGAAAGTGTGCATGTGGTCTTTGATGAGGCTGACGTACTCAAGATTAATAAATATGATGAAGATGAACAACTTGGATTTAATCTAGTTGACCAGGATCACACAAATAATCCCAAAGGTGAATCACTGACTGAAGAAAACTTGCCCGACAGGTCAGCGATAGGTCAATAACAGGTCGACGAAGGAAACAATGATGTCGAGGATCCTCTATCTCCATCAACCATTCATCAATCTCGTGTTTTGTACAAAAATCATCCATTGGAGAATATCATATTAGACATATCCAAAGGAACTCAGACAAGAGCACAAACTCGAGATCTTTTGGCCTTCTCAACGACAGTCTCACCAATCGAGCCCAAGAACGTCAAGGAAGCTCTTCGAGACTCAAACTGGATCAATGCAATGCAAGAAGTACTAAACCAGTTTGAAAGATGAAAAGTATGGCATCTTGTGCCTCGTCCTTCACATTAAGGGGTACTTGGCACAAAATGGGTTTTTAGAAACAAACTGAATGAGATGGGAGAAGTTGTCAGGAACAAAGCTTGTCTGGTAGCTCAAGGATATCATCAACAAGAAGGGATAGACTTCCAAGAAACCTTTGCTCCAGTAGCAAGGATGGAGTCCATCAGATTACTAATTGCATTTGCTGCACACAAAGGAATCAAACTCTTCCAACTTGACATCAAAAGTGCCTTCCTAAATGGGTACGTGAAAGAGGAAGTGTATGTTAAGCAACCTCCTGGTTTTGAGACACAAGAAGGAAAAGATATGGTGCTTAACCTCGACAAAGCTCTTTATGGGCTCAAACAAGTTCCAAGATCATGGTATGATCGTCTTTCTTCCTACCTCTTGGAAAACAAATTCAAAAGAGGAAAAGTGGATAAAACCTTGTTTGTATACAAAAACAAAAGGGATTTCTTAATTGTGCAAGTATATGTTGATGATATAATCTTTGGAGCCTCTGATGAGAAATATTGCAAAAAGTTTGAAGCATTGATGAAAAAGGAATTTAAGATGAGTGATCTGGGAGAAATGAAGTTTTTCCTAGGACTTAAAGTCAAGCAAAATGACGACGGGACTATCATATCCCAAGAGAAGTATGTAAAGGATTTGCTTACGAGATTTGGAATGGAGGAATGTAAAACGTATGACACACCAATGACAGTTGGCACCAAGATGGGCATCATGACTGGTGACCGACAGGTCGTCCAGCGATCATACAGAGAGATGATTGGTTCTCTACTATATTTAACTGCTAGTAGACCTGACATTATGTATAGTGTTTGCTTATGTGCCAGGTTTCAAGCAGATCCAAGAGAAAGTCACCTCACAGCTGTAAAAAGAATCATGCGTTACTTAAAAGGAACCGTGAATCTTGGTCTCTTTTATCCTAAGTTCACTAACTATAACGTTATATGATTTTCAGATGCAGACTATGGTGGATCTGTCACCGATAGAAAGAGCACGCCAGGGATAGCATTCTTTGTTGGGTCTTGTCTGATTGCATGGGGATCAAAGAAACAACAAAGTGTTGCCATATCAACAGCTGAATCTGAATACATTGCCGCGGCAAGCTGTTGTGCTCAACTCCTATGGCTTAAACAACAAATTGGTGATTATGGCATCAAAGCAGGTACATTACCAATTATGTGTGACAATACAAGTGCTATCTCTATTTCTAAAAATCCTATGCATCATTCTCGTTGTAACACCCCTACCGCTAATACTGTCATTACCGTCCAATCTCCTTATACAATCCAGATTCACGCAGCGGATACTTACATACCTCAACGTGGGTGATACACTGCCGGTTAGTCACCCACGTGACATAACAGTCTACTACTACTACATATAGCATCGGTCTAATGGACCGAATCCCGAGTACTACACTCTACAAACATACTCCTTTATCATCAATACTACAATGCTCCATTCAACACTTACTCCTTCACAATACATACAATCATATACATAACCCGGTTTACTAGTTCCAAATACCAAAACAAAACGCTTCCTTCAATTTCATACATACCTCATCACGAGTCTATCCACTACCCATTCCTCACACTACTTCTTCCTAAGTACAGGGTGTACCAATTAGTACACCTCTACATTCTATTCTACTATCTGAGTGTAGCCACCGGTCTCGTTACCTTGACCATATCCACTTCGGTACCTGCACACTAAAACGTTCCCCCTAGGGGTCAGCTTTTTGCTGCATATATAACCGCTACCCGCGTACTAGTGAGGGTACGCCGACCACTTGGTCGAATACATGCAATTCATTTTACAATACATACATGCATACTTTCATACATATTTACATTACGTTATGCACGGATACATACATACATTTCAATACGTACAAGTAGTTCATACAAGCCAAAGGTACTTACTTACCTTTCCTGATATGCGCATACACAATACATACTCATGCATACACCATATATTCCATACATACACAATACTTGTTAGCTCCTTTTTGTCCACCCGGTTAATCGGGTGGAGATTACTCTTTTACTCGTTACTCCTTACTTACGCATACGTACTCAACTTACTTACTTCCTACTCTTACTCTTACTCATGTTATCGTCGGGACCTCCGCCCGGGGACTACTCTGTCCCACCACCGGATTTACCTTGACTCACTAATCCGGATGCTACCCATTTAAGGGGTTTGGGCCGCGGACCAGTTTAAGATGTCAGGAATCGGATCCAACCTCTTGTGTCTCCTCATCCTCCTCACGGTGGCCCGAAGCTATTCGTACTTCTACTCATTCCAATTTACTTACGTTAGAAGTTAGGTAGTTAGGAATTAGTAGAAGTCATTCATTCAACCACATACACAAATACATTATTCATATACACATCCATACAAAATACAATACAATATACAGTACACTACGAGATACCCATAACCTCATCATTCATACATTTCATGAATTATACAACTATTGTTCAAGACAAATATCAAGAACAATGTAAACAAGCACAAGTAAGTGCAATATCTGATTCATGCATTTATCTTATTAGGTGATCAAATAAGCCACACAAATCGGGTAACCATTAGGATACAGGGCATGAAAATCATACCTTTTATAACCGGAATTTACTTTAACCGGGTGCTCCCTTGTTCCTTTGGTTCCCTCTTGTCCCTTGATTCTTATCCACGAACCAATGGCTACATGTCAAGGTCCAATTAATACTAAGCATTACAATGCATACATAACTACTACTCCCGTACTTACCCCCGTCGTCCCATTGTTTCGGTTAAACTTAATGTTCATTACTTACAATTCTCTTACTTAATTCTCCACTCGTTTATACCTTTATGACCCTTAAACATCATTAATTAAGTATTAAATTTCTTATACTAACATTACCATTCATTATGTAACGCCCCTACTTAATGAAAGTGTAGCGGAAAATAAAATACTAAGGCATTACAGATCATCGGGCTCCAACAACCCGGCACCAAACCTCACCGATTACAACTATAAATTATAAATGCTACGGTCTGAACTCGAGAAAACATATATAAGATAATAAACAAAAGACAATAGCTCTCCAAATTCCTAATTCCCATCACATACACTCATACTCTTCGTGGCCACCTGTATAACATTCGTACCTGCAAGATGAACCAAGCCCCACCCCGGGAGGGGTGAGTCAGTTCCCTGGAATGGAACTGTACAACTCTCTCCAAAACAAAGTTAAAATACATAACTCTTAAAATAAACAATAACGTGAAACCAACGCTTAAACAAAACCAGAAGAACAAGCACTTCCAAATCACCAAGTCAAGGTAACAAGTCAAGATAAGGATAAATAACAAGTAAGTAAAGTTGTCATTAAAAGAAACCACATCATATCAGTGATCATCCATTGCCCTGTTAGATTCAGTTCCAATTAGGAGTAGAAAGACCCAAGTAGTCAAAGGACTAGGAATGGATAAGAGATCCAAGACCCATAACTCAGAGTGGAATAAACCCAATTGGGAGAGATGGCCCCCACCGCCAGTCAGTTGCACAAGGACGAGGTAAACAGACCTCCGCTGTCAGTTGTCCATATGGACAGGTATGGCAGACCTCCGCTGCCACCGACCCTTTCTCAGTCATCGGTGAAAAAGTGAGTGCACCCACTTATTAGAATAATCCATACCAATACCAAGATTGACATTTCCCATATTCCACTAGATTATTATTGTACGAGCAACCAAACACTCAGTCCTACAGTGCAAGGCGTAAACCCTCAACAGTGAATATCTAATGAGGCAACCAGATAAGAGGAACCAAAGATCATGTGTAATGGTGGCCACGGGTCCGGTTCCATCGGTTCCGGTTCCACCGGTTCCGGTTCCGAAAATGTGTATTCGTATTCGGAACCGGTCTGGGCGGTTCCGGTTCCGGTTTCTGAAATCTGGATTCGCTTTCGGATTCAGTCAAAAAACTGGTTCCGGCCGGTTCCGGTTCTGTACGGTTCCGCCCGGTTCCGGTTCTGATCGGTTCTGACCGGTTCCGGAAAGATTCGATCGGCTCCAGTTGCTTTGTTTTAGCTCCGATTTGAGATCCGTTTGAGCGCACACATTGCTCTTTTCATCCACTTTACTCCTAGATAGGTTATTCTTCAAGTTTATAATCTTAAATGTGTAAGAAACAAAGACTTAGAAATTTTTATGAATTTACAAAAAATAAGGAACAAGAGAATTTTACTATATATTCACTGCCTCATTAAAACCTTATTAGGTAAAAACTCATTGGGAAAACCCTATAAGGAAAAAGAGTACAGCTACTAAGTTACATGATTTCAATTTGCAAGTCTTAAAAAATTACATGGAAAGAAAGTAATACTAAATTTAATACATTCTAAAATATTACACGATGAGAAGTCCTAATTGGTTATCCTATCCATCTCATACCAATCATCATGTGGCCTTCATATTGCATTGCGCGTGCTTGGGATCTAAGCTCGGCTAAGTCCCATCATACTTCTCACACAAACCTTGATTGAGTCCGTGCAGACCCAAAAAGTGATTTTGGCCCGAGACCGAACAGTAATTTCAACCGGTTCCGGGGCGGTTCCAGTTCCGGTTCCACTGGTTCTGGTTCCGGTTCCGGTTCCAGGTTCCGAATCCGACGACAGTTCCAGGCGGTTCCAGGCGGTTCCGGTTCCGGGCCCGGTTCGGGCCCGAATCTCAAAACATGTATTCGTATTCGGAACCGGCTGAGGCGGTTCGGTTCCGGTTCCCACCGGTTCCCGGCCGGTTCCGGTTCCAATCGGTTCCGGGTAGAACCGGACCCGATGGCCACCATTATGTGAGTTGTACATCCAAGGCTCAGTTAGTCACATCAAGCTGAGTTAGCCACACAAACAGTTTCCTTTTGAAATTCATTCCAGCTCAATTAGCGTTTTCCAAAACATTCCATAAAGTCCGTTAGCAAAAGTATCGAGTACGAGAAATCGTACCTAGTATATGTAGAAGCAGTAACCAAACTTGAAAATGCGAACTACTTCCACTAATCACCTATAATTAAAGTATTCCAAGCATTGATTAGTTAAGGCACTATAATGCTACCCATCTTCCATTCTTATTAGTCTATTTTTTGTTTTACAGTTACTCTCTCCTAAGGATCTGGCTAGATCTCGTAATTAAATCTTTAATGTATACTTAACTTATTCCATTTACCTACTCCTGATTATAGGTTTAGTTTAATTAAACCCTTTGGTTACACTTGGCTAACTTACTTTGACACCTATTTAAGGTTTAGGATATGTACTTCCCCCTAATAGTCCACCTAGATGTCACATTAACATTTAATATTTTTAATTGTCACGTATGAATTAGGTTTATCCCAATTTTTCCCTCTTAATATGTTTCCCATAAGGTGTGTTACTTCTTTTATTTACTTCTAATGTATTTATATATACACTAATATTTTCCTTAGGGTTTATCCAAAACATTCTTTAAGAAATTCTTATTGTATTTAATTATATTTAATATCTTTTAGACATATCCACAACTGATATATGGTTTATAAAATAAAGTGTTTGCCCTAGTTTTTTAAGCATATTAACCTCCTCCATAATAATAATATGTAGTTTAGTTTAATACCTTGATTTAACATAAGTTCCTATTTTATTTTTCTCACATAGGTATATATATATGTAAACAACTTTTACTTCACTTAAAAGATAATACCCAAATATTATAAACACACTGGTATAAAATGTTAATTTAGATTTAATTATTTTCCCCAACCTAAAAGCTTATTAACAAACCATACTTTAATTTTTGTTACATTAAAAACCACATATTATAAGTTATTCTTATGAAAATTCCATGAACATAATTTTTAAACCCATTTACCCTTGACCAAAAATTCCCAAATTTAATATATAATAACTATAACATTTTAGACATATTATAAAATTTTATTTCATAAAAATATTTCTTAAATTACCCAAATAATTCCATAATACTCGTAACTTGCAAAATCATAACTTATGTTTAAAAACTCAAAACCCATATTAATTTACATCAAAATAAACTAGATTTTATAAGGAATCTATGGTTAAAATTTCAAGTCAAAATACATTCGGGAAGGCCATTAAATAAATCTAGCAAGTTAGGACTTTATTCTGGAAAACATATTAACTTATTACAACTTAAACCCCCACGTCTATCTAATCTCGGCCGTCCATTTTTATTAACCGAGATCGGACGGCCCAGAACTCGCGAGTTCATCAGGAATCTCCAATTCGCACCCGAGTACTAATCACTCGATATCTCACAATCTACAGAACGAAATTCGATGATTCTTGTTCCTATCGATTCGTAATCAAATTCCGGTTCTAATGGTACCGATTTCCCCAATGATCATGCAGAATTGAATAGATTTGAATCTGGGTTCGAAGTTAGGGTTCATATTCCGGTTTCGATTTGAATTCAACAAATTCTCCTATTGTAATCCGTAATAGACTAAATTGGCATGTGGGTTTGACCGGTAATGAAGTTACGATTGGCAACAACGGAGCAATTTGATCAGAAACTCACCGGAATTTCATTAACGGGGAGAATCAAAATCGGAAGTTCTAGAACTTGTTATTTTATGTGCGGTTCGGGTATGCCTCTTCTCGAATCAACTCGCGCCAACTGAGAGGGATTTGATTCATGGAACCTATCACAATCCAAACTAGACATGTAACTCTAGATGTTAGTGGAAGAATCATTGAATTTGATGAACTAGGGAGAAAGTTACAGATCTCACAAGATCTGTGTTTACCTAGTTGGTTTCGGGATGAACTGGGCAGAATTACCACCGTGATCGAGTAGGAAACTTTAGACAGATTTATCTCCCAACCCAGTGCGAATCAGCCTTGGCCATTAACATGAAAGTTATAGAGGGATTAGAGATCTTCAAAAAAAGTTGAAGAACACGAAATTTGGATGAGAAACGAAGAAGTTATGGCGAGACGAAGTTTACCCGATTTTAGGAAAAACTGGAATTCTGGGTTACGAACTCGCAAGGAGGCAAATTTGGATCCACTTTCCGGTCATTGTAGAAGGAGTTAGATGATGTGTGAGTAATGGTTGGAAAGAGGAAAGATAGGAGAATCGAATGAAACAAACGGCATACCAAATGGTGGAGTAGAGAAAGAGATATAGGCGTCTAAAGATCGACCCATGACATGCCGAAACTATAAGAAACTCAATCGATTTGGCTAACTCTGGTGCTGACTGGGCGCGACACGTGTCCCGAGGCGCGCGGCTGAGTCAGCTGGCCCTGGACACGTCAGCAACCTCCAAAATTTTGGCTCTAAACTTCAATTTATCATAACTTTGGCTAGGATGATCCGTTTTTAACGTTCTTTTTATCAATCTTCTTGGTTTTCCATAACCTTTTTCTTGGTATACTTTTCATGGCCTGATTTGACCATTCTCAAAAAGTCAATCCTAGCAAGGCTTTTGAAGCTTTAAGGTTTCTATGATTTTATTTTGACTTTTATGCCTTAAATCAATGTTCAAAATATTTCTAAAATCTTTATAATATATTTGGAGTTTCTTGAAATTTTCCCAATATTTATTGACTCATAAATCTCACTATTAAATTCATAATACCATATAATAAATTAATATTTAATAGTATCATTTAGGGTTTACTAAAAGAAATCCCCTAAATAAATTTAAATTAATTTATGGGGTATTTCACATTACCTTTCCTTAAAAGCCATTTAATAAGCTTAATTTTACAATTTTTGGTTGGTCCGGACCTTGTCCGGGTCTTAAGTCCCGGACCAACATGTGGTCATACTCCTCGGCCTGTTTTCAATTATGGTCCGGGACCTTATACATAAGGTAAGTCCCGGACCCAAGGCTCTGTAAACTCTCGAACGAAATTTTTAATTTGGTCCGGGTCCTTGCACATAAGTCAAGTCTCGGACCCATACTTATTGAAACTCTCGGCCTATTTTGATGGGGTGGTCCAGGTCCTTGTATGGGACTTAAGTCCCGGACCACCCTCTGTCATCAACCCTCAGTCTGTTTTAATATGCTGGTCCGGGACTTAGTCCTGGACTTAAGTCCCGGACCCTGCTAAACTTTCTACAGATTTTAAGTTTTCAAAATTTTACAATCCAAACTTTGCCTAATTAAATTCCCATTGTTCCTACACTTAATCCCACATGTTTAAGCACCTAATTAAGCTCCTAAACATGCTCAACCATTACCAACTCATTACTCTTCTTATCTCATACTAACACACACACCAATTCTCCACACTTTCCTTTCAACACTTACACAAATCCTTCCTAGTTTTGGTTTGCTACAGATTTTAGTTCCTACTTCCCCCATGCATATCCTCATCTCCTAATGCCATATCCAAGGCCCACAATGCATTGCCTTACCTCTTCAAGTTCAACACTCTTTTTACTAGGTCTTGCACATAAGTTCTCCTAGTTTCTACAACACATTTCAACAACTCTTGCTACAGATTTTTACCTTCTTATTTCTCATACTACAACTACCATTCCATAATTACCAAATCTCTATTAACTCCAATACACACCTTGGTTCTCCCATTCACCAAGTCATCCATAAATACACATATTCCTACCAAAATTTTGCCATAGTTTACCTACAATTCTAACTTCTCCACATACACACTTTTTCATCAAATTCATTCCTAAAGCTAGCCACACCCAACAAGGGTCCTACCAGCACACAAGGTTCATACAAATTCCTCCAAAGCATATACACAATTCTCCAAGCTCAATACAATGCATTAACATAAATACATGGCACTTTGGCTCTTACTTTGCAACTCTATTTCACAACTTCCTCCAATATCCAGCAAGCAGATTTTCCTCACATGTTTTGGGTTCATTGATTCATTTCCCCATCCCATTATCCCAATACATATAGGTAGTGCATTAAGATAGGTTTTTCTTACCTTAAGATCACAATTCCTCTTTTAAGTTCTCCACTTCTCCTCTTCTTCATTCTCGGTCAAGTTGAGCAATGGGGTTACCAAACCCCAAGCCAACATTCAAGAACACAAAATAGATACAATTAAACTCCTTAACCCATTGGATAACTCTAATTCAATGAAAGGGATAAAATGCCATTAGTTATGGTTTTACCTTGGAGTTTTTAAGAGAGGTTTTTAAGCCTTGAATGCAAAGGTGAGTTCCTCCACCATTGGAGAGTTGAACCAAGCTCAAATCAAGAAGAAGACAAGGCATTACAAAGGGGGGCAAAAATCGGCCACTATAGAGAGTGAAGAAAAACGGATTTTTCTTGAAACTTTTTACCTTAGGAGGAAGAGGAGACTCCATGCTTCAAAATGGTGTCATTTATTCTTCAAATACTCAAAACCCATGGTGATGAAGTTGCTCATTTTCGGATTTTTAAAAGATAGAAATGTAGAGCTTGAAGAGGGGAGTTCAAATATGTATTTTATTTTACATTTGGAGCTCAAATGGAGCTAGAGCATGAGGAAGAAAGGAGGCTGCCATGGGAGCCATGAGAGAGCTTCAAAAATCGCTGCAAGGGGGGGAGAAGGAGTCTCACGATGGGGGAAGGAAAGAGATAGAGAGAGAGGAAATGAGGGGGAGAGAGGAAAGGTGAGTACTTTTGTACTTTATTTGCTTTTTGCTTTTTGACTCCCTTATTTAATTGGCTAGTTATGTGTGTGAGAGAGAGGGTTATTTAACTTAATAAAACCGCCCCCCTACAGTATACTAGTTGGAGCGTTTTTCGTCTTTTACAGAAAACGCTCGTCATTGTACCCGGTTTTGGTACTATTCACTAACCGGGCCCGTTTTCCGGAATTTTCTCGTTTAATTATTTTTATTGATTATTAAGCTTCCATAAAATCTTAATAATTATTTTTTAATGATTCACAATTTTTACGGGTCCGTTTGACTACTTAAAGTCACGTTTTCGGGTTTTCTCGAAAAACGTGCGCTAAAGTTCTATTAGCGTTTTAATGTATTATTTGGATCCATTTTCTTCGGGAATTGTTCCCATAAATTATTTAGGCCTTATTAAGGCTTTAAAATCCATATAATAAGCTAACCGAGGTCTCATACCTCCTATGGTTATTTAACGCTTATTTAGCGTTTTTCGCTTTTTAAGCGTTTCTTTATTTCTTTTGGATTTATTTTCCCTTACCAATATTTCTTAATCATTATTAGGCTCTCAAATACCTATTAGGATAATTTAATCGCCATATTTAAGGTCGGGGTATTTCAATCTACCCCCTTTAAGAACTTTGTCCTCAAAGTTGTTCGAGGTTATAGGTTTACAATGCTTACTCATCCTTACATGTCTAATGCCAAAAGTCACACATTCTTCCTCCTTACAATTCCTAAATTCGTTACTCAAGGTTTCTCCTTTCCATATCATACCAATGTACAATACTTACTCCAATCCATATTACTATCAACCATCCGGTTCCTCATTACAAAATTCATACATACATACAGTGCAAAGCTATCCCCAAAGCAATGCGATACACATCACAATCCCGCAGGCACTCAGGTCATCTCGACACAGGACTCCTCTATGTCCCGCTGCCCTTGGAATAATACAATACGCTATACTACGATCTTCTCCGGTATAAGCTTCTAACAGATCCTCATTCTCTAGTCTAAGGAAAATCCTTCCCAATAGCTAATTAGAAATCTTTCTAAAGCATCCAACTCCAAGTCCCAATTTATATTCATTGCTTCTATCCTATGTGTGATTCTTGTGACCACTTGAGTGGAGCTTCAAGAATCATTCGACCCTGATGTGATCAACATCAGTGTTGAACTATCTTTCCACCCCAATTTGTGTTCGGTTTCCCTTGATCTGATCAGGATCAAGTTCGACTTCCCACATCAGTTTCAAACATGCAATTAATTCAATTATTTTCATGTTTATCTTTTTACCCTTCCTAGTCATTCATACATCTCCAAAGGATGGAATTTAGTCTATCAGTCATTCTCAATCTATTTCCCAATTGCTTTACTTCGGGATTTAATACCTGAGTGCTCATTTCATCAACCTTCATTACTTCCATCCATTACTCTCCGTCGTTTCAAATATTCTAACTAGGAATTACCATACTTATAGAATTTAGTTGTCCTCAATTTACTTCCAATAACTTACCTAGGTATACGCTATTCCTAGACTTCATTCATCTACTACTCTCATTCATTTCGTACTACTTCTTCAGAGGCTGCAATACTTGTGGAGCTCCGTCCACTACTCGTTACTTTTCTTTACTAATACTCTTACACTGGGTTACAAGATGGGTATATTCGCCCTAAGGTATTTGCATCTCTCGTTCCTAATTACCATAATTTCAATATGAATGGATACTTATGTTTATTTAACATAGTACCAATCATCCAATCAATTCTCATTTGTGTTATGCACATTATAGTTTATGTGTTTTATTCATGAAACTTACATTAAGCGGTTTTCGCTCTACCCCCCTTAAAAGGGATTACGCCCACGTAATCTACCATATGTTATTATTATTAAACATTGGTTACTCAATTTGGGCAATCTGAAGCGTTTTAGCTTCTTTACGGTTTGTTACATAATATACCCTTGTCAAAGGGTCCTAATCATAACAATGGTTTAGTCTTTACACCAAGGATTCCTATATGAGTTTATTTAACTCATAATTAATTCGGTTCCAGCCTATTAGGCTTCATGGCATTAATAGCCATTCTACTATACTTACTAGGTATATTATCTCCTAGCTAGGGCCCACTAGCTTCTGCTACGCGACCCTGATAACTCGGGTTACTTACCCTTCGTGTTATCCTTAATGTACTATACATCACCTTTTTATTCGTCTATTATGGGAATAAGGTTTACTAAACAAATGCGGTATTCTTTTACCGTGTTTGAACTCGATGAGTTGTAGGTTGTAACCAGCTCTCTAGTAATCTACTGCACATGCTATTCGTGCTTCCACGATTATTCACTAAGTTCCTCCGACTTATTGTCGGGCGAGGTTAAGTCACTACTTAGTTGTAGTGCTTCCTCTGGTGTCAATAGTTTCTAAATCATACCAGTTCTTCTGGTTCAGTACAGGTGTTCTTTACTTGCATGACCTTGCATTTCTATGCGTCGGTCCTAGTGACTTTGTTATGTCTCCTTTCACCTTTTATTCCAATAGAATTCACATCTTGTGATTATTAGTGTGTTTCACACTCTTCGTGCTTCTTTGGCCTCAGGCCGCACGGTTTGTTGCTAAGCATCCTTAGCTGGCTTATGCCATGTTTGTTGGTGAAAAGAAGAGTTTATTACGATTTACATTCTCTATATTCCTAGCCATCCCATTAGATCATTACTGCACAAGTGCAATACCAAAACACTCAGTCATACAGAGTGCAGAGGCGTAAACGCTTGACCGCAAGTCACTTATGTGATAGAATGAATATTTCTGCTTGTCTTCTCATACTTATACTCCGTGTCATTATCTACTACTTCCTCATAGCGGTCGCTTGTTGCGCACCGTGTTCTTACTCATTGTACAACATTGTTTTTACAGTTTCTGTTACTGTGGTAGTTCCTCTTCACTTATCGCCATTGTTACTGGCACCATTTCCTTATGGTGTAAATACACTAGGAGTTTCCTGTGTTCGTGTGTATGACGGTTGTCGTAGCATACCGCAATCTTATTATCTTCCCAATGTGGAACTTGGGTTTTATGTGTAGGTTAGCTTACCTCACATTCTATCATTATTTGTGATACAATTTACCAAGTGTCATGGTTGATAATGGATGAAGTAATTTATCGGGTTACAAGCTCTCTTGAGCGTTGGTCATTCATGGTGTGCAATGTGCACTCATATTGATTGTTTTTGACAATTACTGTCCTCCCAAAGCTGAGCATTGGTTATAGGCTCCAGCTATGTAGTATTACTTGGGTATGTACATCGCCGGGACGTCCCAAGAAACTTCAAGGGTTTTCTGTCCCTTTCTATCATTGGTAAATGAAGTTCTGGTTGAGAGGCTTGTTGCCACTCATAGGTCTCATAACAAGATTTCCAATTTGGTGTTTACACAATGGTTGATCACGTATGTGGGTGCATATGGAGTATGCTTACTCCTTCGAGCTTCGATGCTCTTAAGTGATGTGCTTCTCCGGTCCACAACCTCTTGTAGGCGTGGTGGTTCGGAAGTCTCACTTTCTTGTTTGATTGTCTCTTGGTAATAACTCTATGCACAAGATTGTTGTTGTTGTATATGGAAGCCTTTCCTAAGGGTTCATACCATTACCACGTTGGTGGTCTTTGGTTAACGAGGGGTATCTTCACTTGGGTTCTCGCAGTGTCCAAGTGTGGACTAGGCCAATGTTGGCATTATTACGATTCTGATGCCTCCGTGTTACCATTTCTACAGAAGGCATGAAGGAAAATTAAGAGTTTGTCTACTGTATGCTAGGGTGATGCTCTAGTGACAGTGACATTGAGATAGCCATTAGTCCGAACCACTCATGAAGTTGGGTTTGAATTGATGGTCCAGTTGTTGATTTCTTGTCGTATGAGGCAATACCTCTTGCAAGTCTTGTTAGCAAATGGTGCGGGTTTTGCAACCGTTTAAGTTTATATAACGTATTTGGTTTATGGCTTCTGAGCCTTGTTGTTGCAAGCTATGCTCTTGGCAAGCTGCTTATACCTGTTTCCACTCTTTGTATACCCCATAAGCTGGAGGTATTACTGGGCTCCATGGCAAGCCGTGGTATCACGCTTCCGTTCATAGGAGACCCTTTAGGCAATCTGGTGCTAATCAGTGCCTTCTTGTAGTTTAGGGTATTTCCCGTTATGCGAAATCCCTTCGGTGTTCTAACCGAATGTTCGTTCTAGTTCCCGCGTTCTTATCATGACGCTTTGTTCGACTATTTTCAACTCAGATACCCTTCACGGATTGCTCCTGAGTGCCGTTAGTTATGCCGTCACATCCGGCTAATGTTTATGACACGTTGTGTCCATTATACCGCCTTGTGGTATTGTATTAAGCTATCCCCTTTAGGGTTATAACGTCTCCCATTCTTGGGTAGACTGTTTATACTTGCTCCTAGTGCTCAACACTAGGTTTAATATCCTCTTTAATGATGGATTATACTTTGTGGTAATCTTGTGATCGCTCTTGGGAACTCCGCCCCGTTTGTCGAGCATTGTTAAGTTCACGTTAGGCATTTTCCTTACTGTGTTTAGGCTGGGTATCCCATCCAGCTGTCAGGTAATTGCTTGAATTATTTGAGACATATCCAATGTCTATACTTACTAGTCTGTGCTTTTTGCACTTCTCAATCTTCATTCCTTATCTCCAGATGACTTCTCTGAGTTCCTTATACTTGTTCCTTAACTGAGTTTCCTCCTCCTTGATCGTCTGAGGTGTCCAGTTGTTCTGGTTAAGATTTACTCATGGTCCGTAGAACGGAGTTGACTACTTCCCGTGTGTCGTACACTACATGTATACATACGTGGGGTACCTTGTGGATACGTTACCACTTACCCGACTACTTGTCAGGCCCGCAAGCTCCTTCAGAGTGCGGTCGTCCCACATCCCGTAATTGGGTACACCCGTAGTGTTCGCCACACGCCTAGGTGAAGTATTCTGTCGTCAACTCCTCTTGTATCATGGTATGATACTCACCGTAATTCTGTTGGTTTGGTTTTAAAATCCAAGGTTCGAAATAAGGTTTGTGGTTTTGAAAGAAGAATTTGGTTTTAAAATCATGGTACGGTGTTAAAAGAAGTTCTTCATGGCATAGCCATGATCGAAATCTTGACCAAGTCCAGCTTCCCGCTGACTGGTGTGTTCCAAATGTAGTGGTCAGGCCGTCAGGCCTTTCCATGGTTTCATTCCTCCAGTTTTAGGATGTTTATTCATGTAGTCGCTTCATCGCTGTCACAGTACATTACTATGTACCTGTGGTATGTTAAGAGTCCTCCTGAATGCTCCCGTTATTACTGCACTTGCCGGGGCAAGTGCGTGGTACTGGTGGGTTTGGGTAAACCAATATCGGTCACGACATGGTTTTCACTGGTACTTGATAGTCTTGTTGACTCTTCCTTTGATCTTATCGATCATTTACTTAGGTTAATTAGTCTCCTGAGTGACTTCTCAGTAAATTTGACAGGGTTGTCGTTGATTAGGGTACCTCTCCAATCCTTGGAGGTTCCCCTTTTGATTTGGTTGTGTCTTTCCTTGTTGCTCGTTCTCACACGTTTGTTGTGGTTCCCGAGCCTGAGTTGTTTTAGGCACTACGGTTGTAGTTGCATCAGATTATATCTTGTGAATGTTCTTGTAGCTGTCTGAGCTATGTTGGCCAGGTTTGTAACCTTTTTGGCGTTGTAGTTTTGGAGTCAATCACTCCCGACTATGTCCTTAGCCAGCTAGCATACCGTTGGTGGTGTTGCTTGGCTACTACTGTTGTCCCGCAGACTTGTGTCTCAGGTTCCATTACTGCTCCTTTTCCATTTCGTTGCACGGTTAATGATTCTTTTCCTGCTGCTGGTTGTTTAGCTAGGTCCTGCGACTGCTAAGCATGTCGCCCCATGCTGTTGTAAGTTGTAGCCTCCTTGTGGTTGGAGTGCTTATTCCTCCGCTACCAAGTGCGGGCATTGTCGTTCAACCGGGATCCATCTTCGGGTCTTCCATTTCTTGGAATCTACTATATGTCAGGTTCTTTCCTCTTGTAGGAATGTCTCCTTACTGGCAGATCGGGTTTTCCCGAGTATGAGAGGGCTTTTCCTCTCTCTGGCGTCCTTTCCCAAATTATACAATGGGTTTGTGGAGGGCGGGTCTGGTATTGTAGGTATCCGGTACTCACCGGTAGTTCCTAACTAGCACATCACTAATGCTAACACTCAGCCCTTAGCCCTAAGCTTCTAATTCCTAACTCGGTATTTCCTAAACTCGGTATTTCCAGTCATCAGAGCGACGCTCTGATACCACTTTTTGTAACACCCCTACCGCTAATACTGTCATTACCGTCCAATCTCCTTATACAATCCAGATTCACGCAGCGGATACTTACATACTCAACGGTGGGTGATACACTGCCGTTAGTCACCCACGTGACTAACAAGGCTACTACTACTACATACAGCATCGGTCTGATGGACCGGAATCTCGAGTACTACACATCTACAAACATACTCCATTTATCAATCAAATACTACAATGCTCCATTCAACACTTTACTCCTTCTCAATACCATACAATACAATATACATAACCGAGTTTACTAGGTTCCAAATACAAATACAACGCTTCCTTCAATTTCATACATACTCATCACGAGTCTATCCACTACCCATTCCTCACAAACTACTTACTTCCTAAGTACAAGGGTGTACCACTTAGTACACCTCTACATTCTACTTCTACTATCCGAGTGTAGTCACCGGTCTCTTACCTTGACCATATCCACTTCGGGTACCTGCACACTAAAAACGTTCCCCCTAGGGGGTCAGCTTTTGCTGCATATGATAACCGCATACCCCGCGTACTAGTGAGGGTACGCCGACCACTTGGTCGAATACATGCAATTCATTTTACAATACATACATGCATACATACTTTCAAACATAATATTACATTACGTTACGCACGGAATACATACATACATTTCAATACGTACAAGTAGTTCATACAAGCCAAATGGTACTTACTTACCTTTCCTGATATGCGCATACACAATACATACTCAATGCATACACCATACATACTTGCAGACGTTATATTGTGAGTGGTTCAAGTGATGTAATTATTAAAAGAAAGAAAAGAAATTAAAACCCAAAATAAACGTCGGGCTGCAAACAAATCCCGGTCGCAGTAGTATAGTGAAATGTAAGCGACCGGATATCGAACCACGGGACTAATGTACATATTATAGTACCTAAGCGTGTCACAAAGAGGGGGGATTAATTGACTTGTTAAATATAATAAAAACAAAGATAAAATAAACTAAATTAACAGATAAACTAAACGGGACTCTGGTTCAGATTAATATTATCTGCTCTTTCATGCTATTCCTACTGGTTTAATTATAATTGTCTGGCAAAATTCCTTTTTAAAATATCTTAAGGACTAAGTCATAGCCTCATAAGAACTCGTTTACCAGAAATGCCCGGTCTATCAGGCTTCGAGCACTCTTATGTAAACGGACGTTAAATTCCAGGAAATATAATTGCATCTGAAAATACTAACTCATTAAATCATAATAGAGCTTTCTCCAAATTTACGGCTTAATCAACCTATCTATTTATCACCTGGTCTGATCAAAATAGACTTAGCAAGCAATTTAATAAACTCAAGACATTTATTAAAAAGGCGAGAGATGAGCTTTAAGCGTAACAAACTTCATTAAATTAAAACTAGTAAAAACATTGCATAATTAATACAGAATATAATAATTATTCCCAAAGCGTACGTAAACTAGCCTAACATATTAAATAGAATAACAGAAACAAGAATGATAGAAATCATCCGTAATCACTCCGTCTCGCTCTGCTATTTTGTGTATGTAGGCTAGAGGTGGATTTGGTGGACTGTAAAATAAATAAAATGGAGAAGGCGGAAGGAGAGAAATGAGATGGTGCGTGAGTTGGAACTCCAGAGGAACCACGGAAGGAGCCTCCGGAAGGACACTTAATGAGGATGAATGAAGCTGGTATTTATAGAGGAGGATGAAGCACAGCAGCAGCTTCATTGATTAAGCTCGATGATTGCAGCTCCCATTGATTGCAGCTATTGATTGCGCAGGGGACAGGGCTGAATCGCGTGCGTGATTTCTGGTAGGCGCCGGCCGAGTTGGGTAGAAGATAACCCGTTAATTTCCTACAGATTTACACGTGTCCGCCACTTATTTAGCGGTCTCCTCTGTATGTTGTCCGCCTGTTAAGTGGCGGTCTTCTCTGTCTCAACCGCCTCGCGGTTGCATTAGAGTCGTCCGCCTCTTAAGTGGCGGTCTCCTGTCTCTTGTCCGCCCGATAAGAGGCGGTCGCCTCTATCTCTTCCGCCTCGCGGTCTTCTGTCTCACGTCCGTGAGATAAGAGGATGTAGGTATATATATTATTATATATATATATATATATATATATATATATAATACGAGTATACTAAATTGAATCGGCTCCAGATTTTTCGTTATAAGCCCGTTTTACTCGCCGTTTGTTGCGTTGGGAAGCTTGTGAAGTAAACTACTTGATTCCAACACTTTTTCCTACATTTAATACATAAAATATATCAATTCATATTAAAACATAAATCTAGGAAAATCATAAGATAAGTGCGAAACATTACTAAAAATGCTGCAATTAATAAGGTGATTAAACCCTAAAAAGTCTATATGTTTTGCACTTATCAAACTTCCTCACACTTGACCTTTGCTTGTCCTCAAGCAAATAAGGAATTAATTATCTCTAAGCCTTAATAATAAAACAAGATTAAATAAGTGTAGAAGGGAATTTAGACAAAGTGACAATTGAAAGAATAATTCTGCTCTTAGAAGTAGGTTTTTATAAACAGTGAAGAAGAACAATTTAATAAAAGCATAGAAAAACTAGACTGCAGAAAACAAGTTAGATTAACCTGGGATTTTCAACCAATTTCATTCACTAACCTGGGATGACAAGGGGTGTGAAGTAATGCCTTATTCCGCAATACCTTTCAACACCACATACTCATGTTTATAAACATAAATTGCAATTTATATTTACATTTTTTTTGAATGTGCAAATTGTATAGACAAAGCACATATTATTTTTATAACAATTTTTTTTTGAATTGCATTATTTTTCTGTACCTCAGACTTTTCTCTCTATCCTTGTAGCGGTGTTGGGTCTTCTATCCCAGATCACGAGACCTTAGGTAGATAGGTGTTAAAGCACCCCAAAGAACTTAATAACCAGATAGACGAGGCCTGTTTTTGGTTTAGAAAAATTTATAAACAGCAGAGTACCTTGTCTTTATCCTTTTCTTTCCTTGACTTTCCACATATTTCCATAATGCCAAGCTAAACCTAATTGATTTTTACAACTAGCAGATCTATCATTTTTTGAGCGGAAATAGAGTATTTTGAAGGAAAATAATTTTATACAAACTCCTTGAAATAAAACTACCTTTCAGTTGTCACTTGACATAATTTCAGACACTTCTACAATTATTTATCTTATTTTTGCAATTTTTTTATAAAAATTAGGCAGTTTAGAGTAGCAAAAAGTGAGTGTGGCATTATCGAACTACTGTCATAATTTCAGGGAAAGGTCTTTCCTTCCTCACACTTAAGAGGAGCAATGTCCTCATTGTTCAGAATTAAAATCAAGAAAATGACCTTTCAAATTATGACAGACTCATAAAGGATTAAATGCAAGTAGGTTGAACATTAATATAATAAATGAAGAAGTGAAACTCCCCTTGTATCGTAGATTGAGGAAGGTAACCTTCCTCACACTTAGAGCTTGGCAGGGGTGAGACGTTCCTCACACTTGAGTTGCGCAAGTGTTCAACCGAAGATATTGAAATGCTAAAGCAACTGAGGTTGCTTTCCAAAGGTGAGTTCAGCTATATATTTGACATCGAATTTGTTCTGAAAAGAAAATCATATATAGCCAGCAGAACTCCAAATGAACCAAAAGAAAATCATTAAATGAAAAACATAAATAAAAATTCATAAAATAAAAACTTAAAGTACCACACTGTTACCTTTCTGAATATATCAAATGTTAGCACAAGGTTTAAACAGTAATAGTCTACAAAGTCAGAGAAATATAAAATGAAATAAAAATAACAATAAAATAAAATCACTGTGGTGGTGGTGGAGGCTGTGCTGGTCCCTGGCCTGACTGATCGAGGAGACGCTGCATGAGCTGAGCGGTCTGTGCCTGCAACTGGTCACCCTGGTCTAAGCGCTGATCGAACCAGACACGAGCCTCTACTGAGACAAAACCATCGTCCTGAAGACTAGGTGCAGAAGAAGATGATGCTCCAGGGCAGTTGCCACCACGAGGCATACTAATATATTATTTAAAATTAAAAGCAAACAACATTAACAGCATAACAATTAAATATTAAACATAGTAATAATAACATGAAAATTACTAGACAATAATAACATAAAATTTAATAAACAAAAAACATAAAAATCAATCAAGAAGAATATCATTAACAATTAATAACAACGAAAATACTAATAAACAACACATAAGTCAATATCAAACAGAACATTAGTATTTAACATAAACAACTCCGTAAATTAATAGAAAGAGAAAACAAGATGAACAAATAATAAAACATAAACAGAATAATTATACAACACAAATTCTGTCGAAAATTCGACAGAGTCTCCCCTAAAATTCTTCGATTCTCCACAAAAAATTCAGTCAGAATCAAGGTATATTAATACCGTCATCAATCGAATCTATAAATAATAACCTATAATCATAATCTATACTCGTTTAATAACCAAGGCTAAATAAAACTGAAAAATGCTAGTTTTAACAATGGATTTTCGTAACTATCATCCTTCAATTTCCGAATTCAACAAAAACACCCAATCTAAGTGTAATAAGTGAAGATTTAACCTTGTATATGTAGATTATGATTAATAAAGGACAAATTCGAGACAAATCTAGCAATTAGAGTTCGGAAATTTCGAATTAAGGAATTAGGGATTCGAAACTTCAGTTCCTAATTTCTCCTAATGTAGTTTACCATTTACAGATTTGAAGCTATAGAAACGTAGAGAATTGAAAAACGAGCATTTTGGTACTAACCTTGTAAAATTTGATGAAGATTTGAGGAATTTGTGATGATCTGAAGGGGGAGGCGATTTGCGCAGCTCGTTGTTCTTCGCTTCTGGGCTCGAGTTCGACTGAAATTTTGGGGAAGAACGGGACTGAGTGAAAACGCGGCGTTTAGCCATTTTTTTTTCTGAAGCGAGTCGCGTCCGCGAGGCGGTCTCGTGAGTAGCGTCCGCTCGTTATGAGGCGGACAAGAGTGAGACGACCGTGAGGTTAAGAGGCGGTCTCTTGTGTGGCGTCCGCGCGTTATCTGGCGGACAAGAGTGAGCACGACCGCGAGGCGGTCGCGTGTGTAGCGTCCGCGAGTTAAGTGGCGGTCAAGAGTGGGGCGACCGCGAGCAAACGGGGCGGTTGTCCTTGCGGACAACCCCTGTTTCGTTTTTTTTTTTTTTGATTTAACTTGTAACATACGAGCTAGAAATAAACATATAAACATTAGTTCACATAAAATAATAATTAGTAGTTAGATTACAAAAATTATAAGTTAACGGGTTAATTACATTGAATTAAATGTTAAGGACAATGGAAATTAAATGTTAAGGACAATGGAAATAAAATGTTAGAGACAATGGAAATTAAATGTTAATAAGAGTTAGAAGTTAGATATCAGAAGTTAGATGTCCGGAGTTAGATGGCCAAAGTCAGGTGTCCAATTTGTCCAAATGTCCAATTAATATTAACAGATTATTTAGATAATTAATATTAACAAAATATAGAAAATAATTAATATTAACTATAAACGAAATAATATAGACAAAATATTAACATAAAAAAGAGAACAAAATATTTATAATTAAACAGGTGAGTGAATCCGGGGCTTAGGAACTAGAATAAATCTAGTCCCCGGCAACGGCGCCATTTTGCAGACGTTATATTGTGAGTGGTTCAAGTGATGTAATTATTAAAAGAAAGAAAAGAAATTAAAACCCAAAATAAACGTCGGGCTGCAAACAAATCCCGGTCGCAGTAGTATAGTGAATGTAAGCGACCGGATATCGAACCACGGGACTAATGTACATATTATAGTACCTAAGCGTGTCACAAAGAGGGGGGATTAATTGACTTGTTAAATATAAATAAAAACAAAGATAAAATAAACTAAATTAACATATAAACTAAACGGGACTCTGGTTCAGATTAATATTATCTGCTCTTTCATGCTATTCCTACTGGTTTAATTATAATTGTCTGGCAAAATTCCTTTTTAAAATATCTTAAGGACTAAGTCATAGCCTCATAAGAACTCGTTTACCAGAAATGCCCGGTCTATCAGGCTTCGAGCACTCTTATGTAAACGGACGTTAAATTCCAGGAAATATAATTGCATCTGAAAATACTAACTCATTAAATCATAATAGAGCTTTCTCCAAATTTACGGCTTAATCAACCTATCTATTTATCACCTGGTCTGATCAAAATAGACTTAGCAAGCAATTTAATAAACTCAAGACATTTATTAAAAAGGCGAGAGATGAGCTTTAAGCGTAACAAACTTCATTAAATTAAAACCAGTAAAAACATTGCATAATTAATACAGAAAATAATAATTATTCCCAAAGCGTACGTAAACTAGCCTAACATATTAAATAGAATAACAGAAACAAGAATGATAGAAATCATCCGTAATCACTCCGTCTCGCTCTGCTATTTTGTGTATGTAGGCTAGAGGTGGATTTGGTGGACTGTAAAATAAATAAAATGGAGAAGGCGGAAGGAGAGAAATGAGATGGTGCGTGAGTTGGAACTCCAGAGGAACCATGGAAGGAGCCTCCGGAAGGACACTTAATGAGGATGAATGAAGCTGGTATTTATAGAGGAGGATGAAGCACAGCAGCAGCTTCATTGATTAAGCTCGATGATTGCAGCTCCCCATTGATTGCAGCTATTGATTGCGCAGGGGACAGGGCTGAATCGCGTGCGTGATTTCTGGTAGGCGCCGGCCGAGTTGGGTAGAAGATAACCCGTTAATTTCCTACAGATTTACACGTGTCCGCCACTTATTTAGCGGTCTCCTCTGTATGTTGTCCGCCTGTTAAGTGGCGGTCTTCTCTGTCTCAACCGCCTCGCGGTTGCATTAGAGTCGTCCGCCTCTTAAGTGGCGGTCTCCTGTCTCTTGTCCGCCCGATAAGAGGCGGTCGCCTCTATCTCTTCCGCCTCGCGGTCTTCTGTCTCACGTCCGCGAGATAAGAGGATGTAGGTATATATTATACATATATATATATATATATAATACGAGTATACTAAATTGAATCGGCTCCAGATTTTTCGTTATAAGCCCGTTTTACTCGCCGTTTGTTGCGTTGGGAAGCTTGTGAAGTAAACTACTTGATTCCAACACTTTTTCCTACATTTAATACATAAATATATCAATTCATATTAAAACATAAATCTAGGAAAATCATAAGATAAGTGCGAAACATTACTAAAAATGCTGCAATTAATAAGGTGATTAAACCCTAAAAAGTCTATATGTTTTGCACTTATCAATACTCCATACATACACAATACTTGTTAGCTCCTTTTTTTTTCCACCCGGGTTAATCGGGTGGAGATTACTCTTTTACTCGTTACTCCATACTTACGCATACGTACTCATACTTTACTTACTTACTTACGCTTACTCATGTTAAGTCATCGGGACCTCCGGCCCGGGGACTACTCTGTCCCACCACCGGGATTTACTTGACTCACCAATCCGGGATGCTACCCATTTAAGGGGTTTGGGCCGCGGACCAGTTTAAGAGTCAGGAATCGGATCCAACCTCTTGTGTCTCCTCATCCTCACGCGTGGCCGAAGCTATATCGGACTTCTACTCATTCCAATTTACTTACGTTAGAAGTTAGGTAGTTAGGAATTAGTAGAAGTCATTCATTCAACCACATACACAAATACATTATTCATATACACATCCATACAAAATACAATACAATATACAAGTACACTACGAGATACCCATACACTTCATCATCATTCATACATTTCATGAATTATACAAACTATTGTTCAAGACAAATATCAAGAACAATGTAAACAAGCACAAGTAAGTGCAATATAGTCCGATTCATGCATTTATCTTATTAGGTGATCAAATAAGCACACAAATCGGGGTAACCAGATTAGGATACAGGACATGAAGAAATCATACCTTTTTACCGGAATTTACTTTACCGGGTGCTCCCTTGTTCCTTTGGTTCCCTCTTGTCCCTTGATTCTTATCCACGAACCAATGACTACATGTCAAATGGTCCAATTAATACTAAGCATTACAATGCATACATAACTACTACTCCCGTACTTACCCCGTCGTCCCATTGTTTCGGTTTAACTTAATGTTCATATACTTACAATTCTCTTACTTAATTCTCCAACTCGTTTATACCTTTAATGACCCTTAAACATCATTAATTAAGTATTAAATTTCTTATATTAACATTACCATTCATTACCTTTCCTTAAAAGCCATTTAATAAGCTTAATTTTACAATTTTTGGTTGGTCCGGGACCTTGTCCGGGTCTTAAGTCCCGGACCAACATGTGGTCATACTCCTCGGCCTGTTTTCAATTATGGTCCAAGACCTTATACATAAGGTAAGTCCCGGACCCAAGGCTCTGTAAACTCTCGTACGAAATTTTTAATTTGGTCCGGGTCCTTGCACATAAGTCAAGTCCCGGACCCATACTTATTGAAACTCTCGACCTATTTTGATGGGGTGGTCCGGGTCCTTGTATGGGACTTAAGTCCTGGACCACCCTCTGTCATCAACCCTCGGTCTGTTTTAATATGCTGTTCCGGGACTTAGTCCTGGACTTAAGTCCCGGACCTTGCTAAACTTTCTACAGATTTTAAGTTTTCAAACTCTGTTACAATCTAAACTTTGCCTAATTAAATTCCCATTGTTCCTACACTTAATCCCACATGTTTAAGCACCTAATTAAGCTCCTAAACATGCTCAAATCCATTACCAACTCATTACTCCTTTTCATACTAATTCACACACCAATTCTCCACACTTTCCTTTCAACACTTACACAAATCCTTCCTAGTTTTGGTTTGCTACAGATTTTAGTTCCTACTTCCCCCATGCATATCCTCATCTCCTAATGCCATATCCAAGGCCCACAATGCATTGCCTTACCTCTTCAAGTTCAACACTCTTTTTACTAGGTCTTGCACATAAGTTCTCCTAGTTTCTCCAACACATTTCAACAACTCTTGCTACAGATTTTTACCTTCTTATTTCTCATACTACAACTACCATTCCATAATTACCAAACATCTCTATTAACTCCAATACACACCTTGGTTCTCCCATTCACCAAGTCATCCATAAATGCACATATTCCTACCAAAATTTTGCCATAGTTTACCTACAATTCTAACTTCTCCACATACACACTTTTTCATCAAATTCATTCCTAAAGCTAGCCACACCCAACAAGGGTCCTACCAGCACACAAGGTTCATACAAAATTCCTCCAAAGCATATACACAATTCTCCAAGCTCAATACAATGCATTAACATAAATACATGGCACTTTGGCTCTTACTTTGCAACTCTATTTCACAACTTCCTCCAATATCCAGCAAGCAGATTTTCCTCACATGTTTTGGGTTCATTGATTCATTTCCCCATCCCATTATCCCAATACATATAGGTAGTGCATTAAGATAGGTTTTTCTTACCTTGAGATCACAATTCCTCTTTTAAGTTCTCCACCTCTCCTCTTCTTCATTCTCAGTCAAGTTGAGCATTGGGGTTACCAAACCCCAAGCCAACATTCAAGAACACAAAATAGATACAATTAAACTCCTTAACCCATTGGATAACTCTAATTCAATGAAAGGGCTTAAATGCCATTAGTTAGGGTTTTACCTTAGAGTTTTTAAGAGAGGTTTTTAAGCCTTGAATGCAAAGGAGAGTGCCTCCACCATTGGAGAGTTGAACCAAGCTCAAATCAAGAAGAAGACAAGGCATTACAAAGGGGGGCAAAAATCGGCCACTATAGAGAGTGAAGAAAAACGGATTTTTCTTGAAACTTTTTACCTTAGGAGGAAGAGGAGACTCCATGCTTCGAAATGGTGTCATTTATTCTTCAAATGCTCAAAACCCATGGTGATGAAGTTGCTCATTTTCGGATTTTGAAAAGATAGAAATGTAGAGCTTGAAGAGGGGAGTTCAAATATGTATTTTATTTTACATTTGGAGCTCAAATGGAGCTAGAGCATGAGGAAGAAAGGAGGATGCCATGGGAGCCATGAGAGAGCTTCAAAAATCGCTGCAAGGGAGGGGAGAAGAGGAGTCTCACGATGGGGGAAGGAAAGAATAGGAGAGAGAGAAGGAAATGAGGGGGAGAGAGGAAAGGTGAGTGCTTTTGTACTTTATTTGCTTTTTGCTTTTTGACTCCCTTATTTAATTGGCTAGTTATGTTTGTGAGAGAGAGGGTTATCTAACTTAATAAAACCGCCCCCCTACAGTATACTAGTTGGAGCGTTTTTCGTCTTTTACAGAAAACGCTCGTCATTGTACCCGGTTTTGGTACTATTCACTAACCGGGCCCGTTTTCCGGAATTTTCTCGTTTAATTATTTTTATTGATTATTAAGCTTCCATAAATGCTTAATAATTATTATTTAATGATTCACAATTTTTACGGGTCCGTTTGACCACTTTAAGTCACGTTTTCGGGTTTTCTCGAAAAACGTGCGCTAAAGTTCTATTAGCGTTTTAATGTATTATTTGGATCCATTTTCTTCGGGAATTGTTCCCATAAATTATTTAGGCCTTATTAAGGCTTTAAAATCCATATAATATGCTAACCAAGGTCTCATACCTCCTATTGTTATTTAACGCTTATTTAGCGTTTTTCGCTTTTTAAGCGTTTCTTTATTTCTTTTGGATTTATTTTCCCTTACCAATATTTCTTAATCATTATTAGGCTCTCAAATACCTATTAGGATAATTTAATCGCCATATTTAAGGTAGGGGTATTTCACTCATACCAAACATATTGACATTAAACATCACTTTCTTAGAGATTGTTGTGAAAAGGAATTAGTTGGTTTAAAGTATATTTCTACTAAAAACCAACTAGCTGACATCTTTACTAAGCCATTAAGTAGAGAAAGGTTAACTAAGATTGTTCATGATCTTGGAATGATATTCATTAATCACAATTAAACTGTCTTTTATTTCCTACGATCGGTCACCGACATGTGAGCAACACCTATTATACTATCGTTCAGTAGTCAACGATCAGTTTAATGCATAGAAATGATGTCAAACGACTACTTAAAACAGATTTATCATTTTCCACAAAGTGAGGTTAGTTTAGAGATAGTTCAACGGTTAGAAACAGAAAAATCGCCAACGATCGATGACAGCCTGTCACGACCGCTGTCTGTTATGAATAGTACCGTTGGGACATGTCAGCGAGCGGACGAGGAGCGGTCGCCGACCGTTACTCGATATCTATAAAAGGGCGACAAGATATCCTCTCTTGTCACACTATTACCCTCACTCTCTCTAATCTCTCTAAGCACTCAAAGGAATTTACTCTTCTCTCTTACAAAACACTCTCGTGAGATCAGCGCAAAGAACCATTGCCTCACAGCCGCTAAAAGAACACCCGGTTGAAAAGTTTTAAACTCCAGTACAAAATCCTCTAAACAAAGATGGCACCAAAATCTGCTCCTCGCTCCAAGAAGTAGGATGTTCTCAAAGAAGCTTCCTCAAAGCAAGTGGCCGACATAAGGCCGACAGGAGCTGTAACGGAATCACCGCCCCCTCGCCTATCCAACGAATTGGAAAATCAACTTGTGTGCAGGGTGACAGATGAAGGAGAAGTGTACCAAGGTGAAATTCTCAATATAAGCCACCATCTACCAAAGATTCATCACTGCATCTTGGCCGAAATTCTAAAACCCAAGATTTTTCCAACTCCTACCTCCACAGAAAAACAAACCATGTCTTCTCCTGCTCCATCACCTACTATCGGCACCAAACATTCCAAAGCCAAAAAGACCAAAGTTCCTAAAAACTAAGATCTCTCCACTACTACGACAAGTCACATAGCACACAAAACTCGTGCCTCCAAGCAAGCCAGAACACAGGAGTAAACCCCTCAAAGAGCCCATTCAACGCCTAAAGGAGCGACTCGAAAGTTGCACTTCACCAACGATGAGGAAGCAACTCCCTCAGTAGTCGTCAAGGCTGTCACTCGACAGATGGAAGAGGAGGAAGTGCAAAGTGACGAGAAATCACAACAGGACACCAAAACAGAAGAAAAGTGTCAAGAAAAAGACGTGACAGAGCCTGACTCAGAAGTTGAAGCAAAAATCATCGAGGTATTTGGAGAACCAGTTGTCGACAGGTGCACGACATCTCGTGATACCAGTCACGACGCTGATAGCGATATGGAGTCCTCTCCAACCATACCAACAGTCGAACAACGACAGAAGGTAGAGAAAGAGAAAGGGAAGCAAAAGTTGGTTCTCTCACCACATGGTCAAGCGCTAGAAGAGCTCTTTCAAGCTAAGAAGAAGGCTGTGAAGCCACAGCTACCTCAAACACTCAAGCGTCTAAAGAAGCTCAAAGAACTGAAGCCAGTGATGTTTAAAGCAGAGAATATCAGCGACAAGTCCTGTCCCGTCTTACCAAAGATGTTAGATTAGGACTGGATGGAGCAAATGGGCCTTAGAAAGATTCAGGAGCTCTTGGAATTCCAAGGATGGGTAGACTTCTCCCAAGAGCCTATCCCCGTCTACACTGAGCTGCTTAAAGGGCATATGACGTATCTTGGACCGCTCCAGGATGACGACAACGACGAATATCTCATCTCCATAGTCTGCGGCGTCACCATCAATATCACCAAGTCTAGGATCTACAAGACTTTTGGTTTGGAACCAGAAGGGCTAATGGTTCCAAAAGAAACCACCTGGAATGATCTGGGACACCAAGGGGAAAAATGGTACAGCTACTCAACCCCAGGGCTACAATGAAGAACTTCAATGCCATAGAAATGTCTATCCCTGACAGGGTGCTCTTTAGTCTTCTCACCCACTACATCACCCCACGTAACCAACGCACTCATATCGTCAATGCAAGAGATGTGAGATTGCTCTATGCTATGAAGACCAAGGAGAAAATAGACCTTCCAGCCATGATTCTGCTCACCATAGATGAGAGTAGATACGTCAACCAAGGTCTTGTGCATGGTAGAGTGGTGACAAAAGCGCTACAAGAAAACGGAGTGGACACCGACAGGTTCCACGAGTGTACGCGCACCGCTTAGGACAACATCTGTTTAGAAATGTTGTCCAAAATGGGGATAAAACAAAGAGGGACACACTTGTGATCGCTCAGAATCCTACAAAAAGTGAAGACTCAAGGTCGGAGCCTCCACAACTGCAAGAGCATCAGCATTCAAGAGGAAAAGGAGTCTCTCACCGGTCCACGACAGGTTGGGGACCAGTCTGGATACTTCAGCTCGGGACGTTCTTCAGCATGTGAGAGTTACTCCCACAGCTGTGCAGGCTGTCTTCTCTGAACCAAGTGTTCATACCATGGTTCAATGAGCAATAGATTTTATAGACTCCCACATAGCCTGAGAGTTCTTTGTCTTTTAAAGACACAAGTGAACTGTGAGAGTTAGATTTAGGATTAGATTTTTCTTTTCCATTAATGTTTTCTTTTTGCCTTTGACGATCTGTTTCAAAGTAACTTTTGATATCAATGAAAATGCAACTAGTTCTTGTTAACTTGAATGCTTATAATGGTTCCAAAGTAATTTATTGTATTGACTGCTTCTTCCTTGATTAAAAATTACAAAATGATCTGAGATATTTAGTCCCATTTATTCCACTAATCCAATCTCAGAGCTTGACACCTAAAAAGCCTACAAACATAGCCCACAAGACGTAGCACCTCATTTATTGCCACTCACTGATCAGTCATTAAGCATATCCAAAGTGTCTATAAAAACTTGCTTACTCTATCCGCCACTCACACTCAGTCCTTCACATGTCACAAAATGGCACAAACTCCACAAAGTTCATACAGTTCGAATGAACAAACATTGTACTCCACAATTTACAAGTTCATGGCCACTAAACATCCAAAGAAATATGTCGCTCAAAGCTATGTTCAACCAGACTCCGACTCACTCACAGCTTGGTCTATCACCTCAAGTGTCACTCTATCACATACACGTTCTCCACATTGCATGGAGTTCACAATAAATTCTGATGAGTCCAACCTTTCCACTACAGCTGAATCACCTTTGATCAATCCTACATTAGCCAAACCCTCTTAGATCAAAGTCTCTTTTTCGGAGGATGAACCTTTTGGCCCAGAAGATTATGAATGGGATACCCAACTACATCACTCCATCTAGATTATCTTGATCATGTTTTGTATTTTATACTCTATGGAATGTCATGGCCTTTACAACATCTTACGTCGTGAAGTTGCTCCCTATTTTACTGTATGGCAAAGGGGGAAAGAAAAGTATATGTACTTGTGAGACTATGTCTATCGTCCTTGTATTATGTATCATATGAATGAAAACTTTATCTACTTTGGTTATAGTATAACATAAAAGCTGTCACTTATTGTGCATAAAAGATGTCACTTATTGCTATCATTCATTAAAGTTTTTCATACATAAAACCCTTAACAAACTCAAGAGGGATCCTTTTTAGGGGGAATCTCTAAATTTTTAAATTGTCAAGTACATATAATTGTATAGGTTGCCATCATCAAAAAGGGGGAAATTGTTAAGACAAGATCCTTTAGTTTTGATGATAGCAAGCCTTGTACTGTCTATCTAATGCGTTTGTGAAGATTCATGATTCAGATAGACAGGTAAATGAGTGGTGTAGCACACAAGGTTGCAAGCGCGCTCAATCCACTACATGTGCCCAACCAGCACACCTGTCTGCGAGGCTCCGTAGGACTTCTAGCACAGACAACCAGTCAGACACCGCACAAAGATATCTCTCATGCTTAAAGATGAAAAACAAAGACAAAAGACTACAAAGGATCGACACATTCAGATAAGACACATACATCCACATAAGCAACTTTTTCACGACAAGCTAGGCTATAAATGAACATCATTACATAGCCGTAATGAATTCAGAAGAGGGCATTTATGAGAATTTAATGAGCCAGACAGAATCAGGCAAGTGGGGCACACAAGTGGTGATCGACCTATCAAGAGGGCTGCCGCCAACTTGACCAACCATGAGGCGACACGTAGTCCACGCCTCCAGATCAAGTTGAAGAATCTCTGCAAGTCTGGTGTGGTTGTTATGTGAATAATCGAAGCTGTAGTCGACTCCTAGAAGTCTAGGGATTAATAGGACGGTAGTTACATCCTAACAACTGTGTACTTGCATTTATTCCATATGTAAGTAAGCCTATACGAGAGAAAAGATAGAGATAATCTGGGCAAGAGTAGATCAGACTTAGGAGTGTGTGTAAGTGCTAGAGAATTGGTGAGCTAGATAGGACTGGGTTAGAGTATCAATACATTGGGTATTTTATAGAACGACAGGTCGGGGAACGGTCGGTGAACCGTAGGCCGATAGTCAGGAGAGGGTTAAGGACCGGGGGCGGACTCAGAGATTGAAAATTATGGGGTCACCAACAAATAAAAATGTCTATAGTTAATTTTTTATAACATTTGTGGGGTCACTAAAACATAAAATATCTACTATTTTATAAAAAACTACATTAAAACTTAATATAATTAATTTTTTTACAAAATTCATGGGGTCACGTGACCCCTCTTCGGTCCGCCCCTATTAAGGACTTTAGGGGTAAAGTCGAAATTGTCCTGGGAGTCCGTGTGTGGGGCAAGGGGGATTGAGTGAATTTCATGTGTGTAAATTCTCAATCGAAATGGGTTTTCCAGTTTAAGTTTATCTCGCGTCTATTCCTAAACTATCAAGTCTTATTAACGTCCACAACGTGTCGTGGACGCATCAGGAGAGCTTTCTGGTTTTAGATATTTTATGAGAAAAATTAAGAAATCACATGTTGTAAAAAATGAATATAAAAAATGTGTGAGTAATCTGGTATACGTCATCGTCATTTTGCTCTCAGCATCCCCACTAGATGGAACTCCACATATGAATTGTTAGTTGAAACTAAGAAACATCAACCCATATTAACTAGTTAATTTAACACTATGATTGTTCAATCCAATCAGGAATTAATGGGTCCTGTATTTTGGGGAAAGGCTAATGTTGTGTGCAATGTTTTAAAATGTTTTGATAGTGCAACTAAGGTATTTTCATTAGTTTATGAACCTAATGTGCATCTTGTCCTAAATGAACGCATTAGTATTTTCCATGTTTCGCATGAGAACAGGAATGTTGATGGGATCAGTGGGGTTATTATGGATATGACATCTAAGTGGTTTAACTACTTCAATGAATTTCATTTGATTTATTGTATTGTAACTGTTCTTGATCCAAGAATCAAATTGAAGAGTCCAACACAATTGCTTGATTATAATTATAGTATTGTTCTAGGAGGTCCACCCTATGATATTGGTTATGTTAAGGAACGTGTAGAAAAGGTTAGTGAAGCCTTGAAAAAGCTACCTGATGAGTACACTGTGAAGTTTCATCCGGATAAGCTTTCTTCTGCTAGTGTTAGTAGTGGTTCCTCTTCTAGACCACCACGCCCCTGTAGCAAAAGAAGTACTTTGATTTCTAGTATCTTGAAAAGACCAAAATCTGTCCAATCAGATTCCGGATTTTGTACTTATGATGATTATCTTAACTTCACTTTTAGTTTTGATGATGATGATATAGACGTTCTTATGTGGTGGCAACCACATGAAGGCAAGTTTCATATCCTTGTAAAGATACCCTGAGATGTGCTAGCAATTCCAGCATCAATCATTGCTTTTGAGTCCGCATTTAGTGCGGGTAAACGAGTGTTGGACGAAAAGATATCAAGCCTTGAACCGAACTCAACCAAGGTTTGTGTAACACCCCAAATCCTAATCTCGTATTATCGTAAGTCGTAGCATAATTAAAGACATAATTCGCAATGGAAAATTAAACTAACTATCACATTGGTGTTGCACACCGTCACTCACCCTTATGAGTGACTAGGCAACCTCATACCATTGTACTAACCTTCATACTTACAGCCGCTGTGATGACTAGATACCGATCAACCACTATAGTACAACCCAAACCCAAACCGAACAAGTGAGCGACTAATCCAAAATACAACTGAATCTCCATACGTAATACATGATAAGTCTAAAAGTTTGAAACCCAAAACGATGCTACTACCCAGCATCCCGCACTCCGACTTCACGATCTAATTAACAACCTGAAATGTGTTAGCCCAAAAGGGCTCAGCAAACTATATGTTGGTATGCTAAAGTGTAATCTTAGAATCAATCAGATCCCTTAGGTCATTTAGCCATCTTAACATGCGGTTCGTTTCATGCTTTTCCAATTTACAATTAACAATAAATAGCTGTAATTGCATAAATAATTAGACAATAGATCATCCAGCAGTATCACCTCATAATCACCAATGGATCCATAAACAATACCAAACGGGATACGCGTTTTAATTAACCGTTCTCGTTACTTGGCCTTACGGCCCCATTATTCCTTTAACCAACCACTTAACCATTCAATTAATTACCACCTCAGGTGTCAAGTTAGGACAACCCTTAATAACTTGTTAGTGTTTAAAAACACTGGACGGTAGTCCCTAGGAACCAAATAATGGAACCATTTGCCAGCCGACCCTTTGGTCCTGGACTTCTCTCATTTTCCTCTAAAGGCGTCCAATTCGGCCGAAGCCTGCACCAACAGTAGTGCCCTCTGCCATCATCGAGTGTGGATGTATGAATTTCCTTGGGTGACTCTTGATAGTAGTCCCTCGTAGTGATCACGCTGCGCAACCAGATAGTCGTGACTAACTGGATTTCCTCCTTCAAACCATCATGTAACTAAATTCTTTTAACCATTAACCTAAGATCAATTCTTTAGGTTTAAGATCATCTTACTTGACTGCCAATTAGGTTCCTGTGATACCTAAAGGTCGTCTAAGTCATATTTAAGTTTAGATGTATAAACTTCCAATCTAAGAGACATTCGCGTAATGATAAAACACAGTGGTGTCAAGCAATACAATTTACATGGTTGCATGCATAAGTCATAGATATCACTCTTACAGGTAAACACACAACGTCTGAGCCCAAGGAAACCCTCAGGACTTTCAGACCACACAATTAACATACCGTTCACCGAAATATTCGCTAGTGTGATGATTCACGCTCTGCAGCTAGCCCTCGTAGTACTGTTATACGTACATGCATATACCGAATAACGTTAATATGACTAGCACCAACTATTACAGTAGAACTAATACAAAGCTAATACCCCGGTATTCTAACCCCGTATGTTCATTAATTACCCTCGGTTATTAAACGGTGACTCTAGGTTATTAAGCAATTTGTTATTTTATGGAGTAACTACATGTGATAATGAATCTCTACTACATAACATATATCTAACTCATTGATTATAGCTTATTAATTATTGTCATGTGTTCCATATGTTAGACACATTAACTCTCGTTATGTTAACATTCATGTTGTAAATGTATTATATTGTTTCTTCCACTTAACAAGGTAGTATTTATACCATTTAACTCCCTTACAACATACTTCCTTATACTTTAATACAATGTCACACTATTTCATTTCCAACTTATATTATAAGGCTATAATATTCTTTCCTAAATTGCACCAGCAACACTTATACTTTTCGGTAATCTTATTTCTCACCCCTTAACTTTTCATTAATTATAAAACCACCCTTAAATGTTATACTTGTCACAATTGTAACCTTATTTAATATATAACCCAAAGTTTTTTTTTTGTTTATTCTTAAACAAACCCCTTGCTATTCGGTATTCACCTCCTTAACCCACAACTTTTATTAATTACATTGTAACCCTCTTTTATTTATAACCTACAATTTAATACCTAGAACTTTATATTATACATATTACTTTATTAAATTTAAATCACTCCAACAATTATTCTGAATTCATAACAGACCCCTAAGGTCCTCTTAATCTCGGTTTCAACCCCATAGTTTGGCTAATTACATATTAACCCCATAAGTTTTATATTTGTTACAATTTAACCTTAAAACCATATATTATATCCTTTAGTTTATTAAACCACCAAAATCATTCCAAAATTCATACAAATTTCATACAGACCCCTACTGGTCATTTATATTACATTCAAAAACTATATTTTCAGAAATTACACCAAAACCCCAAATAGTTTTATAAATTCCATTTTTAACCTAATACTTTGTTAAATCACCTAATTAATTTCCCTTTTCATTTTATTTTGATCAAACCTCAATGTTGGTCAAGGTTGACCACCAGATTACTTTCTTGACCATATTTTCCACTAATTATGAATTTAACCCCATTTTTTATTATTAATCTACATTTAGGTCCTTTAACTTAAAAAATTCAATTTTTTAATATTTAGATCTATCAAACAGCACCCATTCGAATTTTATAAAGTCAAAACACCTCATATTTTGCTTAGTTACATTTTGATCCCATTAATGAATCTTTTATTCATTTCAAATACTTACAAGGCTTATAATTCCTAAAAAAATCACATTTCCAACTTATAAAATATTACTTAGCACCTATATTCACCAATATTTAATTTTATGTTCCTAAGTACTTATTTTTACCAAAATTATGGTTTGTACCCAGATTTTTACATAATTCATTTTAACACCTCAAAAACTTTATATCTTGTCACTTAAATGCCTTAAAACTTAACTAATCATTCCAAAACTTTTAACATAAGTTTATATACATATTTAGGTCATTAAGGACCCCTAATTACAGAATATACTCAGCTGTATACTTTTTATACCCCAGATTTTATAAAAATTACATTTTAACCATATAACTTAATAAACTTGATATTTAAAGGTTAACCCTTATTTCAACCTATCCAAAACTTATAATATAATTTCATAAGCATACCTAGGTTATTATAACTCATTTTATACAGAAGGTCTTCGGTCCTAAGCAATACTAACCCATAGTTCACAAAAAATCACATTTTAACCCCTTTTTACATATTCATTTGTACATACAAATCTTCTAACTCTTCCTAATGTTATAACTTGATTTTAAACACAATATAAACTCAAAATTAAGCATAGTATACTGTATGATTTCATTCTTAATTAATACCACCCCAAAATCTTACCAAAATGACATTAAATTATAGTTTAAGGAGTTTACCTCTTAATGCCCACAAGTTTTATTTCTCCAAAACAACTTGTAGCTTGAATCCTTGTGTTTTTCGGCCCTAAAAACCAAGGGTTTCCACTTAATTTTTCTGTACAAGTGTAAGGTTTAATGGACCTTAAATCACCAAACTACTTCAAGAGTTTTACCTTCTCAAGGAGGAATTTTTCACTTGTTTCTCTTGTGCTTGAGCTCGGTTTTGAGGAGTTAAAAAGCTCAAAATTTCATACATGGCTCTAGGAAGGGAGTTCAAGGGTTAGAACCTCCTCTAAACTCCTTGGGCAAAGGTAGAAAGCTTAAAGCACAAAAACATTACCTTAAGTGAAAAATGTCGGTATTTTTGGTTCTTGAGCTTGGTGGTGTCAAGGGTTTTCCTCATGGAAATAATGAAGAGAATGGTGTCAAATAAATGAGGCATTTTTTACCAATATAAGACAAATGAAGAGATTGAAGCTTAGAGCACATGTTACCTTTGTTAGTGTTGAATTTGTTTCCTTCTTTACCAAGGCTTACTCATGGTTTTATATATGCTTCAATGGTGGTTGTTTTTGGTTTCCACAAGGAGGAGAAGATGGAGCTGGATCATTGAAGAAGCAATGAAGAGATTTGGAGTTAAATGAGCTAAAAACACTTAACTCTTCAATGGAGCTCAAAAGTAGAAGGAGAAGGAAGGAGGGTTGCCTTACCTCACGGTTGGAAAAGAGAGTGAGAGTTGGATGGTTGAGTTGATGCCGGTAAGAAAGAAAGGAATTGAGGGTTGGTGTGTTATGTAAGAGTAGGAAGTTTCCCAAGACATTTGTTTATTCCAAACAAGTACAAGTGTCTTCTCTTTCCTCCGTACTTTTCTCTTCTTTTCTTCCTTTCTTTGTTTCCTTTCTTTGTTTCCTTTACGGCTGATTAGGGGAATGAAAGGGATGGTTGCAGACTTTGTGTAAGGGTGGGAGAGAAAAGAGAGATATTTGTTAGAGGGAGGTAGGTAATTATTTTATGTCTAGGCATGTAAGCTAGATGTACTTGTCATCTTCTTTTATTTGCCTAGCTATTGACTTTTCACCTCTCCTTTCTACTTGTGCAGCCAGCCACCATTTCTTTTTTTTTGGGGGGGGGGGAGGATTGCAAATTTTGTAACATTATATTGTTACACTCAATTGTTGTACAAAGGCTAACTTCATATGTAATATTATGGGTTATATTATTTCTTTGTTAAATGAGTGTATTATAGTGATTAAAACTCTAGGAATTTAGTTCTTATTGCATAAGATAATTTATATAATCTCCCCCGCATTGTGTGTGTATTTTAACAAGTAATGATATGTTACATGTTTAGTTGGTTTTAGAAGTTAATTTCTCCTTAAGTTTTTCCTATTTTAATCTGACCCAAACATTTATATTATTATATTTTCCTCTTCCATGTGATAGAGGAGGAAGAGAAGAGTGTGTAGGAACAAACGGAATCAAAAACGAAGTTGTAACGAAGTTTTTAGAGCAGTTACAAGTTTAGTGTGATGTGCAGTCCAACAGTTCCGGGGTGGTTCCGGACGTCCGGAACGGCCTGTTCCAGGGGCCGAAGTGGAACTTTGTTTGAGCACTGCTTGTTCCTGGCATGTGGTATTGTTCCGGACATCCGAAACTATGTTCCTAGGGGTAAAATACCCATTTGTGAAGGTTGAAACACTCCGTTTTTGCAAATTCCTTATGGATTTAGTGGTTTTGTTAGTTAGTACTCATTATGACATTTAAAACCAACCAATAGTATGTATATTTTTAGTTATATAAATGTGTTAAAGGTTATGTTTAATTATTTTATTAATTCATAAACCTTTGGGGTATTTGAGTTTGTGTTGAGAAGTATGATTGGGACTTAGCTAAGCTGAGATCCCAAGCATGCACATTACAGTACGAGGGGCAGCATGATGATTGGTATGAGATGAATAGGGAAAGCACCACTTAGGACTTGTATCTTGTAATATTTTAGAATGTATTAGTATTACTTTCTTTCCACGTAATATTTTTTAAGACTTGCAAATTGAAATAATATAGCCTCTTACTTAGTAGTTGTACTCTTTTTCCTTATTAGGGTTTTCCCAATGGGTTTTTACCTAATAAGGTTTTAATGAGGCAGAATCTATAATAAAATTCTCTTAGCTCCTTAATTTTCGTAAATTCAATAAAAAAAATTCTAAGTCTTTGTTTCTTACACTTTTAAGATTATAAACTTGATGAATAGCCTATTTGGGAGTAAAATGGACAAAAAGAGCAATGTGTGCGCACAAATGGATCTCAAATTGAAGTTAAAACAAAGGAACTGGAGCCGACCGACCCACTATTATAACATGGTTTTATTTTTACTTAAGTCGGATTTGATTTATGTGTTGTGTTATGTGTGTTTTTATTCCGGACCCCTTGGTCATTTGAGAAGAAGATAGGGTTAGGAGGGTCTTTTCTCCTTCTCTAATTTTGGTAAAAATTTAATAATAAGGAAAAAAGGATTTCCTCAGTTTATTTCCTGTTCTTTCTCCTTCTGACAGTTTCCTCTTCTTCGTAGCATAGCGTCTTCATCCTCTATAAGTTCCTCTTATCTTGTGGTGTGTTCTGCTGCTGAGTTCCATTCGATTGGCATTCTTCTCTGTTCTGCTGCTGTTGGAGTTCTCCTCTTCATCACTCAGGTTTGGTATTGCAGTTTCGGTAGTGGTTTTGTGTGGTTTCAGGTTTTGGTCGTTTTCAGATTTTGGGATGTCAATGAGGTCGAATTCAGTGTTTGTTGTTCCTCTCCTTGTTTTGCTGTAGTTTTACGTGTGCTCTCGGTCTCGGATCGGTTCTGCTGCACTCCAAAACAAGGTAAGTGAGGGATGGAATTGATGTTGTGCGCTCACCCATGAGGGTTTGAAGAAGGATGATTGCACTTGTGATTTAATGAGTTTCAGATGTTGGTTTCCATCTGATTTGAGTCTGCTTTATTATGATTAAAACCCCATGGAAACATTGAACTGTTTTGGGGTGCGTTATGTGTTAATTTCGTCTTGAATTATGTTTGATTTCTATAGTTTTGCGCCTTTCTTCATCGTGTTCGAACATGTAAGTTCGGATAGGGCTTTGGCGCGGTAGAACTCTACTGTTTTCAAACGTGTCCGAACATCCATCTGAACATGTAAGTTCAGACGGTATGCGAGGACGAGTCTAGCGTGCGAGTTTCAACATGTGTCCGAACTTGCATGTCCGAACACAAGTTCAGACATCGGGTTTTCCTCTATTTACAAACTCTCGGCATGCATCCGAACATCGACGTTCGGACGTATATTCGAACGATGTGTTCTCTGTGATTTATGACTCTCAGTTTGTGTCCGAATTTGCAAGGTCGGACGCAAGTTCGGACACTTCGAACTTTTGGAATGTTTGAACTCTTGGCTTATGTCTGAACATGCATGTTCGAATGTATGTTTGGACAGGCCTTTGATTTTGCACAACTTCTTCGTTTGAGCTCGGTTTTGAATTCTGTTTACGGGGTTGTATTCCCCTATCTATGTATAAGTTGTTTATGTTGTTTATATGCATCGTTTTGCACTTATATTCTATATTTCTGAATACATGTTTTGGGACCTTGTAACACCCCTACTAATCCGGCTCCTAATTATAATATAAACGTCGTACTTAGTAAATAAATCGCAGCGGTAATAACAGACTGTCGTTCTAATGGTGTCACTGTTATCACTCACCCATACGGATGATAACGAGTTACATGATAATCAACAAACGAAACGTATTCCCGCAGTGACCACAAGAGATAGATAGTAGTGCTTAAACAAACTAAAATATATACAACCACAACCGTCTTATACAAAACCGTATACGTGAGCGTCTAACCAAATATACACCTCGGTTTACAAAACCCGAGTCCAAAATGACTGTAGTCTCAATCCGTACCAAGTCTAACCAAAACTAAATACAACTGTCGCGCCCCGCGTCGACCCTCCGGCTAGTCTCCTGAAATAAAAATGGTTTGTGGTATGGAATCAGCCCTTGCTGAGTATGTTATCACATGCCCCGTCATGCCTCCTCAAACCCCTCAATTAATTGGTCGAGAGCATGAGATTCGTTACATGCAATACCGTTTTAATACTTAAACTGTAAAACATTTAACAGTAATAACCATACAATAACACAACCATCAACACACATAATATAAACCATGCAGTATAACCAATGAACAACAAGGCGAAACAACGAGAATAATAAACAAGTATCAACTCTCGTCCTTGGTATAAAGACCAATATTGTTCGCCAATGTACAAGTCTCAACTGTAATAAATGTTCAGTTATACCTAGTGACAACGTCTCGTTAAAAACGACGTGTCTCTAAATTACCCATATACTATGGCGGGTCACCCACGGCAGTAGCCACTCCAGCGGTAGAGTCTCCGACCAACGAACCGTCCTAGTTCACGGGAAATTTTCTTGATACTTGCGGACCCGTACGCGGACATCCTGGTATCGTTTTTGTGATCACAGCGCGCACCAAGAGCCACATCCTCTTGGCTTTGTTATGTTAATTAATTATACTATCGCATCGCATTACTTATTTTTCTAACACAGCAGACTAAGGTCGTTAGTCCAATCCGAAGTCTGTAAACTCGGGATCCAGTGTTAGATACGAGAGCGGCGTTAGAAAGGCCAATGCTCCGTATTAAAGTCTCGGATAATATGTATATCTTATTATCCTAGTGCTACAACGTTTTTACTAACGATCCTTATATTACATATAAGATAGCACCATAGCCGCTAGTTCGTTTTATATATATAGGTCCATATATACGAACCAATATTGTTAACGCAACAACAGTAAATAATAAGCAGCTGAAAATATACAATTCATGCATATTTATTCACACAATCAGACAAACAATCTTATCACAGATTACACAGAAGTCTGAACTGAGGAAGCCCTCAGAGACAATCAGAGACACGTAACAACATACCGTTCACCCTGAATGTATAACCGTGGAGTATGAATCAGCTAGATCCGATGCTCCCCGTGTCGTCTCTAACAGTCTAATAATACATAACGCTACTGATTAGAATTTCGTATAACGACATAACTCTGCGGTACCTCGTACCGTCACTAATACCTCCCGGTTAATACCCCGTTATTAACTGTCAACGTTTGTCGGGTTTTCAGCTTAACTCAGGATTCGGAAAAACGTTATATTACATGCGTAGTCGCGTCTCGTATTTTTAATATACTTAAAGTTTGAACTTGGTTATCGCATGTAATTCAATATACCCTTGTATATTATATAGTTTGTTTCTATATTGCATGTATAATTCTCAATCATATATTATACATTTCACCTTAGTATTTATTTTCCTAAGGTTTGTTTTTCCAAGTTTAATGTAGTATAATTCATATGTAAAAATACTTTGAATTATATAAATCCTTATTATTCCATGTACACTCCTAACATTAGAATTTCCATATCTAATGTTTGTAATTCTTTTCTCTTTATCTTATATCATTTTAATTATGATAATACATGGTTATTGAACCATATTATATTTTCCCACACCATAACATATATTTATTTATATACATGTATTATGGGACTATTTATTATATGGTAAGTCTTTATAATGTATTCATTCTCTTTTAATGAATATTTCTTAGAGTAAATTACTCAGAACCCCCTTGAGGATTTGGGATATTACAGTTAACCACCTTGTGTTTATCATAATTACTGGTAACCACCTCGAGGTTAAGGTATCTTTGACTACGAGCCCCAAACTATATCTTTGTTATTAGGAAGTTAACTACGTGTTGACCTATCAGCTTAATCACATTAGTAATGTTAGACTGGACAAAAAGCACTACTTAATTTGTATTGTTATTTTCCTAAAGATGTCAACATTGCCTCGAAAATGCATTTAAAGTGGGATGAGAGAGAGTTGCATGATGTTGATTAAGCAGTTTTGTTGGCCCGGCTGGCATTATTTATGTGATTAAGTTGATAGATCAACACGTAGTTAACTTTCTAATAACAAAGTTATAGTTTGGGGGCTCGTAGTCAAAGATACCTTAACCTTGAGGTGGTTACCAATAATTATGATAAACATAAGGGGGTTAACTGTAATATCCCAAATCCTCAAGGGGGTTATGAGTAATTTAATCTATTTATTATATTATAAATGTTACACCCTTTATAACATTAAAAACCATATCATAAATTTTCATTCAAAAATGTCCATATTACCGAACAACACCTATTTTCTTAAATATTTACAAAATCCCCCCATATTTATATAATGTTATATTAGTTATATAACATATATTATGACATTTATGTCATTAAAACAATTATAACCTATAGTTATAAATTGTTATTAAATACCAAACAGCCCCTTATACTCTCGGTTTTTATTGTCTCCCACTATACTTCCATAAATTACAAATCAACCCCAAATTATATTTCATTGTTACACTTATAATATATACCTTATATTATAATACTTAAACCTTAATATAATTATAACCTATAGTTTTAAATGGTTATAATTACCGAACAGACCCTAGGGTCTGTTTTAATTAAATTCCTACCACCTAACTTTGTATAATTACCAAATCTCCCCAATTTATAATACATAGTTTTCTAATGTCATTAAAACTATATATTATACATATATCTTTATAAAACCTTATATATAACTCCAAAAATTACCAAACTATACCAAAAGGTTATAAATATCATTCCTAACCTTATACTTTCTATAATTCTCGGTTTATACCCATATGTTACCCATTTGTAACAATGACATGAAATATCATATATTATACTTATATAATTCATTTTAACTCCAAATTTAGCCAAATAAACTTCTAAAAATTCCTAATAACCTAAGGTCTGTACTAAATTCCATTTAGTACCCCAAAGTTTTGGAAATCACAATATCACCCCATCTCTTATAAATCTTTTACAATTTAATAACTATCTTAATATAAGGTAGTATTTTAACTTCTTAAATTCTCCAAACTTGGTCAAAGTCTCCTATATAGTCAACTTTGACTTCTAATGCCAAATTGGACCCAAACTCTCGGTAATTACCAATCATACCCTATACTTTTCTATTTTTACAATTTTGACCCAAAACTTTATAAATTGTTATAATTTTTATTAAATTCATTTAAAAACCCTAAATTCCTCTAAATTAAGCCCACGACTTTATAATTTACTAGTAATTACCGTTTGACCCCAAACTTAATTATATAAGCATAAATTAAATTAAATAAGCTTTAAACTTAAATTAAAATGGCCTAATGACATGGCCTTATTACAACTTTGCTTTATAACATAAAATTACACATAAAATAGCTCAAATTATACTATAAGCTCTCGGCCTTGCTGTAGTTTATTTATTTTTCCACATAATGTCATAATTTGACCATTATGTTAATTAAATCACTTAAATGTCTAGCTTAATTTATCTTAGTCATTTTTTTCCATACTTAGGTTAAAATCACCCATATAAACAACTCCACACTCGGCACATATAATATATATGCTGAAAAATTATAAAATCATAAGTTTAAGGTGTTTATACCTTGGTTTATCCTTAATAACAACTCGGCAGCTTGGAGGAAAAATCACCACATCATTTAGACATGTTTAATACACCAAAATAAGATATGGTTATACTCCAAGCATGAGCTTAACCATAAAGAACAATTAATGTAAGATTTAAGGCAAAAATCACCTTAAAAATGCAAGGTAGTCTCCAAAGGGTTTCGGCCTGAATTAAACACACCACATGGTGTTAAATTCACCATAAAAACATGGGGAATAGCTAGACAACAACAAGCTGCTATGGTAATAGGTTTTACCTTGGCAAAATGCCTTAAAGAATGATATTTCCTTTGATTTTCGGCCACCCTTGCTCCAAATGGTTAACCAACTGAATTAACATGAAAATATGAAGATTATGAGTGAATAAACTCATAGAAATTAGAAGGAGAAAACCGGATGAAGAATAGAAATCCTTGAGGTATGTTTTTACCTTATAATGTAAATTTTGACCACCTTGGTCCCAAAGCTTGCTTCAGCCGAGAATGATTGTTGTTCAAGGTTTAAAACAATGAGAATGAGCCATGGAAAGTGATAGATTATAAGCTCCATGTGTAGGTAATGAAGAGATGAAGAAAAAGAGCTAAAATATGCCTTAAACCATTACCTTAGGTGCAAATGGGATTGATTTGCCTTGAATGATCAAGAACACAGCTTGAGAGGTTGAGAGAATGCTAATGGCTCGGCTGTAATGGGACAAGAGGAAAGAGAAAGAAAGAAAATGTGTTTTAATGAATGAAAAGTAGAAAATGGAATAGTAAATGGTGATTCACCAAATTGGCTAGATATTTTGTATTAAATTTGAATGTGCTGTCCTCCTTGCTCCATGCTGCCGACTTCATAAGGATAAAGATGAGTCATGTATTGACCATTGACTATACTTAGTCAATTTTGCTTAAAAATGCACTATTTGGATTACTATTCACAAATGAATGCCATATTTCTGATTTTTTTTTTAAATCTTGGATTTATACCTTCTAATGTGGTACATTATAGTACATTAGTATAACAAGGTCTAATCCAATTCCTAACACCACTCAAAACCCACTCAGAAAGTCAATTTTCTTAAAAACATGCTTTAAGGAAGTTTAAAGCACATTTTGTGTTAGAACATGTTTTAGAGCTTGGTTTCCTTTGATAATGGTTTTATAATGTTTATTACTTCATTATAATACTTAGGAATCCACTTTGGATCCTATTTGAGGTCATACAATCTCTATGGTGTCTTAAAGCACATTTTTGGCTTTACCGATCTTAAGGCATGTTTTGCCTTGTTGAGATCTTTAGATAGTCCTCCAATGGTATTTAGATGTTTATTAACCATCGTAGATCATTAATAGATCATTTAATTAAGTTTTTAAGGTTAGGGGTATTTCAATCTACCCCTCTTAAATAGGCTTCGTCCCGAAGTCCTTACTCATCTACAGTTCACCTAAGGAATCCAGTTCCACTAAGTAATCAAACAGACCATCGCTAGGGAGTAACTCCCACTAGGTTCAGACCTAGTCTATATGTATCGTGATTGATACAACACATATCAAATAGCCGAAACTCATGGCATAAACTCATTCGTATCATAGCACTAAACAAGGTGCACATCCAACTCATCAACAAAAGTACTCAGCGGTACTATATATATACTCAAATAGGTGCACTAAGGCACATACATAAGATGTATCAAACATATAATCATCCAAGCAAACATGTATGACGCAGCATACCACCAAAACACACCACAAAAACAAGACCTAATGCATAACATATGCGCAAGCCAAGTGGCATCTACCCCCCTTAAAAAGGGTTTGACCACGAACCCGTATAAGTATCACAGCCACTACTCGAAGAGTGCTGGATACTTCGCTCTCATGGAGTCCTCTAACTCCCATGTAGCCTCCTCCACCTCATGGTTCGACCAGAGAACCTTGACCATGCTAACGGTCTTGTTCCTAGTCTGCCTCGTCTTCGTATCGAGAATGCGGAGTGGTACTTCCTCATATCGTAGATCGGGGTCCAACTCTAAAGTCTCTGGCTGTAAAACGTGCGATGGATGGGGCACATACCTCTTCAACTGTGAAATGTGAAAGACGTCGTGCACCCTCCCGAGCTCTACTGGCAAATCCAGTCTGTAGGCTAACGGGCCCACTCGCTCCCTAATCGCATAAGGTCCAACATATTTCGGGCTAAACTTGCCCTTCTGCCCGAACCGGAAGATCCCCTTCATGGGTGACACTCTAAGGAATACCATGTCGTCGGTAGTGAGCTCAATGTCCCTCCTCCTGGTGTCTGCATATGATTTCTGCCGGTCCTGAGCTGCCCTCATGTTCCTACGAATCTGTAGGACATCCTCCTTGATCTGCTCTAGGTACTCTGGTCCTAGAAGCGTAGTCTCCCTGGCCTCATCCCAGCATAAAGGAGTCCTACACGGTCTACCGTAAAGTGCCTGGAACGGTGGCATCTGTATAGAGGAGTGGTAGCTGTTGTTGTAGGCGAACTCTATCAGATGTAGATGCTCTAACCAGCTCCCCTGAAAATCCAAGGCACATGCTCTCAGCATGTCCTCCAGTGTCTGGATGGTCCTCTCACTCTGACCGTCGGTCTGTGGATGGAATGCCATACTAAGCTTCAACTTCATACCCAAGGCTTCCTGAACCTGACCTCAGAATCTGGACAAAAATCGAGGGTCCCTGTCAGACACAATGGTCTTTGGCACACCATGGTGCCGGATCACCTCCTTCTGGAACAAGTCCGCTAACTTCGGGACCTTCCAGGTATCCTTCATAGCTACAAACTTTGCCACCTTCGTAAGATGATCTACAATGACCCAGATCGTGTTCAGTCCTCCCTTAGTCGATGGGAGACCGACAACGAAATCCATCGAGATGTCCTCGAACTTCCAGCAAGGAATAGGCATAGACTGCACTAAACCGTCGGGTCTCCTATGTTCAAACTTAACCTTCTGACAGGTCAAGCATCTAGCCACGTAGTCAGCTACATCCTTCTTCATCCCGCTCCACCAGAAATGGACCTTCAAGTCCTTGTACATCTTCGAAGAACCGGGGTGGACGGATAAGGACGAGCAATGAGCCTCCTGGAGTATCTTCTCCTTCAGGTCAGGAGAAGACTCTGGAATACATAACCGGCCATTAAGTCGAATCATGCCATCATCACACTGTTCGAAGTCATACTTCTGACTCTCAAAACAACCCTCTGACATCTTCGGCCCGATACTCTGCAAATACTGATCACTCTCCTGTGCAGCTCGTATCTCATCAATCATACTGCTGCCCGCTAATAGTGTAAACAATGAATGAGCTCTGCGGCTCAGGGCATCGGCTACTACATTCACCTTGCCCTCCTTATACCTCAGGTCTATGTCGTAGTCCTTCAAGAACTCGACCCATCTTCTCTGTCGCATGTTCAGCTCCTTCTGAGTGAAGAGATGCTGTAAACTCTTGTGATCAGAGTAGATGGTGACTGTCACACCGTATAGATAATGTCGCCAGATCTTCAAAGCGAAGACTACTGCGCCTAACTCAAGATCGTGTGTGGGGTAATTCACCTCGTGCTTCTTCAGCTGTCGGGATGCGTAGGCAACTACCTTCCCGTGCTGCATAAGCACACAGCCTAGACCGGTTCCAGAGGCATCACAATATACCTCGAACCCATCGGTGCCCTCAGTGAAATACCACAAACTAATAAAACATGGATTAAACATCAAATCACATTAATTAAGGCCTAAACATGCCTAAAAGTCAACTGAGAACAACAGTGGTCAACACAAAGCAACATATTGCACCCTTTGACTATTTAGGGTAAATAAATACCCAAATGAACTTCTTAGGACCTAAAACTTTGTCCTAAGCTTATTAACACATTACTAAACATATTACAATTGTTGGACAACACTCCAACACAAAGAACAAGCATTTACATGCTTTAAGGTCAAGTAGGGCAAAAAAGTGCTCTAAGAAAACCTTAAAGGTCTAATGACCACTAAATGATATAAAATTGGATTCCATGATCAAATATCATGTAAGGAACACAACAAAACTGTTCTCAAAGAAAACAGAGCTCAGAAACACCCTGCGACTCAAAATGTGCACTAAAATTCCTCAAAGCACGTTTTTTGTGTATGAGCTCTAAGATAACGACTTTTTGTCACTATAAAGACTATATTAAGTTCTTTATAACATTAATGTGACATGATAGACTATATTATAAAGTCTAAATCAAAGTTCAAAAATAAAATCAAAATGGGCAATTTAGTATGAATAGTACCCAAAAATAACATTTTAAGTACTTAATATCAACCATGGTCAATTGTCACCCATTGACCACACCACCCCTTGACTACCTCCTATGGCTGTCATGCCAACTCATTAAGCTACCTATAAACAAATAACTAGCTAATTTGGTGACTCACCTAATTACTATTTGAAAAGTAAGATTAATTAACTTAAAAAGCATAAACTAGCATTCTTACCTAATTTCCTTCATTCCCAGCCGACACCAGCCTTCTCCATTCTCTCTTTTGCTTCTATAAACCGTGGAGAATACTCCATATGCAGAGGAGAACACCTTGCTACCTAGGTAAGCTTATTTTGTCATTTTATGCTCATTTTCTTCACAATTCTTTCCTCTTTCCATGGAGCAAAGCATCAACCATTTCCATCAATGTTATTAGGTTGTTTTGGAGGTTAAATGGAGAGCATATCTAGGCATTAACAAGGGAAGAAGGTGGAGAAAGCTAATCTTGTTCTTAAGGTATAAAAATGTGCTTTAAGCACATATCTTTTGATTCCCTTCAAATTCGGCTGTGAAACTTTTTTCCTAGCCTTATTATCTTCTTCTTAACATAATTATTCAGTTGGTATACCAAGAGCTTCAAGGAATACCCAGATCCAAGCCAAAAACACCATTTTAGGCATTTTAAACAAGGTAAAAATTAGCTATCGCTTGGTTTTAGTAGCTCTTTTAATGCTCTTTTCCTACTGTTAAAACAGGCCGAATTCAGCTTAGATTGCTTTGGTATTTTAAGGTAAAATTTTACCTTGAAAATTGACATTAAACACTTCTTATGGTTAGATCTTGCTTGGAGACTAATCATGCCTTAATTGCTGTTTGAAAACATGTAAACTAAGCTATGGAAAATAAATCTCCATACAGTCGTGGCCAAACAAGGCCTATACTTGGCAAAAACAAGGTATAAATCACTTAAACCTACACTTGGTATATTAATATGTGTTTATACATATGTATATATATATGTGCCGTGAGTGAATGGTTATATTAAGGTCTTATTTTGACCTTAGGTGATTAAGGAATGGTTTAGTAAATTTTATAACTAATTAGTTAGCATAATTGTCAAATTTAAGACATTATGTGGAAAATTGGTAAATATTGAAAATATGTGGTAAGGGCCGAGAGTTTAAAGTATTTTTGGGCATTTATGTGTAATTTATTATATAAGCTAATGTTTGTAATAAGGTCATGTACTTTAGGCCATTTTATTTATGCATTTATAAGGTTTTATTTAAGTTTAAGTGGTATATATGCATTACCGCATATTATAAGGGGTTAAAGTGTAATTAAATTAAATTTGGGGGCTATATAATAATTAAGCTGAAAATTAGAGGTTAAAAGGAGTTTATATAAAAATTATAAGATTTTTAAAGTTTTGGGGTTAAATGGTAATTTCTGAAAAGATAAGGGTACTAACCGTAATATATGGTTATTAATGGTCAAGGAAAAATTAAGGTGGTCAACCTTGACCATATGGTAGGTTTTAACCAAGTTAGATAAATTAAATATCTTATTTAAGGTTTTATAATAAGATAAGTAGTTAATTGTAACAATTTTATAATATATGTGGTAAATATGTTATTACCGAAAAATAAGGGGTGTATAATGGTATTATAAACACCCATGGGCTATTAGGAATTTTTAGGAATTTATTCGGTTGATTTTGGAATTAAAATAAACTATATATGTATAATATATAGTTATTATGTCATTATGACACTTTGGAGAAATATATGTGGTGGAATAGTAAATACCGAAAGTATATGGGTTAGTAAGGGTAATTATAACCCTTTGGTGAAATTTGGTGATTTTTAGAATTATATAAGAGTATTTAATAAGATATGTGTATAATATATAGTTTTAATGATATAATAAAACTATATGTTATAAATTGGGCCAAATGGCAATTATAGGAATTTGGTGGGTCTGTTCGGAAATTTTACAAAAAAATAACCATAGGTTATACCATCTTATAAGTTAAAAATGTTATATTATATGGTATATATAACATGGTATAAATTATGGGGTGATTTTGTAAATAAAGGAAACTATGGGATATGGAAAGAATAAGGTATAACTGTATATGCCCATGCGGCAATATTAAATAGTTATGTATAAAAACTATAGGTTATAAATTAAAGGAAATAAAATATCATATTATATGATATTAGTATATGGAATAACATTACATAATGTTATGTGGTCAAAATGGAATTTAAATGAAATAAAGGGCTGTACCGAATTATAAGAGATTGGAAAATGAATTTTAGACTATGGTCTACAAAGTTATAAATGTTATAACAATTATATGGTTTAGGTGGAATTAATATAAGTAAGGATATTCACATTAAATAATGTGACAAACTATAAATAAACAAGATTTATAAACTAAGGTATTTATTGATTAAACCTTAGGAGTTGTAAATGTACAACATAAATTGTTACATAATATTAGGATAATAATCTTAATATAAGTTGTATAATATAATACAACAAGTGGGAACAATCATCTAATATAAGATGATAAAAATGTAACATATAATATAAGAGTTTTATAACTCATGAAACATACCTATATGGTAAATATATACATATACAAGAATAATGTATATAAGGATGGATATATATTATGGTTGGAAACCATATAATATAATGGTGGTGGTTATGACAAAAAAATATAGTTACAAACTATAAGCTATGAGTTTTTGAATGCAAATATAATTTGCTAAGATGATGGAGTATATAATACAATGTATTATAATGGATGGTGGAAAAAAATAATACAATATAAGATAACAATGCATGCATACATGCAACTATAGGTTATATACCTAAATTTAATGGTGGATAAGATTAAAGAAATATAATGAATTAAACTTAACAGTCGAAATATTTTGACATACGAGATTTAGTAACAAAGCCGACCGGTTTAGAGAAACCCGTAACAAATAACTGTAGAAATCCGGGGATGAACTGTCGGGGTTACTTGTTATTCGGAAATACCGGATGTAGTTAGTCATGGAGACTGACTTATAGTTTTAATACAATTTAGATCATACTTCAGGCAAGGACGCTTGACGAGCTAGTGGATTGCGCATCCTAGGTCTTGGTGAACGGTATGTAAAGGGGTTTGATCCGAGTTGTCCTAAGGAAACTCCTTGGGCTCGGATTTGGTTGATATAACTTGTGTGTTATGTGTGTGGATACATGTATGTGTTTAAGTGTTACTGCATTATTATTTATGCACGAGCATCCTACGGATACTTGATATAATACCATAGTATTAATATTAAGTATATGGGAACCTAAGTAAAATACTTAGGGACGAGTCACGACATTGTCGGTCTCTAGAGCATGGATCTCGAACATGAATATAACCTAGATTACTTCTAGGTATGCGTGAGACCCATTGGGCAGCTAACTAATAATTACTCTCCATAAGACTAAGAGCATATCTTAAACATTATGAGAGAGAGATGGTATGAGTTGAGGTGAGGAATCCCGTAGTTTACGAACTACTTGGTTGTGCATTTGTGATCATTGAGGGGTTCCCGGTCGGGTTCCGCTCCAGGTTTATACTCAACGAGCCCTATTTGGATTGTGGGTCAGGTGGCTACGGCCTTTTATATGGACGTCTTACGAGACAAAAGAGAATAGTCAGGGGCCTCCGGACCTCTGGCGAAATGAGCACCTTTGTGTGTACGGGAGGACTACTGTCCATGGTGAGGTTATCGGGTTGTCTTAACATGACGCCCAACTAGTATAAATTAAACATGGTTTGGACGGATGGGGCCTTAAAGGCCAAATTAAATTAACTATGGAAACTGCACGCTACGGTGATTGTACATTGTACATTATACTGTTATTATTCGATACGTTCGATATACAATTGTGGTTTGTGATATTTTATGACTGTTGAATTGGATGGATGGTTAAGTGTTATGAATGTTTGGATGGATGATTATGTATATTATACATGTATATTACAGTATTGATTATAACTGTAAAATGGTAAAGCATGAAACCAATCTAATAATAAGATGGTTAAGATGACTAAGTGACCATTAGGGTCCAGGCCCGGCATACTCAGCGTCTATCGCTGATACTACACCATTATGCAGGTTGTTGATTATTGTCGAAGCCGAAGTGCGGGAACAGGGTAACTAGAGTTTATTTGTATAACAATGAAGATGGTGAATTGTATTATGGTACAGTTATGTATATTCAGGTTTGGGTAGACGCTCACTTGTCGATGTTTATGGTTTATGGACTTAGTATGATGTATAGGAGTTTTCTCGTTATCACGACGGTTAGTAGTTTGTTTATGTTGGAAGTTGGATGTAGCTTGGCTTCGTTACTTGCATGGGCGAGTAATGGCCGGTGACACCCGAGTGAGTATTGTTATTGTTATTAATTCTTCCACTGTAAGACGTTTTATTTATTGCTACGTGAGAGATTATTACGTGATTATGGAGAGGGGTGTTACAAAAGTGGTATCAGAGCGGAGTACCGCTCTGATGACGAGAAAATAGGTTAAGACAGTGAGCATAGGACTTGGGAAATTACGGGAAACGTTTGTGAGGTACGAGACGATTCGTCTTAAAAGATATTGTGTCTAGTAACGCAAATTGCGTGATAGGTTAGCCTTAAAAGCAATTCAATATCTACTGGTTGTGTACGGTAACTTACCGAGTAATTATGTGACATACTGTACTACAGATGTCTGGGGGAACTAGAGGGCGTGGTACTGGTAGAGGTAGAGGCGGTGACCCCGTGATTCCAGGTGTTGTAGAGACGATTGCTGCCGTTCTCACACAGCTTGATACTCAGATTAGAGGAGCTCCAGCCCACCCGCCACAGCCCAGGGAAACGAACTGGCTAAAGTCAGTTACCGAGACCCGACCACCTACATATTCAGGGGAGCCAGACCCCGTAGCTTTGGAGCGTTTCATTGTTGAACATGAGAAAGCCTACGAAGCTTTACAAGTACCTGCCAACCAGAAGGTTGTCATTGCTGCTTTCCATCTGAAGGATGCAGCCAGCACTTGGTGGAGGTTGGTCAAGGACCATCACCTGGCTACGCCCGACTTTTCGTGGGCTGCCTTTGTCGAGTTGCTGAGGGGGAAGTACTACCCGACGCACCTCAAGCAGAAGAAGCGCCATGAGTTCGAGACTTTATCCCAGGGAGGTCTGACCGTGGATGAGTACTATGCTCGATTCATTGGTCTGCTGGACTTTATCCCCGGTGTTGACTACTCTGAGACCGTAAAGGTCGAGAAGTTCCGGGGGGGATTGTTTTTTCGCATCCAGATGGCCATGGGTGCTACCCTCTACACTACCATCCAGGTATTAACATGGAAGCCATAAATTCTTTACTTACTACATTACCAATTAACCTTGTGAGAACTTACCAATGAGATTCCAGGAGTGTTATGACGCTGCCTCGAGGATGGAGCTAATGCTCCAGACTCGGGAGGAGACTCTCGGGGCTAAGAAGACAAAGAACCCTGAGGGAGAGTCTGAGGGTGGAGGAGCATCTCCAGGCGATAGCCAGAAGAAGGGAAAGTAAGGACTTATGCTATTCTAAATTGTTTACCATATTAAATACCTTATGAATGCTGTCCCGAAACCTTAAACAGGAAATTCTTTCAAAAGAAAGGGCAGCAGGGTCACCAGGGAGCAAAAGGGAAAGAGCCCGTCCTTCGGTTGACCGGCCCAGCTATAGATGCTCAGCCTCTGAGATCTGCACCTCCTAAGGGCACCGGACAGCCCCAGCGCCATTTCTATTGCAAGCGTTGTGGGAAGGACCATCCTGGGGTCGACTGCAATGGCCGCAAAGTTGAGTGTCGGTGCTGCAAGAAAGAGGGCCACCGGGAATTCGAGTGTTGGATGAACCCTGAGAGCCGTAACTACAGCCCACCAAGGAATACTCAAAAGACCTCAGTTGGAGGATCTGGAGTACCACGAGGCGGTCAGGATGGCCAGACATCTACTGATGCTGGAGCCCAGAGAGGCAAGGGAGTCGATAGGGCATGAGTACCCTGACTCCATGAGACCGCTGGTGGAAGACTTTTGTTTACTGTGTAATGTACTTACCTTGGATGTTTGATAGAGATATGTTATAAGTATGTGGGAGTGTGTCATGGACCACTCGCCTTTTTGGTGTATGACTTTTGAGACTAGTTATGTGGACTCGATACGAGTAACCTTGGAACCTTGATGGATTATATATATGAACAGGATGTTAATGCTTACATTATCATGTAGCCCATACTCAACGACGCGGAGTCAATGAGACCGGCGATTGTTGAACCGATATTTCTACCTGCATGGCGCACTTGCTATTGCAAGCGCTATGACAAGTAAACCACTGAAATTTTCATCTGCCTTGCGCACTTGACAGAGCAAGTGCTGCAACTGCAACTACTACTTTTTAGTTTTTATTATATATATACCAAAAAAAATTCATATTTTCCGTATAAACCTTAAGATTAGAAACCTATGCAACCTTGGGAAGACTGTTAGTCCAACCACTGCAACTGAAGAATTATACAGCCACTGTGATTGTAAACCACACCAGTTTAAATTGTTTGAGAATTTTCAGACAGGGCTTATTAGTCAAATACCATCAGTATATACCCGCATTTAATGCTAATCACTACTAGTGATGAATGTTTAGTCCGTATGGACAAGCATACCCTTTGTAGATGCACTGCCGTCAGTGAGGATGGTTGGGAAGTGAAGAGCCAAGTTGCTCAAGCTATTATGCAATCTGCAATACATCCAATTAAACGGATGAGGGAATAAACATGAACTATGGATGAGATATGATCATGATAAACAGAGAGAAAAGGAATATGTGTTGTACTCAATGAGATCGAGATAGGAGAACCAAGTTTGCTAAATATAGCACGAATTTTACTTACACCGAGCTGAATAACGCTGGTTTATGGCATGAATAACCACTGATGCCATTAAGGCAATAGCACTTATTACAACATAACTGATAACATGAACCCAAAAAAAAGAAAAAAAAAGGGGATGTCCATCAAAGGGAGATTGACAACAGAATACTTCACAATAACCGTGTGACAGACATTACCAGTTTACTAAACGAGACATGGGACGACCGCACTCCGATAGGAGCATGTGGGCCTGATAGACTTATTTATGAGTTAGTCGGGTAAGTAGTAATGTATCAGTACGGTACCCCATGCAAGTAGACAAGTAGTGTCAGGAACACGAGAAGTAGTCAACTCCATACTAAGGACAGTGATACAGATTACCTCGTAGATGGACGAGAAGAGCCGCATTTAAACCAATGGGCTAAAGAAATCAAGAATTTTCAACAGAGAGCAGTAGACAGTACACAGTGAAGACAAGGAAACCATTCAAGGACGTGAAACCGAAGGAAAGAAACATGAAAACCCATTATGGATGAATAATATGTATAACCCTCATAAGGATCGAGCAAATTCTTGCAATCCAGAGGAAATCTACGAGATGATGTGGATATAAACGCGTGACTACGCAATGATGAGAGACAAGCTAATATGCTAGCAGATACCTTAAGCAAGGAACAATGGACTTGAAATGTACCACTCACATGATAATTCGCTCATCTTATCTGTTGGACTCATTAGATATTAGCTGCTGAGAGTTTACGCCTCTGCACTCTGTAGGACTGTGTTTTGGTATTGCACTTGTGCAGTTATTAATCTAGTGGGAATACTGGAAGATGTAATGGATATCAACATGAGTGTGTATCAAAGAACTACAATAGTGTGTTACTCCGGAACAAAACCACCAGGAGACACGGATAACAATCATCATCTCTGTAGACATGTAGGCTGGTATGTCTTAAAATTACTGAGACTAGTGCAAAGAGCACTAAGTACTAACAATAGCCGATGTCATATTACACCTCAAGCTAAATATCAGTGAGAGAAGACACACGCATGTATGCTAGTGATCCAAATGAGAGGATACACAGTAATGAAAAGAGGCAAACTGAGCCTATGTTCATGGGTCAGCACTTCAATACGGAGTGAGTGGGCCCATTAGAACGACCTTGGGAGAGAGCAAAAATATTTCAGTGCCTCACCCTTTATATATTGTGGAGCCCGGAAGGGCTAGAGTCATACCCGTCTCTCTGATATGAGGATAATCCACGAGTTGGAGAATTCTATGAGAGCCAAGTATCCAGTGCTCCTTGTTGAGTGGCTGTTGTATACTTGTGGGGTACGGGGGCGTAACCCTTTTTAAGGGGGGGGTAGAGCCTCTTGGATGTGCACGTGTGTGCACTAAGTTTTGTTTATTTTGTATGCATGGCATACAATGAATTGGTGGTGTGCGGGGCACACAAGGTTTTGTTGGTTATGTTTGATACGCGGGGCGTACGTTGTTTGGTTTGTTTGAGTGTGACGTGCACTTGTATGTATGTATCTTATGAGATACCTGTTTGAATGTTGTATTTACACCCAAGTGTGTAGTACTTTTCTTATGCTACTTGTGATATATATATTTATATTGCTTTGTAGAATGATTACATATGGTATCGCCTAGATACGAAATGAATCATTAGATATGGAATGTGGAACGATGGTATGTTATGGACACCTCGGGGAGGTTGTCAGGGTTTGTAGAATTGATAGGAAATAATGGTGCTGATGGATCACCTATATCCCTATATGATTGAACTAACGCCACAAAGTGATGGCTATGTGCTGTATAGGCACAATACGATGTGTGTAAATGATATATCACAAAGATATACATTATGGGAATAATGGGTAGTTATACATTTATATACTTACCTATTTGATTAAGCGACTTCGGGACGAAGTCTTTTTAAGGGGGGTAGATTGAAATACCCTAAACTAATAAAACATGGATTAAACATCAAATCACATTAATTAAGGCCTAAACATGCCTAAAAGTCAACTGAGAACAACAGTGGTCAACACAAAGAAACATATTGCACTCTTTGACTGTTTAGGGAAAATAAATACCCAAATGAACTTCTTAGGACCTAAAACTTTGTCCTAAGCTTATTAACACATTACTAAACATATTACAATTGTTGGACAACACTCCAACACAAAGAACAAGCATTTACATGCTTCAAGGTCAAGTAGGGCAAAAATGTGCTCTAAGAAAACCTTAAAGGTCTAATGACCTCTAAATTATATAAAATTTGATTCCATGATCAAATATCATGTAAGGAACACAAAAAAACTGTTCTCAAAGAAAACAGAGCTTAGAAACACCCTGCGACTCAAAATGTGCACTAAAATTCATTAAAGCACGTTTTTTGTGTATGAGCTCTAAGATAATGACTTTTTGTCACTGTAAAGACTATATTAAGTTCTTTATAACATTAATGTGACATGATAGACTATATTATAAAGTCTAAATCAAAGTTCAAAAATAAAATCAAAATGGGCAATTTAGTATGAATAGTACCCAAAAATAACATTTTAAGTACTTAATATTAACCATGGTCAATTGTCACCCATTGACCACACCACCCCTTGCCGACCTCCTATGGCTGTCATGTCAACTCATTAAGCTACCTATAAACAAATAACTAGCTAATTTGGTGACTCACCTAATTACTATTTGAAAAGTAAGATTAATTAACTTAAAAAGCATAAACTAGCATTCTTACCTCATTTCCTTCATTCCCAGCGGACACCAGCCTTCTCCATTCTCTCTTTTGCTTCTCTAAACCATGGAGAACACTCCATATGCAGAGGAGAACACCTTGCTACCTAGGTAAGCTTATTTAGTCATTTTATGCTCATTTTCTTCACAATTCTTTCTCTTTCCATGGAGCAAAGCATCAACCATTTCCATCAATGTTCTTAGGTTGTTTTGGAGGTTGAATGGAGAGCATATCTCGGAATTAACAAGGGAAGAAGGTGGAGAAAGCTAATCTTGTTCTTAAGGTATAAAAATGTGCTTTAAGCACATATCTTTTGATTCCCTTCAAATTCGGCTGTGAAAATTTTTTCCTAGCCTTATTATCTTCTTCTTAACATACTTATTCAGTTGGTATACCAAGAGCTTCAAGGAATAACCAGATCCAAGCCAAAAACACCATTTTAGGCATTTTAAACAAGGTAAAAATTAGCTATCTTCTAATCTGAGTTATACCAGTTTAAAGCTTGGTTTTAGTAGCTATTTTAATGCTCTTTGCCTACTGTTAAAACAGGCCGAAGTCAGCTTAGCTTGCTTTGGTATTTTAAGGTAAAATTTTACCTTGAAAATTGACATTAAACACTTCTTATGGTTAGATCTTGCTTGGAGACTAATCATGCCTTAATTGCTGTTTGAAAACATGTAAACTAAGCTGTGGAAAATAAATCTCCATACAGTTGTGGCCAAACAAGGCCTATACTTGGCAAAAACAAGATATAAATCACTTAAACCTACACTTGGTATATTAATATGTGTTTATACATATGTGTATATATATATATATGTGCCGTGAGTGAATGGTTATATTGGTCTTATTTTGACCTTAGGTGATTAAGGAATGGTTTAGTAAATTTTATAACTAATTAGTTAGCATAATTGTCAAATTTAAGACATTATGTGGAAAATTGGTAAATATTGAAAATATGTGGTAAGGGCCGAGAGTTTAAAGTATTTTTGGGCATTTATGTGTAATTTATTATATAAGCTAATGTTTGTAATAAGGCCATGTACTTTAGGCCATTTTATTTATGCATTTATAAGGTTTTATTTAAGTTTAAGTGGTATATATGCATTACCGCATATTATAAGGGGTTAAAGTGTAATTAAATTAAATTTGGGGGCTATATAATAATTAAGCTGAAAATTAGAGGTTAAAAGGAGTTTATATAAAAATTATAAGATTTTATAAAGTTTTGGGGTTAAATGGTAATTTCTGAAAAGATAAGGGTACTAACCGTAATATATGGTTATTAATGGTCAAGGAAATATTAAGGTGGTCAACCTTGACCATATGGTAGGTTTTGACCAAGTTAGATAAATTAAATATCTTATTTAAGGTTTTATAATAAGATAAGTAGTTAATTGTAACAATTTTATAACATATGTGGTAAATATGTTATTACCGAAAAATAAGGGGTGTATAATGGTATTTTAAACACCCATGGGCTATTAGGAATTTTTAGGAATTTATTCGGTTGATTTTGGAATTAAAATAAACTATATATGTATAATATATAGTTATTATGTCATTATGACACTTTGGAGAAATATATGTGGTGGAATAGTAAATACCGAAAGTATATGGGTTAGTAAGGGTAATTATAACCCTTTGGTGAAATTTGGTGATTTTTAGAATTATATAAGAGTATTTAATAAGATATGTGTAATATATAGTTTTAATGATAAATAAAACTATATGTTATAAATTGGGCCAAATGGAATTATAGGAATTTGGTGGGTCTGTTCGGAAATTTTACAAAAAATAACCATAGGTTATACCATCTTATAAGTTAAAAATGTTATATTATATGGTATATATAACATGGTATAAATTATGGGTGGTTTTGTAAATAAAGGAAACTATGGGATATGGAAAGAATAAGGTATAATGTATGCCCATGCGGCAATATTAAATAGTTTTGTATAAAAACTATAGGTTATAAATTAAAGGAAATAAAATATCATATTATATGATATTAGTATATGGAATAACATTACATAATGTTATGTGGTCAAAATGGAATTTAAATGAAATAAAGGGCTGTACCGAATTATAAGAGATTGGAAAATGAATTTTAGACTATGGTCTACAAAGTTATAATGTTATAACAATTATATGGTTTAGGTGGAATTAATATAAGTAAGGATATTCACATTAAATAATGTGACAAACTATAAATAAACAAGATTTATAAACTAAGGTATTTATTGATTAAACCTTAGGAGTTGTAAATGTACAACATAAATTGTTACATAATATTAGGATAATAATCTTAATATAAGTTGTATAATATAATACAACAAGTGGGAACAATCATCTAATATAAGATGATAAAAATGTAACATATAATATAAGAGTTTTATAACTCATGAAACATACCTATATGGTAAATATATACATATACAGAATAATGTATATAAGGATGGATATATTATGGTTGGAAACCATATAATATAATGGTGGTGGTTATGACAAAAAAATATAGTTACAAACTATAAGCTATGAGTTTTTGAATGCAAATATAATTTGCTAAGATGATGGAGTATATAATACAATGTATTATAATGGATGGTGGAAAAAAATAATACAATATAAGATAACAATGCATGCATACATGCAACTGTAGGTTATATACCTAAATTTAATGGTGGATAAGATTAAAGAAATATAATGAATTAAACTTAACAGTCGAAATATTTTGACATACGAGTTTTAGTAACAAAGCCGACCGGTTTAGAGAAACCCAAATAACTGTAGAAATCCGGGGATGAACTGTCGGGGTTACTTGTTATTCGGAAATACCGGATGTAGTTAGTCATGGAGACTGACTTATAGTTTTAATACCGTTTAGATCATACTTCAGGCAAGGACGCTTGACGAGCTAGTGGACTACATTGCACATCCTAGGTCTTGGTGAACGGTATGTAAAGGGGTTTGATCCGAGTCGTCCTAAGGAAACTCCTTGGGCTCGGATTTGGTTGATATAACTTGTGTGTTATGTGAGTGGATACATGTATGTGCTTAAGTGTTACTGCATTATTATTTATGCACGAGCATCCTATGGGACTAACACTACGTCGACTATAGATCGACTTATATAAACATACATATACGTTATTGTGATGACATGACGGATACTTGATATAATACCATAGTATTAATATTAAGTATATGGGAACCTAAGTAAAATACTTAGGGACGAGTCACGACATTGTCGGTCTCTAGTGCATGGATCTCGAACATGAATATAACCTAGATTACTTCTAGGTATGCGTGAGACCCATTGGGCAGCTAACTAATAATTATTCTCCATAAGACTAAGAGCATATCTTAAACATTATGAGAGAGAGAGATGGTATGAGTTGAGGTGAGGAATCCCGGTAGTTTACGAACTACTTGGTTGTGCATTTGTGATCACTGAGGGGTTCCTGATCGGGTTCCGCTCCAGGTTTATACCCAACGAGCCCTATTTGGATCGTGGGTCAGGTGGCTACGGCCTTTTATATGGACGTCTTACGAGACAAAAGAGAATAGTCAGGGGCCTCCGGACCTCTGGCGAAATGAGCACCTTTGTGTGTACGGGAGGACTACTATCCATGGTGAGGTTATCGGGTTGTCTTAACATGACGCCCAACTGGTATAAATTAAACATGGTTTGGACGGAGGGGGCCTTAAAGGCCAAATTAAATTAACTATGGAAACTGCACGCTACGGCGATTGTACATTGTACATTATACTGTTATTATTCGATACGTTCGATATACAATTGTGGTTTGTGATATTTTATGACTGTTGAATTGGATGGATGGTTAAGTGTTATGAATTTTTGGATGGATGATTATGTATATTATACATGTATATTACAGTATTGATTATAACTGTAAAATGGTAAAGCATGAAACCAATCTAATAATAAGATGGTTAAGATGACTAAGTGACCATTAGGGTCCAGGCCCGGTATACTCAGCGTCTATCGCTGATACTACACCATTATGCAGGTTGTTGATTATTGTCAAAGCCGAAGTGCGGGAACAGGGTAACTAGAGTTTATTTGTATAACAATGAAGATGGTGAATTGTATTATGGTACAGTTATGTATATTCAGGTTTGGGTAGACGCTCACTTGTCGGTGTTTATGGTTTATGGACTTAGTATGATGTATAGAAGTTTTCTCGTTATCACGGCAGTTAGTAGTTTGTTTATGTTGGAAGTTGGATGTAGTTTGGCTTCGTTACTTGCATGGGCGAGTAATGGCCGGTGACACCCAAGTGAGTATTGTTATTGTTATTAATTCTTCCGCTGTAAGACGTTTTATTTATTGCTACGTGAGAGATTATTACGTGATTATGGGGAGGGGTGTTACACACTTACACTCAGGGATAGTAAGAACGGGCGCCGATGTTAGGAGATCCTTCAGCGTCTGAAAGGACTGCTCGCATTCGGCAGACCATTAGAACTGGGACTCCTTCTTCATGAGATTCGTCATCGGTTTGGCCACCTTGGAGAAGTCCTTCACGAACCTTCGATAATAACCGGCCAAACCCAGAAAGCTGCGGACGTCTGTAACCGTCTTTGGCCTCGGCCAACTCTTCACTGCCTCAATCTTAGCAGGGTCTACAGATATCCCGCTCGCTGATATAATGTGTCCAAGGAATGACACGCTGTCCAACCAGAACTCACACTTCGAAAGCTTGGCATACAGCTGGTTCTCTCTCATGATACTCAAAACCTGTCTCAAATGTAACTCATGATCCTCCTCGGTCTTTGAATAGACCAGGATATCGTCGATGAAGACCACAACTGAACTATCAAGCTACTCTCTAAAGAGACGGTTCATCAAATCCATGAAAATGGCTGGCGCATTCGATAACCCGAATGGCATAACGGTGAACTCGTAGTGTCCATACCGTGTCCTGAAGGTTGTCTTCTCCACATCACCCTCTGCAATCCTGATCTGATGGTAGCCAGATCTGAGATCTACCTTCGAGAACACACTGGCCCCTCTCAGCTGGTCAAATAAGTCATCTATCCGTGGCAACGGGTACTTGTTCTTGACCATGACTGCATTAAGATTGTGGTAGTCGATGCAGAGTCGCATACTGCCGTCCTTCTTCTTGACGAACAGTACTCGAGCACCCCAAGGAGAAACACTAGGTCGAATGAATCCCTTGTCGAGGAGGTCCTCCAGCTATAGCTTCAGCTCCCTCATCTCAGTCGGTGCCATACGGTAGGGCGCCTTAGCAATAGGGCCCGTACCTAGCAACAAGTCGACGGCGAACTCAACCTCACGCACAGGTGGCATGCCTGGCAGCTCATCAGGAAACAAGTCGGGGAAATCTACCACGACTGGAATGTCTGAGTCAATCACGTCGCTCTGTCTCGTGTCTTGTACATAGCAGAGGAAGGCTTGTCGGCCCTTCCTAACGTCCTTCATCAGGGACAGTGCTGACACGATCTTGACAGTCGGCTCTCTCCTCACACTGCGGTATGACACTGTCTTGCCGCTCGGCCCCTTCAGTAGTAGTCGATGCTCTGCACAATGAAGGCGGCCCCTATGCTTCTGCAGCCAATCCATGCCCACTATAACGTCGAAGGCCAAGTTCTTGAACTCGGTCAGATCGATGGGGAAGGTTTCAGTCATGATGTTGATCTCTAACCCCGTGTACTGTCTGGTGCAACCAACTTTCTCCTTCGAAGGAAGGGTGACTGAAAAGTCAGAAAGCTGTTCGGGGGCAGCCCCCAGCTTCTTAGCAAATGCCGAGGAAATAAAAGAATGCGAAGCCCCTGAATCGAACAATACGGAAGCACTAACACCATCAACAGGAAAGGTACCTGAGATCACCTCTCGTAGCATCGAGTCCCAATAATCACTAATTTACTGTCGGTTGTAATTGTCATACCTGTGATGACATTACCGGACTCCTTGGCTTGCGCCATATCTAGGATGCATATGGTACCCTCCTTTCCATTTTCGTGGCCTGAAGTTATGAATTAACGGTATCAACAAACTGAACACATATACTTAAAGGTACAAAAACTCTTATTTCATTCATCCAACTGTATTATACAAGATTACACACTTAGCTACTACTATTACATCAGTACTGTCTGAAAGTCAAATTTAAACGGCCAGGTCGGATGTGGGTCTCATTCACTAAAGCTGGTGGGGCGGTATTGAGCTTAATGCTCTTAATTCCATGATATACAAGCCTCGACTCTCCACCAAATACCAACACATCCCCAGACTTGAGGATGATCTTGCTTGCTAGATCCATCCTCTTCTGGTCTCCATAGATGAACTCAGCATCATCGCTGATGGAGAATGACACAACCGGTATTCCTCTGGTGATGGACTCGGTCGTCTCATCACGGTCCTGGTGCATCCCAAGCTTTCCTCCCTGCTCGTAGTAGTTGACGATGCAGACGTCAAGTGTCATGTCGGGTAATGGATAAGTCTCACAGTCTTGAGCAATATCCATTGCGTTTCTTACCAAGGTTAGGAAACTCTCAGGTATCCTAGGTATTGATACGCCACCTACCATCCTCACCTCTCGATAAACCCTAGCTTGCGGATCCCAATCTTTCCCTAAGCACATCATGTGCAATTTCATCTTAGAACCACTACTAAATACAGGGGTATAAAATCCTCTCATGCCCTTACCCAAAGCTCTACACTCATTCACTATGGCGATTTGCTCATCTAGGGTTAGGAACTCTCTGAGAAGTATCATGCCCGGTCTGACCTCATGACACAACTCGCCAGGGTACTACCGTCTTTCTTCCACGGGTCTAGGTGATCTCGGTCTTGTGAGTGTGGGATAGCAGATATCGAAGTCTCCTAAGAGATAAAAGGTTTCCTAGGTAAGTCGTTTATCTAAAGCGGTAATTAAAACACACATTCATGCTAAGGTAAAGCGTTTAACACTTAGTCATGCTCTCATACAATGGTTAAGGTTTCAAATGCTAACCTTCACCGCGCTGGGTACTAGTACCAGCGCCCGAAGCTCCCGCTGCATTCAGCACACGGTTGCCCGACGGGTTCCTCTGGTTCTGCTGCTGCTGCCCCTTCTAGGCTGGGGGCGCATGCCCCTTCTGGACACCTCGAGCTCCACCTCCTCCAGTGGGTGCGCTCTGAGTCCCCTTCGACGGGCGGTACGCTCGGCTCTCCGGATTCGCGAAGCACTCGAATGACCTATGGCCTTTCTTTCCACAGTGGTGGCAGTCCACCGCTTGCCCGGAGCAATCAACACCCGGGTGGTCTTTACCACAACGCTTGCAGTGAAAGTGGCGCTGGGGTGCATAACCCTTAGGGGGTGCAGATCTGAGAGGCTGGACATCATAGGTAGGCTCGGTCAACATCGGAACCTTCTCCTTGCCCTTCTGGCTGGCCTGCTCCTTCTTCTTCTCCCTCCAGGAGAACTTTTTCTTCTTGTGATCGTCAAAGTGTTAGGAATAGCAGGTATAAAAGCAGGCAGCAAGTAAGTAATTTAAATGAATTAAATAACTCAAAAGCGGTTCTTACTTCCCGCCCTTGCTGCCTCCGCCTCCAGCCACAACCTCAGCCTCCTTCTCGGGGGCCTTACGCTTCTGCCCCTGGTTGTCATCCCGGCTGTTCACCAACAGCTCGGTCCGAGAAGCAGCATCATAGCACTCCTACAATGCATCAATGAGTTCCCCGAAACTTGTAATAAATCAAACTGAGTTACAAGGTATAAACTGTCAACTAATTTATCTGGACCGTAGGGTATAAAGCAGCACCCATGGCGGCCTTGATAGCATATCGTAGCCCACCTCTGAACTTCTCCACCTTCATGGTGTCAGAATACACAACTCCCGGGACAAAGTCCAACAGCCCGATGAATGAGGAGTAGTACTGATCCACTGCCAGACTACCCTGCCTCAGAGCCTCGAACTCTTCCTTCTTCCTCTGCTTCAAGTGAGCAGGATAGTACTTCTCTCTCAGCAACTCCACAAAACCCGTCCAACCGAAACCCTCTATAGCAGTGTAGTGTGCCTTCACGGACCTCCACTAAGTACTGGCGGCGTCCCTCAGATGGAAGGCTGCTATACCGACCCGGTGCTCAGCAGGCACATGAATGGCGTCAAAGGCCTTCTCGTGCTCGATAATGTATCTCTCCAGGACGGTGGGGTCAGCTACCCCGTCGTAAGTAGGTACTCGCGTGTCGGCGACGCTCTTTAGCCAGTTTGGCTCTCTCGGTGCGGGTACGGGTGGGACTATGGGTGGCGCTCAGATCTGGATGCCTCCCATCTGGGCTAGCTTAGCAAAGACGACAGCTACCGTCTCAGCAACGCCCATGGCATGGGTCTCAGGAGAACCTCCTCCAGACCCGCCGCCTCTACCTCTGCCTCTGCCTGACGGACGACCTCTAGTAGACATCTGAAGAATTCAGAATTAAAGTCAACACTCGGTATAAATACCGTACTTTTCTCAACCATAAGTTCACCTAGCCCTAAAAGGCGTAAAACACATTGTCCCCGACAATCTCCTAACTCAACTCGTTTCCAACTTCCTCATTGGTACTCGTATACGAATAACCTAAGCTCACGGTACTTAGACTACTATCTCTTGTAATCAGAGAGATACTCCGCTCTGATACCACTTTTGTAACACCCCTACTAATCCGGCTCCTAATTATAATATAAACGTCGTACTTAGTAAATAAATCGCAGCGGTAATAACAGATTGTCGTTCTAATGGTGTCACTGTTATCACTCGCCCATACGGGTGATAACGAGTTACATGATAATCAACATACGAAACGTATTCCCACAGTGACCACAAGAGATAGATAGTAGTGCTTAAACAAACTAAAATATATACAACCACAACCGTCTTATACAAAACCATACACGTGAGCGTCTAACCAAATATACACCTCGGTTTACAAAACCCGAGTCCAAAATGACTGTAGTCTCAATCCGTACCAAGTCTAACCAAAAGTAAATACAACTGTCGCGCCCCGCGTCGACCCTCCAGCTAGTCTCCTGAAATAAAAATGGTTTGTGGTATGGAATCAGCCCTTGCTGAGTATGTTATCACATGCCCAGTCATGCCTCCTCAAACCCCTCAATTAATTGGTCGAGAACATGAGATTCGTTACATGCAATACCGTTTTAATACTTAAACTGTAAAACATTTAACAGTAATAACCATACAATAACACAACCATCAACACACATAATATAAACCATGCAGTATAACCAATGAACAACAAGGCGAAACAACGAGAATAATAAACAAGTATCAACTCTCGTCCTTGGTATAAAGACCAATATTGTTCGCCAATGTACAAGTCTCAACTGTAATAAATGTTCAGTTATACCTAGTGACAACGTCTCGTTAAAAACGACGTGTCTCTAAATTACCCATATACTATGGCGGGTCACCCACGGCAGTAGCCACTCCAGCGTAGAGTCTCCGACCAACGAACCGTCCTAGTTCACGGAAATTTTCTTGATACTTACGGACCCGTACGCGGACATCCTGGTATCGTTTTTGTGATCACAGCGCGCACCAAGAGCCACATCCTCTTGGCTTTGTTATGTTAATTAATTATACCATCACATCGCATTACTTATTTTTCTAACACAGCAGACTAAGGTCGTTAGTCCAATCCGGAGTCTGTAAACTCGGGATCCAGTGTTAGATACGAGAGCGGCGTTAGAAAGGCCAATGCTCCGTATTAAAGTCTCGAATAATATGTATATCTAATTATCCTAGTGCTACAACGTTTTTCTGACGATCCTTATATTACATATAAGATAGCACCATAGCCGCTAGTTCGTTTTATATATATAGGTCCATATATACTAACCAATACTGTTAACGCAACAACATAAATAATAAGCAGCTGAAAATATACAATTCATATTTATTCACACAATCAGACAAACAATCTTATCATAGATTACACAGAAGTCTGAACTGAGGAAGCCCTCAGAGACAATCAGAGACACGTAACAACATACCGTTCACCCTGAATGTATAACCGTGGAGTATGAATCAGCTAGATCCGATGCTCCCCGTGTCGTCTCTAACAGTCTAATAATACATAACGCTACTGATTAGAATTTCGTATAATGACATAACTCTGCGGTACCCCGTACCGTCACTAATACCTCCCGGTTAATACCCCGTTATTAACTGTCAACGTTTGTCGGGTTTTCGGCTTAACTCGGGATTCGGAAAAACGTTATATTACATGAGTAGTCGCGTCTTGTATTTTTAATATACTTAAAGTTTGAACTTGGTTATCGCATGTAATTCAATATACCCTTGTATATTATATAGTTTGTTTCTATATTGCATGTATAATTCTCAATCATATATTATACATTTCACCTTAGTATTTATTTTCCTAAGGTTTGTTTTTCCAAGTTTAATGTAGTATAATTCATATGTAAAAATACTTTGAATTATATAAATCCTTATTATTCCATGTACACTCCTAACATTAGAATTTCCATATCTAATGTTTGTAATTCTTTTCTCTTTATCTTATATCATTTTAATTATGATAATACATGGTTATTGAACCATATTATATTTTCCCACACCATAACATATATTTATTTATATACATGTATTATGGGACTACTTATTATATGGTAAGTCTTTATAATGTATTCATTCTCTTTTAATGAATATTTCTTATATTATAAATGTTACACCCTTTATAACATTAAAAACCATATTATAAATTTTCATTCAAAAATGTCCATATTACCGAACAACACCTATTTTCTTAAATATTTACAAAATCCACCACATATTTTATATAATGTTATATTATAGTTATATAACATATATTATGACATTTATGTCATTAAAACAATTATAACCTATAGTTATAAATTGTTATTAAATACCAAACAGCCCCTTATACTCTCGGTTTTTATTGTCTCCCACTATACTTCCATAAATTACAAATCAACCCCAAATTATATTTCATTGTTACACTTATAATATATACCTTATATCATAATACTTAAACCTTAATATAATTATAACCTATAGTTTTAAATGGTTATAATTACCGAACAGACCCTAGGGTCTGTTTTAATTAAATTCCTACCACCTAACTTTGTATAATTACCAAATCTCCCAAATTTATAATACATAGTTTTCTAATGTCATTAAAACTATATATTATACATATATCTTTATAAAACCTTATATATAACTCCAAAAATTACCAAACTATACCAAATGGTTATAAATATCATTCCTAACCTTATACTTTCTATAATTCTCGGTTTATACCCATATGTTACCCATTTGTAACAATGACATGAAATATCATATATTACTTATATAAATTCATTTTAACTCCAAATTTAGCCAAATAAACTTCTAAAAATTCCTAATAACCTAAGGTCTGTACTAAATTCCATTTAGTACCCCAAAGTTTCGGAAATCAGAATATCACCCCATCTCTTATAAATCTTTTACATTATAATAACTATCTTAATATAAGGTAGTATTTTAACTTCTTAAATTCTCCAAACTTGGTCAAAGTCTCCTATATAGTCAACTTTGACTTCTAATGCCAAATTGGACCCAAACTCTCGGTAATTACCAATCATACCCTATACTTTTCTATTTCTTTTGACCCAAAACTTTATAAAATGTTATTATTTTAATTAAATTCATTTAAAAACCCTAAATTCCTCTAAATTAAGCCCACGGCTTTATAATTTACTAGTAATTACCGTTTGACCCCAAACTTAATTATATAAGCATAAATTAAATTAAATAAGCTTTAAACTTAAATTAAAATGGCCTAATGACATGGCCTTATTACAACTTTGCTTTATAACATAAAATTACACATAAAATAGCTCAAATTATACTATAAGCTCTCGGCCTTGCTGTAGTTTATTTATTTTTCCACATAATGTCATAATTTGACCATTATGTTAATTAAATCACTTAAATGACTAGCTTAATTTATCTTAGTCATTTTTTCCATACTTAGGTTAAAATCACCCATATAAACAACTCCACTCTCGGCACATATAATATATATGCTGAAAATCATAAAATCATAAGTTTAAGGTGTTTATACCTTGGTTTATCCTTAATAACAACTCGGCAGCTTGGAGGAAAAATCACCACATCATTTAGACATGTTTAATACACCAAAATAAGATATGGTTATACTCCAAGCATGAGCTTAACCATAAAGAACAATTAATCTAAGATTTATGGCAAAAATCACCTTAAAAATGCAAGGTAGTCTCCAAAGGGTTTCGGCATGAATTAAACACACCACATGGTGTTAAATTCACCATAAAAACATGGGGAATAGCTAGACAATAACAAGCTGCTATGCTAATAGGTTTTACCTTGGCAAAATGCCTTAAAGAATGATATTTCCTTTGATTTTTGGCCACCCTTGCTCCAAATGGTTAACCAACTGAATTAACATGAAAATATGAAGGTTATGAGTGAATAAACTCATAGAAATCAGAAGGAGAAAACTGGATGGAAAATAGAAATCCTTAAGGTATGTTTTTACCTTATAATGTAAATTTTGACCACCTTGGTCCCAAAGCTTGCTTCAGCCTAGAATGATTGTTGTTCAAGGTTTAAAACACTGAGAATGAGCCATGGAAAGTGATATATTATAAGCTCCATGTGTAGGTAATGAAGAGATGAAGAAAAAGAGCTAAAATATGCCTTAAACCATTACCTTAGGTGCAAATGGGATTGATTTGCCTTGAATGCTCAATAACACATCTTGAGAGGTTTAGAGAATGCTAATGGCTTGGCTGGAATGGGACAAGAGGAAATAGAAAGAAAGAAAATGTGTTTTAATGAATGAAAAGTAGAAAATGGAATAGTAAATGGTGATTCACCAAATTGGCTAGATATTTTGTATTAAAGTTGAATGTGCTGTCCTCCTTGCTCCATGCTTGCTACTTCATAAGGATAAAGATGAGTCATGTATTGACCATTGACTATACTTAGTCAATTTTGCTTAAAAATGCACTATTTGGATTACTATTCACAAATGAATGCCATATTTCTGATTTTTTTTTAAATCTTGGATTTAGACCTTCTAATGTGGTACATTATAGTACATTAGTATAACAAGGTCTAATCCAATGCCTAACACCACTCAAAACCCATTCAGAAAGTCAATTTTCTCAAAAACGTGCTTTAAGGAATTTTAAAGCACATTTTGTGTTAGAACATGTTTTAGAGCTTGGTTTCCTTTGAGAATGGTTTTATAATGTTCATTACTTCATTATAATACTTAGGAATCCACTTTGGATCCTATTTGAGGTCATACAATCTCTATGGTGTCTTAAAGCACATTTTTGGCTTTACCGATCTTAAGGCATGTTTTGCCTTGTTGAGATCTTTAGATTGTCCCCCAATGGTATTTAGATGTTTATTAACCATATTAGATCATTAATAGATCATTTAATTAAGTTTTTAAGGTAAGGGGTATTTCAGACCTAGTCACTTAGCTTCTGAGCCTTGGATAATCGGGTCTGGCTATCCCGTAACATATTACGCAGGAATTCCTTCTGTTTATGTTCCTTAAGGTTTCCCTTAGTACCTTTATTGACCGAAAGGTCCAATAGCTTTCTTTACGGCTTCTGATGTGGGATCTGTGAATCCATAGGGCATTAGTTTGTTCCCTTCTGATGTATTAGCTAGTTGCTAGGGTCCCACCCACTATGTGTTTTTGAAAGTTCGACTAAAATGTTTGATGTGGATTTCTGTCTGATTTGGGGCTGGTTGGCTCCTCTGCTTATTCGCTTTGCGAACTATCATGTGCTCGCCGCTATTTTCATTTGTCTTCTGATTTTGGTTTTGAGTAGACTTCATTGAGGAAGTCTTCTGCTTAATAAGCACATGAAGCTCACCCCTTTATACATATATTGCAGATTGATCGCGTGGAGATTCTCTTTTTCTCTAAAGTTCTGTTTTATGTTTTGTTATTACTTTTAGCTTCAGTATTTGTATTGTGCGCTAGACGCTTTTGACACTTTGTAGCCTACGGGCCCATGTATCGGATTCACTCTCTGTTAGGATGTTGGATTCTGATGTAATCGGGCGGTTTCATTAATGTAAGCATTCACATATCGGTTTCGAGTTCGTATTTGTTTAGAGCCTTACGTTATCAAGTAATGCATACACGGCGTGTAATGACCTTACAACTAAGCCGTGTTTGGGATCGTTACACCCACAGTGGGTCGGTCGGCTCCAGCTTCTTGACACCTGAATCTGAAACTGATATGAAACCGATATGGAACCAATGTGGAACCGGTTTCAGAACTGGAATCGGAACCGCTCTAAAACTAGTTTTTTGAGCGAATCCAAAGCGAATACAGGGTCCAGAACCGGATTTGGAACCGTCTAGAAATCTCCCCTGACCGAACTTGAACCCAAATACACATGTATCAGAACTGGAACCGGCGGAATCAGAAACGTGGCCACCATTGCTTCAGATGCCCAACAGTTCTCGAACCTAAAAGGCTTGCCTTCCCGACAAACTGGTGGGTATAAAATCAACTTAATCGATTTGTGATCTGACCTCCCCCACCTTAGATGGTAGTTTCTAGCATAAGGAAAAGCACGAAGCCACTCATCATTACATACATATCAATCAAGCTGGCATTTTGTGTTCCAAGGACCGCGACGTTTGTTAGTGTAAGTAAACCCATTTCCAACATACCTCAAATCAAAAAGCGCGCAATCCGTTAAGCAGCCCCCAAAAAGCTAACATTCCTGGGCGCATACAAATTTGACAACTACGTTGTTCATAACTATACATGATTTCATTAAAATTCCATCCCACAAGCCAAGGTCCTTCCCAAAACTCTAAAAGCTCTCACTGTAAACTCCATGTACGCCACCACTCAGAACTCCCTGGCTAGCCATAAAGCCCCATGAACCACCACCTCAACCCCCTTCACCAACTATGATACACTCAACATGATGAGCATTAAACTAAGAAAAGAAACATCAAGCGAGGCATCCCAAAAAACGGTTCACCACTACTACGACCAATACTATCACCCACAACTCAACTATACATTCCCATCTAGTTCTCCGAATGCCTAATCTCAGACCATGACAACTTTGTTTCAGAAAGAAAAACAAATGTTGGTGAATGCTCCCGGACAAGGTCCAAAATTCAGCAAAGTGCATAGGCGTCACCCAAACTTGGTAGTTTCCCACTAACGCCAACATTAGTTTAGTTGGCCCCAGGACTCTCCTAGAGTTGCCTCTGCGTTTGTTGGTGTAGAAAAACCATTCTTACCCCGCTTTGATGCTTCATCAAACTCAGCAAGCTCCAAAAACTCCTCTAAAGAAGAGTCATACTACCACATTCATTTTTCTTTTACGACTTGTGCAATATGAAGAAGAACCCTCACACTGCACCAGGACAACAGGTTCAGGTGGAATTTCACCCTCCTCTAGACCCTTTGCCTCCTCGCCTTCATTATGCTCAAAAATCACACGCTCTAAATTAACACCTTCCACCGCCTCACCCATAGCTACAACACCTTCTTCTGACTTATTGTCCACTGCCACCTCTGGATATTCAATTTGAACATAACCACTGGAACCAAAACCACCAGCTCGTAACCAAATCCTATAAGGTAGCTCACCGGACGGAAGATTCAACTCGACTTGCACATTCCCGGGAGTAGTGACTAAACAAACCACAATGAAAGCATAAACTTGGGAGTCGCTTATAAGTAATTGGGAGAACAATTTACGTACCCCCAATAGAGATGGAAACCACTCTGAGTAGTGGCTTGGTAATATCAATCCACAACTTTAGACGCATATATCCTCCACTGAAACGACAGTCTTGATCCTAATAAAGAATATACCTCCCAATTCTATCCCCAATCCATCTCACAAAGTCCTTGGTCATAAACCAAAATGGTACATCGTGAACTCCCACCCAAAAAGGAGTCCACTAGAATGTATGCTCTTCAGGCGCTTTGGAATGATCAACTTTCATCAGAACCAAATGATAACTGTCAAAAGTGCAAGGCCCTCGACCTAAATCACTATACTGCCTTTCCTCATGTCTAAACTTAGACAGAAAAAGTTCAGAGCCCAAGTTACAAACCTTTAGGTTTTCTTCAGATTGCCACACCTTGCTCAAGGTACGCTCCATAACCTTTACATCAACCCCTCATGCCATATACAGTTTCTCAATCAAGCATCGTTTAAAAAAAACGTAGATGGATATGCCAGCAAATCACTAACTTCCATAAACTCCACCTCAATCATTGCAAGTGTCATATCATTATATTTACAAACTATCATCAAAACCATGACTTAGATCAACCATGCAAAGGAGGAAACTTGATGGCGGAGTGAAAGCAAATTGAGAGAAGGTAAAGGGACGTAAAAGGTAGTGACGATGTAAAGGAACGGAAGTGACAGAAAGAGAATAGCAAGAGTCATAATTATATATAGCTGAAAAGGTAAATTTTAGAAGTACGACAACAAATCTTGTGTGTTATGCCCCAGTTTTTTTATTATTTTATTTCATTATACTTTTATCTTGTTTCGGTTCCGTAAAGGGAGAATAAAATATTCTTACTTTGTTCTAACGGGATTATGTCATTTATGGCAGATTGTCCTAAGTTAGAAGATATGGGGGCTAGCATATTCTTTTGTTTTGTTATTAATTAATAAGTTAAGAAATTACCTTCTTTTTATTCTTATTTCCTAATTTCCCTATTTACATTTCTAACTCATACTTTCCCTTCTTTCTTATTTTAACTTCACGCTCATTCCTGCATGTCAGTTTCCTCTATCCTTCTCACAAATCCCGCTTTGCAAGTTTTCTTCTTCATCCCTCATCTTTCTCTTCTCTACTTGTCAAACATTAATCTAGGTTATGGTTGCGTAGTTGGTAATCCGAGTCTGTTAGATTGCGAGCGCTGGGAGAAATAGAGTTGCATTGTCGATCTTCATTCCTTTTGTTGCTCCTCATTCTGGTTCCGGTTATTTTCCAAATTGTTCGAGTGTTTGTGATTTCGAGTGGAGATTCGAGAGGAGAGATGTGTAGAGGCCACAGAGATGGCTTTGCATCGGATGTGAGGTAGGTGGTAGATGAATTCGGTTGTGTATGTTCAACCGCGGAGATTTCCAGTTTGTGTTAGTTTTCCGTATATGTTTGTGTGCTCCTCGGATTGTGATATTCTGGTTAATTTGTTTCATGTTTTTGATCTGTTGAAACCCCATGGAAAGTGTATTTCAAATTGCCATTTTGTTATGAAAGAATTTGCATTAACTATGGAGAATTGTGGTGTGGTTTTGGTTGTGATTCGACATTGCTTTCTGCAGTTTTACACTGACCGGACTTGCGTCCGGACATGTAATTTTGGACGTAGCTTCGGACGCCTTTATTTTGCTGTGTTGTGTGTGTTGCCTGGACATGTAAGTCCGAACAGGGTGCGAGGACGGTCTCTGGGTTTGCTGTTCGACTTGTATCCGAACTTGCAAGCCCGGACACAAGTTCGGGCACCCGCGTAGGTTTTCTCGGAGTTTGTCCGGACTTTTAAGTCCGGATAGATGTCCGAACGTCTATGTTTTCTGTCCTTGGCGTGTGCCCGGACATGCAAGGTCAGACGCATGTCCAGACATGTGTCTGTTTTTACATAACTTTTGTGTTTTAGCTCTGTTTTGACCGTCGATCACGGCGTTGTATTCCTCTTGCTGAGTACTATCAATTTTGATGTGTTTTGGCTTATGATTATTAATATTTAGCTCTGAAAGTCTTAATTAAGTTTCCAATCTCTGTCTTGCTCTAAAAGAGTATTGAGCTTTTATTTTCTGTCTGGCTTTCATACGTGTTAGTCATTATACGACTTCCGTTCTGTTAAGACTTCTGATCAGTTTTGATAAGTTTCTGCTTTCTGCTCTGTTCTGTTAAAGGATTCTGCTCTGTTTTATAAAGTTTCTGTTTTGGGGCCTAGATGTTTAGCTTCTAAGCCTTGGATAGTCGGGTCTAGCTGTCCCGTAGCATGCTGCGCAGAAATTCCTTCTAATTTGTTCCTCGAGTTCTCTTCTGCTTTTTCTCTTAGGGTCCCTTGGATGTTTAGTGACCAACGGGTCCATAGCTGTCTCTACGGTTTCTATGAGGGATCTTCGGATCTATAGGGCCATAATGTTATCCTTCTGATGTGTCAGCTGGTGTCTAGGGTCCCACTTTGTTTTGATTAAGCTTCTGTTCTGAACTTCCTTGTTTATGGTTTGCTTTGCTTTGGTTTAAGCTTTTGTTCAATTGCTCAACTTCTGCCTCTCTGCTCTGATTTGACAGACTTCGGTTTCTGTTCTGATCGGTCTTCCTTCTGATTTGGGAAAGCTTCATCCACTGTCTGATTTCTGGTCCGACTTCTAGTCTATTTTTCTAAGCTTATGTATATGTATATGTGTATATGTTCAGTATTAGTTTTGACCATGCTCAGCTGATGAAGTTTATCACCTACTGAGCTGTAGTTTGGCTCACCCCTATTTCCGTATGATTTACAGGTTTAAGCCCTATTTGAAGATTTGATGTTTGCTACTTGTTTGGTTTCTTTTGTGCTTTTCATTATATTTGTAACTGTGGCCTGAGGCCCCTTTTGTACTTTGATTATGTTATGTAGTCTAGTTTGGCTTCCACATGTAAATGTTTGAATAATCTTTATAATTGTTGTTTCAGTTAATTAAAGTGTATTTTGCATCTGTTTTGGGTTCCGTGAGTTTAGTCTTGCGTGTCTTAGGTAGTGAGTGTGCGACGTGTAATGTCCCTAACTCTTAGGCCGGTTTTGGGGTCATTGCATTATGTAGAGAAGAGAATATTTTGAATGGAGAGGCATAAGGAAGTTTGAGAGAGAGATAGCCCCAGGCCAGACACCAAACCCTAAGGAGTAAAACACAAGTTATCCTAGATGCCTAGCACAACAATCTTTTGCCTATACTACCTCAGAAGGGAAAGAAAAGACAGACAAAAGCAAAAAACAGAAACCTAAATGTCATCAGGAGAAACAGGAGGGCTTGCATTCATGCATGGTAGATCCCATTTGTGCAATGTCGTCTGATGAGTTTCCAAATGAGCATGTTTTAGGGGTGTATTTCACATGTTTAATCAACACGTTTCTTGCTCATTTATACACTCTAGCTAGTTTTGTGTTTTATTGGTGTTTTTATACATTTATTGCTTAAGCAAAAGGATTAGCGTAACATCAAAGTAGATGAAAAGAGTAACACGTTGGCACAAACGGATTCAAAATTTAAGTTAAAACGAAGAAGATAGAGCTTTTTGAAGACCGGCCTACCCATAAGACTAACCCAGGTGGGTCGGCCGGAATTTTTCCAGAAGCTACTGGATTCCACTGAACCGAATGACCTCCCTAGGTGGGTTAGTTAGAAGCTACTGGAATCGACCGACCCATAGGACCAACCCAGGTGGGTCGATCGAACTAAAATTCACGCACGTGACAATGTCTTCTCCTAGAGGCGACCGACCCATGAGACCGACCCAGTGGGTTGGTCGGTCCAAAAATTTGACCATATCTGCATTTTGAAAAGTTTATTTTTGGTGTATTTCACTCCCATTCTTCACCAACCGACCCTAGCTCTCCCTCGGCCCTTGGGAGGCGAAAGCCAACAACTCTTGGCTACACCCACATGTTACCATCTTTGGCTACATTAATTGTATATGTGGGCATACAAAACTGTACATGTAGGCATAAAAAACTCTACATTTGTGTACTACATAAATGTATATGAAAATTATACTTTCAGTTAAATAGTAAATTGTACAGTTTTTTCTTGTGCCATGTACATGTTTCAATTATTAGGTGTACAGTAAATGTAGCTATCTCTAACTACATATGGATGTAGGCAAGAATTTTCAGGTGAAAATAAAAGAGAAAACAAGAGGAGAAAAAAGGAGAAGAAGAAGAAGACGAGAAGAAAAGGGGAAAGATTCCACCTCCATGGAAGCTCCCAAGTTCCATTAATGGTTATCTCTCTCCCTCTTTTGCTCTCTAATGGTTGAGTAGGATCTTTTGTGCTCTAGGATGGGGGTTTGACCCCAAATCTTTTAATGTTGCATGTAATAATTACCTCATTAATAGTTGATTTATCTCCTAAATGCTTCATTAATGCTTTATATTGCATTTATTGTGATTCCTTGCAAAATTATGCCTTGAGCTTGGAATTAGACAACTTGGGAATAAACCCTAACTTTCATCTCTCTTCATTAGGGAGTATAACTTTAGGGCTATTTTTAGGAGCCGGAAACTAATGCTAAATAATGACTATAGCCTTCTTTGAATTAAGGGGTGTGATCAATTAGGTAAGATTTGATTAGTCCAAGATTATGAGATCTTTACACTAACTCTAATAGACAAGTAAAGTGAGGTATGTTTATGAGTATATATTAGGTATATTTGGGTGATTCCCTTCATCCCGAAGTATACGTATCGTAGCTTAGGTAGTTTAGGTTTATTGCAAGTAGAATGAAGATGAATGACTGCTTTCCCTCCTCTGTTTTCTCGGGTCACTAGGGGCATAGCGAAGTGAAAACCCAAAATTCTCCCCAAGTAGGATATGAACCTATGACCAGTCAGCTAACAGCCAACCGCTTTAACACTGGGCTATTGAGGAACAACAAACTAAAGGAAGCAGACTCTCGTTCTTTGGACCAACCTCAACTTAGAGGTCGGAAACCTCGAGCAAAATGAGAGATCTTGGATCCGTCTAATCGTTTGAAGGTGGAAAACCCACACCAAAATGAAAAGGGTAGCCTGTAATGCCCTAACGATGGACATCAACCAAAATTCCCAAAATCCCCCAATTTACATTTATGTACTTTAGTTTATATTTGTACGCACATTTACTAAACATATAATTATCTAGATAGTTATAAATTTCTTGTGGATACGACCTTGTTGAGCTACAACGACTAGGTTCACTGCCCATTAGTTAGTAGAATAGTTTCATTACTATCATGCACCAACATCATCGATTACCAAGGGGGATATACAATGGTGGAAGAGGAAGGTTCCATATAAGGCACCCGCCGAAGGAACATGATTGATGTCGAGGAGGGGAGTATTGATGATAACTCGACAAGTAGGACTACTTCAGTCACTATCTGTGGTATCCGACTCCTAATGTTGCATCGAAATGTTTTGGGGTTCAGAAACAAAGATATCTTAGAATTAAACAACAATTTTAAAATACTATGAGACAACAAATGAAAACAATATTTAAACATATCATATCTCAAAAAATAAAAACTTAAAACTACCATACATGACTTATAAGCTAATTGACCTAAAAGCAGCAAATATCTAAAGCGATACCACTAAGGGCTCGTTCTGAAGTCAGCTTCTAGATTTTAATCTATGGTAGATTATCTATTTCACAACTACAAGTATACATTTACAACGCTAATTTGACCAACGTTCTTGAATAATCTACCTATAGAATCTACATGGGAAACAGGCCCTAAAAGTTACTAATCAAGCCTTATTAATCTCCTTGCCGCTAAAAAGACACTATTGAAATGCTTGGATTAGAAAACTCTTGCAAGAAAATTAAACGCTAAAACTTGTTTGGATGTACATAAAGCAAAACAATAAGCGAACCTTAGAGAAAGAAACACGTAAAGCACAATGTTAGAGTGTAATCTTGAATGAGGTTTGATCAGCTCTAAATTATACTTAATAAATGAAGATGGTGAACTAAGAGTGGTCTGAAGAGGATTTACGTGTCTTGGTCAATTGTGACCTACTCCACAGTGTGTGCAATTGAAGTTTTATTAGACCATAAATGAAGCTTATAGTTTTTTTGTTTATCTAAAAGCGTGAGCCACTCTCGTAAAATATGAGCATTATTTAAAGACAAAAACAAGGTAAACCTAGTAGGTAGACATCATGGTGTCGGTCTATGATGTTACCTCTTGCCAATCGAAGGAACATGATTGATATCAAGGAGGGGACACGTGGCTTAACCCTGTGCAATCCGCAAAAAGAAGGATTGTTGAGGCTTATAATTGTGCCTAGTGGCATGTCATGAGTTAGACCTAAAAACTTTAGCTTAACTAGCATTGTGGGTTATGCTTGAGCCTTAATTCCAAGAAACTTGCGATGTGTGGTTGTCAAACACTTATAGAGGTAGTGGGTGCGCTTGTTTTGTACCCACGAAGAAATTTCCCCCATTTTTGGTATATGAATTCATTAAGATATTAAGGCCTCATTCTTTTGAGGGTTTATGGAAACTAGTTTATATAATCAACTTACCATGTCATTCTATATGTCACATTTATTAATTGCCACCCAATTTTTTTACTTTTTCTCTTACATGGTTTATATCTCTATTTTTTTAACTTCAAATGACAACTAACATCAACTGTCAGTTAGCACACGATTGAGACTTATTTAGCTTATAAAATATTATTGATTAGTGAAGTCTTAAAAAGTTTTAAGTCCCATTGCATTATAATGAAAATGATGCTTCCATGTAGCATAGTCAATGATATATCAAAATTTAAAAGTTATTAACTATTTCATAGTTTTCTTTATGTATTATTGTTTAAGAAAATTAATATACTTTTTTAAAAAAGCTGATTTACACTATATACATATATATTTTTGTCTACTTAAACAATACAAACACTAGAGGGTATTATTCTTGAAAACAGGTTTCATAATATGGAATATTTATTATTGTGAAGCCTATTCTAAAGAATTGTTAAAACAGTTAAAGCCTTTGATCTTGATGTAAGCTTGTAAAATTCTATTTTTTAGGAAAAATTGTTGCTATCATTACTCATTAACCAAAATATTTCTAATATTACAAGGGGAGGATCTAATAGGACCAGCCAACAAACCAGTATGATTAAAAAACTTAGGAGTATTAGCATTGATCCACAAGGAAAGTAGTAAATTGCTACTAATGGAAGGATGAGGTCCTCTAGTGCGTAGTGTAGTCAAGCAAGCTTGGAGAATATTAGCATCCTTAATAAAGATGGTGATGTTAGAATAATCAACTTCCCTTGCTCGGTAACTGTAACACCCCTACCATTAAATACATGCTTACCGTCAAATATACCTACGCGTCAGACACACGCAGCGGATACTTACTTATGTACAATGGGTGATACAATGCCGTTAACCACCCGTGGCTAACAAGACTACTACTACTGCTTACAGCATCGGTCTGATGGACCGGAATCCCGAGTACTACACATCTATAATACATACACCATCCATCAATCAAATACAACAATGCTCCATTCAATACCTACTCCTCCTCAATCCATACAATACAATATACTTCACCGAGTCTACTAGGATCCTTATACATTTATAAAGTCTCTTCCAAGTTCATACATACTCTCTAAGAGTCTACATCTACCCATTTTCTCACAACTACTTACTTTCTATGTACAAGGGTGTGCCTCCGGTCTCTTCCTTGACCATATTCGCTTCGGGTACCTGCACACTAAAAATGGTCCCCCGAAGGGGTCAGCTTTCGCCGAGCATGATAACCGCATACCCCGCGTACTAGTGAGGGTACGCCGACCACTTGGTCGTATACATGCGGTTGATTTCATTCAAACATACATGCATACATGCTTTTATACATAATATTGAAATACATTACGCACGGCATACACACATACATACACTTCATTACATACAAGAAATACAGTATAATCATCCAATACATACTTACCTTCTTCCGAACGCACATACTCATTACATACACAAAGTACAGTCCTTGTTAGCTTCATTGTTCCACCCGGGTTAATCGGGTGGAGATTACTCTTTTACTCGTTACTTCATACCATACATACTCATACATACATACTACGGGATCCATACTTACTTACTCTTACTCAAGTTAAGTCGTCGGGACCTCCGGCCCTGGGGACTACACCGTCCCACCTCCGAGATTTACTTGACTCACCAATCCGGGATGCTACCCATTTAAGGGATTTGGGCCGCGGACCAGTTTAAGAGTTAGGAATTGCAGCCAACCTCTTGTGACTCCGCATCCTCACGCGTGGCCGAAGCTATATCGGACTTCTACTCATTCCGGTTTACTCACTTAAGTTAGGAGTTAGGTAGTTAGGAATTAGCAGAAGTCAACATTCAAGCCACAATAATACAATACCCATACACCCTTACATACAAATACATTACAATATACAAGTACACTACAAAATACAATACACTTCATCATCATTCATATGTTTCATGAATTATACAAACTATTGTTCAAGACAAATATCAAGAACAATGTAAACAAGCACAAGTAGGTGCAATATAGTCCGATTCATGCATTTATCTTATTAGGTGATCAAATAAGCACACAAATCGGGGTAACCAGATTAGGATACAGGGCATGAAGAAATCATACCTTTCACCGTTGTACTTGTATCCCAACGTTCCTCCGGTATTCACAATTCAAATCCTATGATATACATACAACCGAATAATTAATCTAACTATCATTAATTTAATTCGGTTACCCTTACGCTTCCTAACTCATACTTACTAAGTCTTCACATTCTTATACTTACATTTTATTTTCTTACTTTTAATTACTTAACAATGGTTTACTTACATATATATGCACATATGTATAGGTGGGTATACATATACATACACACATATACTAACCATAGTCTTATAGTTTTTTTTTTGTAAGTTTTGACCCGACCGAACTTGCGACCGACCTTGCAAGTTCGGTCCAAGTCAGTAGGCTACATCGGGTGAAAATTCCAGGGCCGACCGACCTTGTAAGTCCGGTCCCAAGGTCGGTCCATTCCAGTGAGTTACTTAACGGAAAATTTTAGCCCGACCGACCTTGCAAGTCCGGTCGCAAGGTCGGTCCATTCCAGTAGCTTACAAGACGGAAAATTTTAGCTCGACCGACCTTGCAAGTCCGGTTGCAAGGTCGGTCCATTCCAGTAAGTTACAAGACGGAAAAATTTTGCGTCGACCGACCTTGCAAGTCCGGTCGCAAGGTCGGTCCATTCCAGTAAGTTACAAGACGGAAAAATTTTGCGTCGACCGACCTTGCAAGTCCGGTCGCAAGGTCGGTCCATTCCAGTAGGTTACAGACGGGAGAATTTCTCTGGTCCGACCGAACTTGCAAGTCCGGTCGCAAGTTCGGTCCATTCCAGAAGCTTTCCCGTCTTTGTAAATCTAGGCTCGACCGACCTTGCAAGTTCGGTCCCAAGGTCGGTCCGGCCCAGTATTTGCATTTTTATTCCTGTTTTCAGTTCTATACTTTACCCATTGTTTCTCCAATCTTCTTACATGTAATCCCACATGTTTAAACACTACCTAGGCCCTCCAAATTGCCTTAGTTCATCCACCAAATTCTTTACTAAATTCATCAATCAATCCTACACAAATTCCTCACTTCTTTTCCAACCAATGTAATAGTTTTTGTTTTACCTATGCTACAGATTTCTAACTCACTTCTACCATTCAATACTTCATCTACCAATGTCACTCCTAGCATCCCAATTACATCTCCAACAACTACAATATCTATACCCAAGTCCAACACTCTTTTTACCAATTCTTACACACTAATTTTTCCTAACTTCTCCATACATCCTTATACCCTTTTGCTACAGATTTTCACACCTCTTGTTTCTAATACTACAACTACCTCTTCATCACTACTAAACATGTCTACCAACTCCAATACACACCTTGGTTCTCCCATTCACCAAGTCATCCATAAGTGTACACTTCCTACCAAAAATTTGCCATAACCTCCCCTAAATTTTTACACTCTCACCACATATTCTAGTTCACAATTCAATACTTATTTCACCTGTTTCACACAAAACAATATACAAGCTCCCATACACGATTCCAATACTAAAACACTCTTAAAAATTCCTACACTCAAACCTTAATCCCCATCTAAGTTTCAATACATTTTACATGTCTTTCAACGGTTTTAAGCACTTAGATCCTCCTGCACAGTACATTACTACACAATACCATTTCCATTACTCATTTCAAACTTCTTAAAATCTGTTACACATACATATACAAGACTACACAAGGGTGAGTTTAATTACCTTGTTTTTCTTCTAGATTTTCTTTGTTCTTCTTGCTTCTTCCTTCCTCTCTTTCTCCACCGGTTTAGTAAACACAAACTCTCTACTCTACAACCCATATACATACACATTTCAATACACTACAAACTAACCCTAGCTATTATTAAGCTTTAAGTAGGTTTTAGGGTTTAGAATTCTCATTACCTTGCAAGGGTGTAAATGAAGCTTGGAGTGGTTCAAGAACAAAGTTTCCAACTCCACCAAGATGCCAAAATCGGCTAGGATACAAGGAACAACAAGAGTTTAGTTTCCAAATTTCGTTTTGCCTACAAGGGCTAGAAAAAGATGGAGTTTTGAGAATATTTTTACCTCAAAGTAACAAGGAGAAGAAGGTGGTTCTAATGGTGGTCTTGAAGCTCCAAATGGGGCATACCCATGAAAACGAAAATGTTTCTTTTCGGTTTTTGAAAGATAGAAATGTTGCTCTCGATGAGAGGATTCCATTGGTACAAGTTTTGTAATTTTTGGAGGAGATTTGAGGTAGTAACAAGAGGAGAGAAGCTAGAGTTTTTGTGTGTTTGCTCTTTTCTCCATGGATGTCCGGTTGGGGAAGAAGAAGAAAATAGAGTGAGGGGGAAGGGTGTGCATTACGTGAGTGAAGAGAATGTGAGGGGAATAGGAGAGAGAATAAAGGTGAGTGGGGTTGTTTATTATTTTGTTTGTTAGTGTATAAGAGAGGAGTGTGTGAGGGAGTGTGAGGGGAGGTCCAAATCGGACACACACAGACCCATATGGGTTTCTAAAATTCTATTTACAATATTGGACACATAAGTTTGTGTTATTTATATTTCTACCCCACAACTTCCCGTTTTTGACAGTTTTTACTAATTGCTCGTTTTATTGATTTTATTGGTTCTAAAGCTTCACTAATATTTATTAATGATTATTTAGTTGACCAAAATTGTTACGAGTCTATTTGACCCGCTTAAAGACACGTTTTCCCGGTTACCTCGAAAAACGCGCTTTAAGGTTCGTTAGTGATTTTAATCCGTTTAAGGATCCGTTTTCTTCGGGAGTTGTTCCCATATATTATAGGTCTTATTAAACCTTTAGAATCCCTTTAATACTCTAACCGAGGTCTCATACCTCCTATGGTTATTTAACGCTTATTTAGCGTTTCCCGCTTTTAAAGCGTTTCTTTATTTCTTTTGGATTTATTTTTCCTTACTAATATTAATTAGGTACCCTTAGGCCCTTAAATACGTATTAGATTAATTTTAATCCCTATATTTAAGTTCGGGGTATTTCAGTAACAACCAAAACTAATAATCGAGCTCTCTAATTCAGCATCATCAAGTACACTAGACAGTTTCCTATTGAAAGCAATTAAAATAACACCATTACGATCACTAATTGTCCCTACAACCAAAAGAGGTTGCACAAACTTCCTGTAACAACAACAAGATAAAGAAATGTCAGTCACAACCAGTGGGGAGGTTTAAGGAGGATAGGCGATGAAAGCTTCAACACAAGTATTTTTTTTGTAAGAAATAGTAAACACTATGTTAGCTTCTATAACATTTCAAATGGCCAGCTCTCCATGGTGCCTTTGTTTTCTGCACCCTAAAGTGCCCAGATTATGTTAAAAATCAAGTAGATATTTTTAGTTGTCCAATTGATAGCTTGGGAGCATATCCAATCTTAGATGGTTCTAGCAGAGTCAAGCGGAAGATATTTAATATCAATCAAGTCAACCCAATTGTCTCGAAGTGTCCAACAATCAAACAAATGATGCTTATCAGTGTCAATTTCCCCAAAAAGAGCAAATGAGGAGCCCTCAATTTATCTAAGAAGATTAGCCATACTAGGGATCTGGTTTTTGAGGAACTTCCAACCTAATAGCCTGACTCTAGGGGGAGAAAGATTCAGATCAATACTATTAAGAGTAGTCTAGAGAGCATTCGTTGAGGAAAAGGCTGATGAGGAGTTATGTCTGAGAAAAAGAAAATGATAACTGCACTTGACTAGATATTGGCCTTGATTATCTGCTTGCCACCTCCAAGAGTCAGGAAAATCACCCCTGATCTAGGTGTTAAGGATGTTTTACGTCACTAGGATATAACTGATCCCTAAGGAATTGAAGGTTCGAGGCCTCAGTACTCTGATTCAATAGTTGATTGACTGACAAGGCCGGATGAAAGCCCATGCAGTTTGGGCTACGGAATAGGGGCCCCCTATATTTGGGGGCCATAATTTTATTTTATGTCTTTAGAATTTGTCACAAGAAAATTATATAAAGGCCCAAATTTATCTTGAATGGGACATATCAACATTTTATGTGTTGGATACATTCAAATATTGTAAACATGATTAATGTGAGTGCATAATTTAATTAGTAAATTTTCTATTTTACATAATTTAATTCTATAAGGGGCCTCATTTTAGATTTTAGCACAGAGCCGCAAAAAATTACGGAGACGACCTTGTTGATAGAGGAAAGGGTTGTGTCAGGGATCCTTGGGTAACAGGTATGAGTTCGAGTTTTCTGTTAAGCCAAGAAGACAAACAGTGATAAGTTGAAAGACCATTACCAATGCTTCTCCCCAGTTCGATGACCTCTAATCCTGGAAGAATCTCTACATCAGGCTGTCTCTATGGGATAGCGAGGCTTCCCACAAGGATGTATATGGGAAATAGATAGCCTCATAGTAGTAGCCACGAGGGAGGATGGCTTCGTGAGGATGAGCCAAACTTGCTCAGCTAAGAGAACAAGGTTAAATTGAGCAAAAGATCTAAACCCCAAGCCACCTGAAGGTTTGGAGGAGCACATAGTTGACCATTTGGTCTAGTGCATAGTTTTTTTTTATGATTGTTACCCCCAGAATCTGGATATCTAAGAACCAATTTGATTTGTGATATTGAGAGGGAGCTAATAGAGGGAAATAGTGAAATTGGGGAGAAATTAAAGGACATACTTATAATTAGAATAGAACAAGCATCTTGTGACATCGATATGGTCCAGCCGTGAATTATCTTTTTGAGGAAGTTGAGAATATATTCAAAAATTTGTTTCTCGTTCCTTCCTACCTTCAATGGAAGTCCTAGGTACTTCCTTAAAAGATTTATGGAGACTTCTTGGACTCCCATATGTTACACACATATCAGGTTGTAAAATTCTGTTTGTGTGCCAAAAAAAAGACAGTGTGAAGAATGCAACACATTTTGTACATTTAAACAAATGAATTTCATGTCATGTAGAAGAGAAACAAACCTGCAAGTTCCATTGAATAGAGCAACATGCACGGTACCCTGCCTAGACCTGGCAAAGGTGACCCGAACCAGAAAAACCGAACCGATCCAACCCGATCCAAACCCGAACTTAAACCGAATAGCGTGACCCGAAATGTGACCCGAAAATCCGAACCGAACCTAACCAAAACCGAATCAAACCGAAATGTGGTATAACCGAATCCACCCGAACCGAATTCACCTGAACCGAATCAACCCGAACCGAATCAACCCGAACCGAATCAACCCGAACCAAATCCACCCGAATGTTTTGCTAAATCTACTATAGTTATTCCAACTGTAAAAATAATCTTGAAACCAAAAACACATAAGGGAGATTTAGACATCCAATAAGTGTTCATTGCTCACAAATTATATATATATATATAATATTGAATATCTTCAAGCATCTCAAGCCTTGTTGTAATAAAACATTCATAAACTGTGTTGTTACTCTTCCCACACATGGATGTTTTGCTACAAACTATAGTTGTTTTGCTTTTAAATGTTTTATAATACAATTTAATGTGTATCATTACTATTTTATAATACTATACTAATTTTGATTTTAATAAAATTAGGTGTTTTTTATGTTTAGGACATGAGACTTGGGAATGGTTAAAATGTTGATGAAGTTTAATTATAAAACCTAAACTTTTTAGTTGAGACATATACTATTCAAGATAAATGTGTATATGCCTAAAGAAAATTATGCAATAAAATGAGGAAAATAAATATTCCAAATGGTAGATTATTGTGAATCGTGAGATAGACTAGCATTTTGGAGGATGAATAATCCCCACCTTATTCCATCTACCTTAACAACTTAACCTAAAATGTTGTATAAGACAATGTAATGTGTATCATTACTATTTTATATTACTCTATATTTTATAAACTTAAGTTTCTTTATATTTAGGACTTAGGAATGGTTTGAATGTTGATGGATGGGCATGGGCATGTGACGCTTGTGCGAGGCGGTGATGGATGGGTGTAGATGCGCGACGCTTGTGCAAGGTGATGAGCTCAGGGTGTGACGGGCGCGAGATGACGGGAGGCACGACGTCGGGCGTGGGCGGGGTAAACTGGACGTCGATTGCCGAATATTGACCACTAATTCACAAAAGCTTAATCTCTACTTAGTCTAGCTATACAATTAATAGTTTAAATTCATTTACAAAATTTGTCATCCAGTTTGATTTCATCCAACCTACACACAATAGAAGTCTTGATCAACAGTAACACTATATTAAAATAATTTGGAGCCGCATATGAAAATCAATGCAAGTTACGATGGTTGCTTAAAATTTGTACTTTAAAATTTTTATCAATTAAACCCGGATAAGTCACCCGAATTTGACCTATAATCCGAAAAACTGAATGACTCAAAGGCTAACCCGAACCAAAAGCACCCAAACCCGAACTCAACCAAACTGAAATAACCCGAATCAAATTTAAACCATTGAACCCGATCCGATCTGAACCAAACCGAATAGTAAATATCTACAAATTGACCCGACCCGAACCGAACCCGAATCAAATGACCCGAATTACCAGGTCTACCCTGCCCATAATACTCGAACGGCTGCAAGGTTGGATGCGTCCTTCCATAAATAACCAATAATACGATCAAATAGCGAGTAGTAAATAATCGTCCCGGGCTAGTGAGTGGCTGCTAGCATTATTATTTAGCGTCTCCAGCAGTCAAAAGAGTCAAAAACCCGTTCGGAAAGCTAAAAAGCAAAAAATAAAACCGCTAGTGGGTGAGTGTAAATGTTGTATGTTTATCCTTATTCAATTCTCACCTTTCATGCGGTAATGGGCTACAGATCAACGCCTCACTCTGATTCCACGCGTCTGGTTTTAACTCGTTGTCACGCCATCGTCGGGATTCAAAGCAGCAGCAAGCTGAAAAAAGCAAGAGAAAAAATACGAAAGCAGCGGAAAATAATTACCCAAAAACAAAGACAAGACCCACTCGCTACTCTTCGCCATCATCATCATCCAGCCAGCCAGCGTCCCTTTCTCTTCTCTCTCTGTCATCCCTATCTCTCTCTTTCCCTCTCCAGCAAACTTTTGTGTTTTTTTCTCTCTCTGGAACTCCCCAATTTCCCACCAAAACTTCCACTGTTACCTCTCCTGGAAACCCCACACTCAATCTACAATGCTTAACCTCCCCAGTAAGCGTAATTTCGCTCTCAGTTAACGAACTCCAATTAACTCACTGTTCCTCATTGTAATCTACTTCCCAAGTGGGAGGGAAATTTGGATTTGAGTTCAGAATGATTGAAGCCGTGAACAGCTCGGTTAATAATGGCGGGGGACTGGCCACAGGAACCGGTGTCGGTGGTGTTAGCGCCGGGGTTTTCTCTCAGTTTAACAATCTCCACCATCAGAACCACAGCTCTTGTGGGGAGAGCAGCGAGGAGGAGCTCTCTGTCCTCCCGCGTCACACCAAAGTTGTTGTCACTGGAAACAACCGTACCAAATCCGTGCTTGTTGGACTTCAAGGCGTCGTTAAGAAGGCTGTGGGTCTTGGCGGGTGGCATTGGCTGGTAATTGTAAACCCTCTTTGAATTATGGAATCTTTATCTCACATTTCATTTGGTGTGCTCTGAATTTCATAATGAAAATCAATGAATGTGTCCCTGCAATGGGTTTTCTGTAACTTGTGAACCTTCTTTATCTTACTCAAATGGCGGTTACTATACCGTATTTGATCTTATTAAATATCTGTACCGTCTAATGATGATTATACTCGTACAGAGTGTTGTCTGGTCTTGAAATTAGAATCACGGATTGGCAATGTGGTTTGATTTTTGATAAATTAGGGCCCCATTTATCCCCAATTCAACTTTCTGCTCAAGAACAGTGCTTCACATTCTAAATTTTAGTTTCCGGGTATTGCATGTAGGGGTTTTCAGCTTTTCTATTTCTGGATCACGAGCCCTGATTTTGCTACCCATTTCGGATTGCATGTCCGACCATTGATGGATCTGGGTGTCACTCAAAATTTGCTCTCCCCTTTCAAAGCTATTGCAATGACGCATTTGATTCAATTCCCATTATCTGATCATGAATAGACATCGCTCCATACTTGTGAACGAACAAACAATCTGTTGCGTTCTGATTTCAATTTCATTTTTTATTTCACTAATCAACTAGATGATGTGGCTCAATGTCGTACTGGGTAAACTTCCATTGATAATTTTTTTTATAAGCCGTATGCTTTTTCCTGCTATTCTCGACATTATTCTATTATTATATCTCTTCACCCGACAGGTTTAGAAGGACCTCACCTAGTAAACAAAAAACGTATAAGATTGATAAATTATTATATACGCTGTTGTGATTAGAAATCTTGTCCTTTCGATGCATACCCACCTGCTTCCTGAACTTCAATTGATTTCTTTTCTGTATGTAACGTGTCCCTTTCCCGATAGCTATGGCAATATTAGTTTTCTTATTTCTTCTTTGAGTTCCGAGAGAGCGATAGTGGTTGTTTGGGTTGCTTTTTCCATTTTCCTCAAAATGATTTCTAAACTTCCACTATCAGTTTGATGTTTCTATCTGGATTGCAAACCCAATTATTACCCTGATTTATTATAATAAGCTAAACAATGTGCTATTCGCAGGTTCTTACAAATGGAATAGAAGTGAAGCTGCAGAGAAACGCACTAAGCGTGATTGAAGCACCAACTGGAAATGAGGAAGATGACGATTTTGAGATTGATAATCCGAATTGGAACAACGGATCGGATTTGGGTCAGTTCTTTCCCTTCTCTGCCTTGCTTTTTCATCCTCTTTTTCGTTAGAGGGAACTCGCCTCGAAATTCTATTGGTTCCAGATAACGCTTTGTCTTTATCTGTTTTGGTATTTGACTGTTCGATAGAAATTGTAACAAACACCACCACTCAGCACCAGTACCACCTTTCCTTTTTCTTTTTTCGTGAGCTGTTTTCCATCGATACAATATGTAATTGATGACAGACAAATAATGCTCTTTTTTTCTGTTACCGAAAAGGGTGGGGAGAAAAAGAGAGAAGATTAAGGAAAGTATACTCTAATAGGTAGCAACTGTTGTTAATAATTGTGTTTTATTAGCATATCGGTTTGTGGTTTACTTGAGCAGTGAGCTGCGCTTTATGGAGTTGCGTAATAAATTTGGGCTTCACAGAAGTGAAATTCTTGGAGTAGCAATTTTAATAAACTTTTGCAATTTTTTTTTTCTTTCCTAAATCTCTAGAGAAAGTTTGCAAACATTGGATTCCCTTTCTGTGCTAACTTTTTACTTGTGAGTTACTTATAATTTTACTGGCTCCCATTCCATTACCTTAGTTAGTTAATCCTTTTTTTGGTAGTCCTGAAATAGTCTTTTTTAACTGTGTTTGCTGTAACTGATTAAATCAGCATCCGATGACACCCAAAAGTCTCAGAGATCAAGGCATCGTGGTCATAATAAGTCGTCTAGTTCAACATCTCAGAAGACTATTAGCCGGTCATTCTCGTGTAATTCACAATCCAAGAGCTCTGTTCCTAGGGAAAATGGGGCCATGGTACTTGTAATATTTATTCTTCTGTTTATTGCATTGCATTGCATCTAGTACCCTTATTATTGCTTGTATTGTATGCTCTTCATTTATTGACTACTTTTAGGGGGATAAAAAGGATAAGAAAAGACAGTGTATGGAATTCATTAAATGCCTGAATTTAATTGTTTTGTACTGGTGCCGTTTGTATTGTATGCACCTATACGGACACAGAAGGTTGATCTTAGCAAGCTAGAGATGGGCGCTTTATGGAGATACATGCGGCACTTCAACCTGGTGAGTAAGTTGTATATGATATGGTGGTCTTCAGGTTGCACTTCAAAATCAGTCTTACCCTTTTCTTACTTGAATGAACTCTCAGGGTTTCATCATACATTTTGTATATATGAAATGATGTAGGTTGTTCGTAACCCATCAAGAGAGGAAATGACTGAAGTTGTCCAGAGGCATTTCATGTCACAGGTAGTAGATAGAAGAAGCATAAATGATAGACCCCACAATCTTTAATTCTGAATTTGCATCTTTTTTGCACCTGGAAGATGGTCTGTAGTATAGGAGCTCTGTTTTGCTTAATCATTTCCTTTTTGATGGTATAACAAATTGAACATGGTTCGCCCGTTTTGGTTGTTGAAGCAAATGGACGAACTTCAAGTGATAGCCGGATTTGTGCAAGCTGCAAAGAGACTGAAAACGGTGTGCAATTGAGAGAAGGGGTGTGCCCGAGTCTGACCTTGATCCATTTGCTGTTGATTTGCTAACCCAAGTAACAAAAAACTCACTCTGATAATATCCATTCCACCCCAGCTATCTACTACTTACTATTACTACTATTACTACTCCTTATATCTGTAATATCCTTCTCTATCTCCTTTCCTTGTCTTTATATATATAGATATATGTAGTGCTCTGCTCAGTCTTACTTCCATCTACTTCTGGTAGCTAGCTTGTTTTTGGGCATCCCTGCTTTCAATGGAAGAAGATACTACCTTTCTAGAAGTAGATGTAGTTAGTTCCTAGAAACAAAAAGATGTGTAGATATGTGTAAGCAAGCAGGTAGTGAGCTTTTTGTGAAGAATTCTCTCTGCAAGAGCCATTTTGTCAATTCTAATGTACCCTCATCATTGCTGCTGCTGCGGATTGCTAATGGAAAAGCTGGGGTTTAGAAAATGCTACTCGTCTCTGTAAATTCTTTTTTCTTGAACAATGCGTTCTTTTGTGTTTGTTTGTTTTTTTTATAGTTACGGTCGCGCTCTTGTGTTTGTTTATCTATCGGTGTGTATATGGTCTTTGATTCAGAGGTGAAACTGAATTTCAAAGGAACATCAAGTATGACCCATAATCTGACTGCTTCAATCCCCATTTCTGTCCTCTCGGGTTGGTAATAATGGTGAGAGGGATGGGTCACATACTCATTAGTGAATGCTGCTTCAATGAATGGTGCAAGGACTACTACTGTCAAGAGGAAGACAAATACCAGTGACTGGCTTCTACTGTAGAGGAATCCTAGTAGAATAGAATACTTATAGGTCTGGCAGGTGGCAATGGAAGTGTCAGAACCTACTTATAGTAGGTCTGATACCGTATCAATTCACATTTTTCTTGTTCCTGGTCTGGTCTGTTTGACTTGTGAGGCTTGTGTCATATTCAACTACCTCCGTCCCGTCATAAGTGTCCTGTTTGCTTTTTGGCACGTTTTTCCACCTCAATATTAAACATATAAGGTAAAATAATTTTATAAAACTAAATTTTGTATCATATAGTTTATCATGTAAGGAATCATATGCAAAACTTAAATTTTCAAAATTAATTTATCTTATATGTTAAAAATTGAAATCAAACGACATGTCCAAATAGTAAATAGGACGGTCAAGGTGGGACGGAGGGAGTATCAAATTTCTTTCATATGATACACCCTCTGTTTACTTACCCTACAACTAAGGAGTTTTTTATGAGCCATGAGAATTTGTGGGCATTACTAATTCAGGATTTTATTTGATCTTTTTAAATGTGTATTATGAGTATAATAGTTAAGTGTTCAAACAGAAAAAGTGAATTGAATATCTAAAACTATATTGCCAACCCATGAAAGTGCGGTTTTTCATTGAATACTTGGTTAACTTTAAAAATCACACTTTCAGGGTTTTCTATAAAAAAAATTGAGAATAAATTATAAAAAACTTTTAAAAATCCAAATATGGATCGAACAACAATTATCCTTTTAATCATAATATTTCACACACAAGTGAGGGAGAATAAGGTATAATTTTAGGAAATTTCACGATATACCTTTGAGCAAATGTTACGATATACCACTGAGGTTTTTACTATGAAATATCATTAAGGTTTTATTTTCTTTACTAGATATCCCTGAGGTTTCAATTTTGCTACAGGATGTCCTTCCGTTTAACTTTTTATATATTAAAATTTTCATATCCTTATTTTACTCTCGTACCGTAACCTCAAGGCTTTATGGCCAATTTTTTTTTTATAAATTTAAAAAATAAATAAAATACACAAAAATAATAAAAGATCATTTAAATTTTGAATTTAGTTTTAGAATGAATAAAAATTAAAAAACAAAAAGAATTAAAATCTTAAATTTTCAAAAATAAATAAAAATAACTAAACAATAAAAAAATAATTTACTTGGAAAACATATATTGTTATATAATTTTAAAAAATATTACAGCGGTCACTTAAAATTGAAAAAGTTATAGCAATTACATTAAATATATAAATTATTAAATAATTTTATAAACTATAAAAAATTATTAACAAATATATTATTTGATATCAACAATCACAAGAAAAATGATCATATTTTATGGTTTTTATACTTTATTTTTCAATTTTAAATAATGAGTTAATCTATGTACTATATAATTGTTACTTTTAATATTCTTCATATTATTGTTATCAATTTTTTACGATTTTAATTCATCGCTACGTAACACTTTAACAATTTATGTTTATTGTTTTTAAATAGTTTAATTTTTATTATTTCGTCATTTCCATTTAGTTATTTATTTTTGTTTTCCATTTATTTAATTATATTTTGTTTTTTAAAATTGATTTCAAAATTTACATGATTTTTAATTTTTTTGTGTATTTTGTTTATTTTTAAATTGTTTTTTAAAAAATTGACCATAAACCCCTGAGGTTAAGGTGCGAGGGTAAAATAGGGATATGAAAAATATAATATATATATCAGAATTTGAATGGAGGGGTATCCCGTAATAAAATTAAAACCTCAGGGGTGTCTCGTAATGAAAGTGAAACCTTAAGAGTATCTCGTAAAGAAAATGAAACCTTAGGGATATATCATAGTGAAAATGAAACCTCAGGGGTATCTCATAAAATTCGCTCAAACCTCAGGGGTATATCGTGAAATTTCCCTAAAAAAAATTAGCGTGATGTGAAAGAAAGGGAAAATATGAGAGAAAAATTTAACCTAAACATCATTGTTGAGATTAGCTAGTCCTAAGTTTGAATTCTTCGACCTTCACTTCCTCATCCTAGTCTGTCATACATGACTTGTTTTGTGCAATTTACCCGGTCGAGGTGTTTTGCAGGTGATTACGTCACTTGTGGGTTCACCCAGAACGCACTTTAAGAGTAACGGCTGAAGGTTCTCACATATATAACAAAAAGAATGCTAATAACCCAAATTAATCATGCTCAAGTATCATAAACCAATTATGTTTAATTTTTTATAAATATGTTGAGTCGGTTATAAAGTGGCTATTGCTCCATCTTTTTTTGCTAGTTTCAACATACTAGTTCTAAGTTTTTCTTGACCGACTGCCCAGCCTTTTGGGAGTCAATTTACAGGTGCAACCTCCTCCTCGACAAGAAAAACAGACAAAACTTTCCTTGAATATTATTATATATTTTCTGTCATTGCTCTATACTTTTTTTGTTAGCGATATTAAAAAACAAAAACAAAAAACTCTTTCTCACCTTTCTCCCTTTCGTGGGAGCTTTTCTCTTCTTCTGTCACTACTAGAAAATGTGTGATTAGTGACAAAAGTTTAGCAATGAATTGAAATTTGATAGCAAACTCATTAATTACCAATGAAGTACTTACAAAATACTAATGAACTATAATGGATTAGATTTTTAGAGAATATTTAGTAATGAATATATATTTTGTTAGAAAATTAGCAAGAAAAACAATAATTCTAAAGCAATTACCAACGGAAGAAAAAATTTCTTATCAATTACTAACGAATCAAAAAAATCTCTAAACAATTAACAATGAATTTAGTAATTCATAAGTAAAATGTTTTAACTAAAACATAGGGACACACACTTTCACCACTAATTACCAGTAATTTCTTTTTCATTAGTAATTAACAAGAAATATAGTTATTTATCACTAATTTGTTAAGATAATAATTTAAATTTAAGAGATTGGTGCAGTAAGTTCCATACTTTCCCTTTCTTTCCTCCTGCTTCTCTCCCCGCCGCTACCTAACTCTCTTTCTCCTCGTCCGTCCTCCAGCCTTCTCCAGTCCCGCCGCTAGCAAGAGACAACACGATACCGCTATTTTACGTACCCCGGGTTTGAGCGTGAGGAAGATGACTTTCGAGAAGACAACACACCTATTTCATGGTCCCCGAGCTAGAGTACTAGGTCGTGAAGGAGCGAAAAGCAGGAAAAAATTCTGGCGACGACGGATGTGGAGATGGTGGACTTCGAGCTTGACGAAGGTGACATTATAGATGATGATGGTGGCGCCAACGATGCCTAACCAAAGGCTTCACTACAAAGGTCAGTTCCATCTTTACTGGTAGCTCCTCGTCGGGGATAGGCGGCGAAGCTTAACGGAAGGGATTTGGTTTTAGGAAAACAGCAGGCGCTGATCGTGGTCCTCATCTCAATGATTGAGATTTTGCCTCTCTTGACTCCGATGGTGGAATTTTCCGTAAAAGATGTGAGTACATTAAAGCTTTTTTCCTATTTCTAAACTTCGTTGATTTGTATCCACTTGTCCCCTTCCATCTTTGGATTAATTGATACATGTACTCACATTTTAGAAATCGAATATCAAGAGTTCTGGCGAACTTTCTGTCTATGTGACTCATCAACTCATTTTTGGTATTAGAGTTTCTCCCCTAGCTATTGAAGTTAATTTGGATTACAATTGTTAGTGGAATGGACGAATAAGTGGGAGAGGATTTATTTCTTTGCTGCTTAAGCTTCTGAATCCATCTCTCTGTGGTTTATTCCCATCCTTAACAATTTCCCTTGTTTATGGCTCTGTTTTGGTCTATTGCAGGACATACTAGTAATGGTGTGGTCGACCTATACACATTCTTTATTTGGTAAATGATAGTATTTATTTTAAGTATTAACATTAATGTATTGATAGAAGGATGCAAGTTTATACTATCTTTATACTTTTTTTTTCAGCCGAAACCTCAATGCATGAGAATTCATGATATATGTTGCTTCTTATTTTTTGCTCTTATTTCTCGGTTCTAAGATATGACTTATATTTTTCTCAGGTGTGATTATAAACTGTTTGAACTACAAATTTGGCTCGTTGGTGTTGGAGAGTGTAAGGTTGAGAATGAGCGTGTTAGAGGTGCGGCCAGGCTGTAGAAGATTGGTGACAAATATCAACAGTCCAGTATACAAGCATTTTACCCCCCAACAGATCCAAACTTTACAACATAAAGCTGTGTTCAATTCATGCACATATCCAATGTTCCAGGATATAGGTACTTCCCATGTAATGTTTGAGTCTGCATTTTGAGTTTGGTAGTATTCTATAAAAAATTAATGCTCATTCAAAAATCTTTGAGTTTGTAGCTTCTAATTTTCCTTAATTATTTCTCTTGTTTGCCCTTTTATATTTTTCTTTTGTTACACATAACAACTGCAAGTTTGCCTACGACAGGAAATTGTTAGAACAGGTAGCAGTCACTAACGGGAGGACTTCTTTCTACCATATCATATTCAGGTAGGCCTTATCACTATTCAGGTAAACTCTTATTTTAACTTTTGTCCTTACATTTATGTAAAATTAAGTAGAGTTACTCGTTGCCCGACTCTTCTTGAATTGAATGGGTGAATTTCTGCTATATCCAGAATCATAAGGCACTTGAAGCAAAGGTGCTTGTTGATTTTGATCATGCCAAAAAGGATGATGAAGGTAATTTGTTTAAATCTTGTCGATCACTAGCCATTAGTTTAAGACCATTTTCTATGTAACATGTTTTTTTTTCCAGAGTTGAAATATGGAATCTGATCCAGCTTACAATATAAAGTATGAGGGGATATGCTTGTGGAGCGTGGGACTGACAAGGGAAGACAAGCTAGCAAATCAAAAGGGATCTGCTGGATGAGATGTTATAAATCTGTGGGGACTTCATCACTTTTTCACTTAATAATGAAGACAGGAAAATTGTGTAATGTACGCTGCTGATATAATTTACAAAATATGAGTTGTTTCTCTGTGAAATTGTTTAATGGTTATGATGTCGCTCGTATATTTTGAAAATCTAGTCCCTTTTTATTTACAGTCTTACTTCTAGAGAACAGACATTTATCAGCTCGGTATAATTTCCTTTCGTTTGCAGGGTAGTTACTAATCCGAAGATGTTACATATATCATCTGCATCTTCTGGCAATCCCTTGCTTTAAACTTACATCTTACCTATGTAGTTTGTATTTTGCAGTTACAGGTGCATCACGTGGTTATGCAGTTGTTGAATTTCAAAGTGAGAGAGAAATGAGAAATGCATATCAGGTTTGCCTTATTCTTGACAGATGCTGATTATTGAACATTTTTTTATCACTACACTGAATACGTGTGTAGATACCATGTCCAGAGTAAGTTGAATGAGTGCATTCAAATCTGGAGTCTTATACAACAGTGTAACCACTATTAGTATGTGTTTTCAGCATATTATGCTTATAAGGAAACAAATAGTGCTTATATTTCAGCAAGATTCTGCTGTTACTTGAAGCGTTTCACAATTTTGATGAAGGTTTTTGCCTTAAACAATCAATAACATAGCTTAATCTCCTGCACATCATTCATTTTCTCAATGTGCTTAGAATTGTGAAATATTTGCTGAACCTGGATCATCCCTGCTAGATCCATGCAATGAGGCGGAAGTGTGCAAAGTGACACTTCCAATACAGTCTGAATTTTTATACACAGATGGCTGGCCCTGCTTGTTTTGCTTTCTTACTTGATTGGAAGTTCCTATGATTGATTTGGTCACTGAATATCTGGTTTTGATATGTTATATATATATATACTTTCACTTGTCTGTCATGCAAGAAGCTCACCATTCCTCTATTGATGATTTTGAGATCATCGTTGATTACAATAGACAGCAGTTATAGCCAGGGTGGATACCAAGGAGGTTAGGTCAGTTAAAACTGTGCATCTTCAGTGATTTTAACCTTGCTGCTAGTTATTATTTCTTTTGTTCTACATCTTTCCTTTGTGGCATTCAGTTTAAGTTGTCATTCTTTAATTTTTGAACTCGAAAAGGTGGAGGATTGGGAGGTAAGAAGGAATCTGGGCAGCTGCGTTTTGGAGGACGAGAAAGACCATTTCGAGCTCCCCTGTATGCTTTCCTGATTAGCTATTCTTGTAGGCCGAGATGGTGTTCTCTTAATTTTTACTAAGCTAATATTTTGTTCTCTTTGTCTGATGAGTTTCTTTGATGGTTTGCGCATGAAGTTTCAGCAATGGATAAAGAAGCTTTGGTAATATGTAGTTCTTACTCATCGGATTATAAGCCTTGTATTGTAAATATACATTTAGACCTCATTTGAATTTGTTGTAAAGAGATTCAATTAAGTAGAATTTGAATTTATAGATTTAAAGAGTTACTAATAATGTAATGACATTTATTTGGTATACTATAAATGTATTTAGAGCTTATAAAGAGTGTACAATTAATTGAGATTCCATTGACTATGTTTGATATAAAACTAGTGATGGTAGGGATATTGTACATATATGTTGTTATGCATTGGTAATTACCGACAAATGATATTCCTTTAATAATTTCTTGGTAATTACCAATAAATAGAAATTCTTTGCTAATTGCTGATGGATAGAAAATCTTGGTAATTACCGATGGATTGAGAATTCGTTGCTAATTGGTGATGAATTGGAAACCTCTTGGTAATTACCGATGGATAGTAGTTTTTGATTCATTTATGATAATAGCAACAAATGTAACTTTTTATCGGAAATTGCTTATAAATTTATATTATTTATTAGTAAATTTTAGCGACGGGAGAAAACGCTTACGGATATATTTTGATGGTATTTTGTCGGTAAAATTCATTACCGACGGATTTTCTTACTTTACTAACGAATTTTTTTGTTAGCAATCACTTTCTTTTTAGTAGTGTGTGAGAGTTTCTGCCCTTTTCCTTGGTCTTTCTTCTCTGCCTTTCCTTTTTTGCCTTGCCATGATTGTCTTTTCTGATGGGCCCCTCTTGTTGCTCTTTTGTCTTGGTTTCCTTGACTTTTGTGTGATCTAATAAACAGCTTTATAGGTGGTAATATCTCTTGTTCTAGTTTGGACATGGTCCATCTTTTGCTATCTATAGATCTTATGGATATAGTAGTGATCTTTATTAATACCTAAAAGTGTACAATTTACCTGGTGAGGTCTTGTGGTCTACCAGTGATCTTGAAGAAGTTGACTTACCACTCAGTTCGACCGAAATCAGTGCATGTCGCTGCTCTGGAGTACTAGTCTCTCAGCGTTTGGTTGTACACATATTTGATGTCTTCTTTTGGTTTTGTCTAGACCTGTTGCACGAGTGCTCTTATCGGCCTCTTCCTCACTTCTCCTCTTCTTCCCGACACCATATAAACTCTTTGGCAGGATGGAATTTCGGTTAGTGGAAAGGTTGGCGGTGGGAGGCACCATGTTCGGCGATCGGGTACTCTCTTGACGACAACTTCATCACTCCCCCCGGATTATCTACTCTTGTTCTTTATGAATAAAGCGATGATATTCTTTTCCGTTGGCCGTATTGGATGCTCCTTGGCCTGATTCGACATTTTTTCTACTGATGTGTCTACTCGTAGTGAACGAATTTCCCGACAATGACATCTTCATCTTTTGCTACTCATCAGAGTCGATCGCGTTTGCTGAAGGGGATGGAACAGGGATGACGACCCAACAACGTCAACAACCACAACATTGTTATCATGTGTTGCTCCTAGTATTGTGCTACATGTTGGTTCATTTGGACAGGTGGAGAATGTTGGTGGTGTTACATGGAGTTTTGTGCTTCTTGACCGTGCATGCAGGAAGCAAATTTAAACAATGATGGGCTGGTGTCCAGCAAAGCACCATACTCAAGTAGCCTAGCGCGGTCATCAAACAGAATGATCATTATTTTTCAGCAACGTTCAGGGGATATCTTGCAGTTTCCCCAACAGAATTGGCAATCTGAGGAAGTTGTCTTTAATATTCTGGTTGTCAAGTTTTTTTGATAATTTGGGCATAAAACCTTTTTATTGAATATTAGCCTGGTAAACCAGGTGGATGGGATAATATGAGCCTCATTAAAACCTTCCTAGGTAAAACCCAGTGAGAAAAAACCTAGGAATGAAAAAAAGTACCCCCATCCAATTACAACCCTAAAAGACGATCTAGTAGTAATATTCACAAGCAAAGGAAAATAAACGCAGCCTATAGCTGCCACACAAAGATAAGCAGCATTAGCTTACAGACCTAAGCTAGCACAAATAAACTTAACGTATCTCCTCTTATACCTCTAGCTACAAAAGGTCTTTCAAGGATGCAACAGCTATAAATGAAGCACATGAAAGAGGGAGATCTTTCCACCAAACTCTCGACCATCTCCACACCCCAAGCTTTATTTGTGTTATGACACGTTGGAAGTTTTGAGCCTCATTACGAAAGGTTATGTCATTTCGGTACATCCATATGTAGTATACACCGTAACACAAGGTTGACCTCCAAACTCTCTAGGGCTTTTTTGGTAAATCAACTGCAAACCAATCAATGTATACCTCCGCCGCAGAAGGTCTGAATGAGAAATCTATATTCCACCAGCGAAGAATCAAACTCCAAACCACTGCTATAGACGGGCAGAGGAAGAGGACATGCATAAGCTGACTCCATTGCTCTCGCACACCATGGGCAAAAACTTTGACCCACTGGGATAAGACTTTTCTCAAAAAGGAGATCCTTTGTTACCATCCCATTTGTTGTAAACCAAAGAGTGATTTCTACCCTTGGCTTACAAAGCCCCTTCCACAATAATTTAAAATCCACATCGCTCGGGATATTGGGGATAAAAACATTCTAATCAATCAGCAATTTGGTAACATCTTTTGAAATGGAGAACATACTTGAATTACTCCAACAACAGTCGTCGGTTGCCACCAGAGAAACAGGAGTGATGGTCAGTGGAGTAGTTGCTGCTCCAGTACTGTTTCGTATTCAAATAGCGCATGTCTCCAACGCATCTTCCACATCCATACATCATTACTCCATTCACCCATCTCATAGATTGACCAGTCTTGATCGACGCTAAGTTGAAACAGACAGGGAAAGACGTCCTTTAGTATCCCAACTCGGCACCACAAGTCATTCTAGAATAAAGTGTCTTAGTGTCAACCATTAGGTGAAATTGTAAATTTAGACACTTAAATCGAGCGATAATTTGTCCTTTGCCTTATTGTTAATGTAAAAGGTCATGACGCTCAAACTGCAATAGTAATGGTTTTACCTCAAACGTAGGGGTGAGCATTCAGTTTGGATATTTTAGATTTATCCAAAAACTGAATTAACCGATTTTATTTTTTGGATTTTTAACCGAATTTTCTAATTGAATTGAAAATTTCGGTTAACCGAATTATCCAAATTTTCTTTACAAAAGAATATCCTATTTTCTAATTCTAGTCTTTAGTGATAAATAGTCAAACATAAACCCTAAATTTTGGTAAGTTGAAATCCAAACTAGCTAAAATTTAGATTTCAGTTTGGATTTCGGATTTCACTTTTAAAAATATTTGGATTTCGGATAATTTGGATAATGGTTAATTTGGTTTTGGTCTTAATTTGGATAATTCAGTTTTTAACCGAAATAACCGAAATCCAATTTATTTTTTACAATTTGGATTTCGGTTAACCGAATTATCCAAATGATCACCCCTACTCAAACGGATAAAATGTCTGAAGCAATGCCTTGGGTTATTATCCGGATGGTGAAGCATAAGCACTTATTTAATTAATGAAAAGCTTTAGACTTTCCCCAAAATAATAATAATAATAATAATAATAAAATAATAAAAAAGGAAATTTCATAAAATGTCATTATATTTTTGGTTAATTCATGAAATACCACTAAAAAAAGAAAGTCACAAAATGTCACTATATTTTTTGAAAAGTTTATGAAATGTCACTATAGATAGAAAAAGACAAAAATACCTCTACTAGTTAACAACGTACTTTTAAAGTTCATAAAATGCCCCTAAGTGTTAAAACTTAACAAAATTAATAAAAATTTCAAAATACAATAAAAATATAAAAAATTAGAAAAATTGAAAAAAATTGAAAAAATTGAACAAATTGAAAAAAATTAAAATATCATTAAATATTTAAAAATAAATATTTAATTTTTTTAAATTTATTCAATACCATAAAAAGAATATTGAGTTCTAAACAAATAATTTATACCAAATTTCTACCAATATAGTACCATAATTTATATCAAATAAGTACCATAATTTTTATCATACATTTTTAAATTATTATTTTCTATCAATTTAGATTATTTATTTTTTCAAAGTAAATAACTTTTAAATTGCTGATAAATTTTTAAAACTAAAATTTCTAAATATAATAATTTATTGGAAATAGAGTGATATATATATATATATATAAGTTGCATATTATTATTCTGAAAATGTTTTATTCTACATTTCAAACAAGTTTTACTATTTAATAATGTATGTTATATATATTTTCAGTCACTCTATCTCCAATAAATTATTATGATTAGAATTTTAGTTTCAAATTTTATCAACAATATAAAAAATTATTTACTTTAAGAATAAATAATCTAAATTGATAGCAGCTAATAATTAAAAAATGTATGATAAAAATTATGGTACTTATTTGGTATAAATTATGGTATTAAATTGGTAGAAAATTTGGTATAAATTATTTGTTTAGAACTCAATATTCTTTTTATGGTTTTTTTAATTTTAAAAAATGAAATATTTATTTTTTAATATTTAATGATTTTTTCATTTTTTCATTTTTTAATATTTTAATTTTTTAATAATTTTTTAAATTTTTTCTAATTTTTTTATATTTTTCTTGTATTTTGATATTTTTATTAATTTTTAACACTTAGGGGCATTTTATGAACTTTAAAAGTACTTTGTTAACTAGTAGGGGTATTTTTATCTTTTTTCAATCTATAGTAACATTTCATAGACTTTTTTAAAAATATAATAACATTTCATGACTTTTTTAATTTTTGGTGGCATTTCATGAATTAGCCAAATATATAATGGCATTTCATGAAATTTTCAAAATAATAATAATAATAATAATAATACTAATAACAATAATAATAATAATAATAATAATATAACAAAATAATAATAATAATAAAAACTTTCTTGATGAGCAGTGAGCACCTAGGTAGACTGAAAGAATGACACATGCGCGAAAGCGCAGCATATTCCGTGTTTTTACTATCCGGCAAAAGCATTGAAACGAATCAACATCCGTCTCGATTCAATTCTGCAGGTGGCGAGGTCGATGGAGTCATTATCAAGTCATGTAATTGGAGTCCCTCCCACCCAATGCCGATCGACCTAAGGCGGCAAGACTCGAAAAAAGATGGAGAAGCAAAAGCCCAAATAGACAAAACAGCCCGTACACTAGTAGTAAAGCGGGGGTATATATACTGCTGGGCTGGGTTTATTATCAGCCCAGACACAAGCAATTATGAAGCCGACATTCGTGATAGAACCCATCTGATGCTCACTTTTCCCACTCCACCTTCTTCCTCCAAGAGCCCGTTTTAGGGATATTACTACCAGCAGTGGTTTAACTCATGACAAAGACAAGTGCTTTAGCCTAACACCTAATTAAGAAGAGTGGGGTTCCCACTTCCTACCGTTAAACGACTTGAATTACAACAGCCCAGTATTCTCACACTACCAGATCAACCGCCAATTGGAGATTTCTAATGACTCGCTGGAAGAAAAACTCAACGTATTACGTCCAATATCACCAGACCACCATGCTCCTTCTCCGTGATCTCCAGATGTTGACGCTGGTTAAGCAAGCTGCCTGGGAAGTGGGAAGGGCGGACCAGAAGATATTGACACGGTCTATCCACGTGTACCAAACCCAAGTCACTACCCATTTAACAAAGTACCATCACCTGAACAAAGTACAACTTCAGTTCCGTGCACAATGAAAAATGAAACAATAACAGAATTTCCGCATAATAGCAGACACTAACTCAAACTCTTGATTTAGAATTTCCACAAAATAATACTCCATTTGTTGTTTATTATTTGGACATATCATTTGACTTCAATATTTAATATATATGATAAAATAATTTTAAAAATTTAAATTTTATATGTAATCTTTACGTAATAGACTATATACTATAAAATTTAATTTATAAAATTATTTTATCTTATATACTTAATTAAAGTTAAAAAACATGTCATAAATAAAATAAACAATAAAATCAATTAGCGCAGAAGCAATAGTATTACGTTCGCCTCGCATTAATTAGCTTGTTATTCATCCTCTTTCTTTCCTTTTTTTTTTTAAAAAAAAAACAACTCATTATCATATCGGATAATTAATCATGAAAATAACAAACCATATATATATATATAACGGGTACACGCACGCGTAGACAAAGAATTACGATCCTATAGCTATGAAATACAATATTGATGGATTGGATAATCATGTAAACCATTCACCTCACGGCGAGCAATTGCAAGCAAGTTGATTAACGCCATCCAATCCATCACCAAGATATTGCACGAGACGAGATGCATTATTATGGAGATTAGAACACGCCATATTGTTATTATTATTATTATCACCTTTTCATTAACAATGCTTTTGGCGTGTTATCACTATCGGGCAGGGCACGATGTTTTTTCTCGGAAAACGACTAGCCATTGCAAGAATTATTTACACTTTCCAGTGCAGGCAGGCGGCTTTTAAGACAATGAGTATACATACATATCTTCTTTAAGGAAAGGAAAGACTTGGGTTGGGGAGATCCAAAAGGGGATGGGGCTCTTTCTCTTACCATCAAAATATTAAGATTGTACTGTTGGTTAGAACGATGATTTGAGTTTTGCTAAGTGGACTGGATCGTCCACCTGTATGGCAACATTATTTAGAAATCAAGTTTCTCAATTTTTAAAAAGAGTAACTGGGGATTGAATCGAGTGGGGGCCGGAGTGGATGCAGGTGCGAATTTAAAGTTCAATCGGCGGGTTAATTAAAGTGATAGTATGAAGATAGCAAGTATGCGCAAAGTGTTCGTTGTTATAGTAAAATTCCTCTGCTTAAGTACAAGTGGAATCCAGTTTTTAAAATAACTAGTTGACATATATAGATTACTTTAGGGGTGTTTGTTTCAAGCAGGGAAACGAAATAGAATCAAGAAAGGAAATGAAATAGAACTTCCTTTGATTTTCCTGATGGTTTGTTTGAGTCGGGAGAAATGAAATAAATAACCGGTCAACGACCGTCGACCAATGATCAACTGTCGACTACCGGTCAACAGTCCTTAATTGCTGGTCAACATTCACCGGTCACTAGTCAATCGGTGGACATGTGTCACTGGTTAAAATGTACTGGGGAAAGGGAATCTAATTCTCTAGTAGGATGTGAGAATCAAGATAGAGGATTTTGAGGTAATCTCCTTCCCTTTTCCTTTCCCAAAAAATAGTAAAAACTGACAAAACAAACAACAAGAAAAATAAATCATTCTCATTTATCCCGATTATCCCAAAACACACCCCTTATTTTTAAAGCTCATCAAACTCTTTTTTAAAAAAATAATAAAGCTCATCAAACTCATAAAGCTTGTTAACTAACCGGTCCTAAATTTGTTTTTTTTTTTAACTGTGATTTCGCCTTCACCCAAGTAAGAGAATTATTAAAGCGTACACAGTTGATCGATTATGCTTTGGCCTTTTTAATCCCACCCCGTCAAGTGTCAAGCACCTAATAATGATGAGATTTTTTCTATAAGTTACTTGGCAAAGAAGGAAGTCCTGTTTTCAAACCACCCGCAAAAGAACGAAGAAAAATAAAGGTTACTTTTGCCTTATGGTTTCCTTAAGATTAAAAAAGTACTTCAAATGAAACTTAAAATAACAGCAGATATATTGGTTCAGACTTATTTACCACATCAGGATCAAAATGTGACAGTGATCTTTCCTGGCTGCCTACAATACTATATATTACATAATATGTTTTAGTTATCGGCAGAAACCATCCGCAAAACTCAGCAAACAAATAATAGTAATTAACGCAGATGCTACTTTGTACTATTCAATACTATTTACGTTTTCTAATTTCCATGTAAAAATAGGTTACATGCATATTAATTATACTACTATTAATAGCCTTTTTAAAAAATAAAAATAAAAATTGAGCTAGCCTTCAATAGCAAGCTTCGTATAATTTATTTAAATTAGTCATGATGTCCGAGGTTGTTAGTTGGGAAACCTCTCATAAAAAGTAAAAAAAAGAATGAACATGTAATATACATATAGAATCACATCCTTCCTTCGTCTTGTGTACTATACTCAAGTAACTTTAAAAGGAGATTTAATATATTGACAAATTTGATGAGTTTTCATTGTGTGTTTAAAATTACGTAGAAAAATTATAATAATTTTATCATAAAATACTTTGTCTCATATTCTGTTAATAATCCTAAAAAAATCTAAAATATCCTGTTATTAGTTAATCACCACGTAGTAATTTGTAAGTAAAATACATATAATGTTGATCAGGACACATTGTCATGATATAAATCAAGGTAATTTAGACTTTTTAAAAGGCTATTAGCATAATAGTTGACAAAATATGAAACAAAATGTTATTTAATTTCGAGACGAAGATTTATTTGATTAAATTACACAAAGCTTAGTGTTTCCGTGTGTAAATCCTTATGTTGCTTTTGTTAACTTTCCCTAATATATGTATGCATCAGCTGTGGTTTACCACATAATTAACAGAAGAAAAACAAACTATGCATTCGACATGTGGTGCTGAGGTTGTTATCACAGCTGGTGAAGATATCACCTTAAAGCATATCCACTATCCGCAAGCCCTTGTTTACCACAATTTTTGCTCACTTCTGGTTGGAGTGCTGCCTAATCCTCCCTTTTTCGCGTGAAAGTACTACTATTTGTTACCATAGAATAGTAGTGACCTCACCGGGGGCACAACCCCACAAACGAGGTGACTTTTTTATTTGTTGGGACATGAATATTATTCAATTTTGGCTTCTAGTTTATATATCATAATTAGAGGGACCAGGCTGCGGTAGCTAGCTTCCTAAAACTACGCGAGTTTTCGATCCATCTGTTGCGTGGAAAGAAGGGTCGTTGTTATAAAACTAGATTCTAGTGCAACAACTCTCTTTTTTTTTGTTCTGTACACATTCATTTGTAATCTGTTGATATCTAAGGTTCAATAGTGGCCACTGCTCGTAAGGCTTGACTTTAATATATATTATACGATCTAGATGTCGAGAGATTACGAGGAAAGGACCCATATAGTAGTGTGGAAAGAAGAGTTTGGTTTGGCTATGTAACTGTTATTGCCGTCCGCTAACAATTTTAATCGCTAATTAAAACCCTACAATACTACGCATAAAGATCAATCGAGTCATTGATAAAGTAGAAAGAGGGACTGTTAATAATGATATCTTATGTACAGATTAAGATGCGCGCTGCCAAACTCTTTTCACATAACTTCTACTATATTTAAATTGAGAGGCATATTGAATACTAATCAATCTAGATCTCTTCTCTACTTTTCATTCATCCCTAAAGTAGAAACTCAAGCTTGTATCATCTACTATCCGTTAATTCTTCATTGTAAGAAAATTGTCTCGCCCACAAATGAAAGAGAAATGCAACATTAAAATTATGTCACACAAACCTTTCCCTGTTATCTTTATGTCAAACAAGTCAAAATGTCATTTACTTTAAACTTATTTATATTGACAATCTACTCAGATTTGATCCCCCTTCAATCTCTTCTGCATTTGAACCCGGAACAATCCAAAATTATAATTATTTAAATGATTCATGTCTGAAATGAATTGACCCAAACCTATGTGCTAGATTCGAAATGTCATACATGTCTATCTACATGTTACAAGGATAAATATAGGTGTTGTAGGGTTGTTATAACTAAATCCAAACACTTTTATATTCTTGGTTAGAACTAGCTAGGTTCTTTTTTAGGGTGTTAATACCATCCTCAGTTCACTTTTAACTTGCTGATGAGAATGTCGGTTTTACGGGGTCAAAGAATGCAACAACTCACCTCAATACGATTTTATGGATGTAATATATTACTTTGGTGAGTGGTATGCAGGTTATGGTATATTAGTCTGTGTAACTTAAAAATAACCAGAAAAGAATTAATTTATCTTAGGGTACCTAGCAAGTGAATATGAAAGGAGCTATAATGACCAAACATCTAATTTAATTAGTAGTTACAATAGATATCGTAACAGACTTGGATCTCATGATTAGTTGTGACTGGATTGACTACTAAAACCTAACTTGTAACCATTGGATACATGAGAGAGTAGAGTGAACAACTATAAGTTAATTGTTCCTTATGAGAATGAGAATAAACATCCCGTGTTGAGAATTTATAGGCAGCAAGTATGGTTTGGGGATGAAGATATGTGGTAATGGTTGAGTTTGAATAACTTTTTGGGTTTAGTCACTAGTCTTTACTACTCCCTCCGTCCAACCTTGACCGTCCTATTTATTATTTGGACATGTCGTTTGACTTCAATTTTTAACATATAAAATAAATTAATTTTGAAAATTTAAGTTTTGCATATTATTTCTTACATGATAAACTATATAATACCAAATTTAGTTTTATAAAATTATTTTACCTTATATATTTAATTTTGAGATGGAAAAACGTGCCAAAAGCAAACAGGACACTTATGACGGGACGGAGGTAGTAAGAAATATATAAAATGGAAATCCAGAAGTTGCAATTAGGCCCCACCAAATTGTTACAACAAACAGATTAACTAGCTGGGTAACTAAGAAGTACTAGTAGATATGTGTTTTTTGTAGTGATAATCTTTTTTGCTGGAATTAGGTGTATAATTGCTTAGTTAACACACAAAGCGATCAATCATAATTGTATCGTAGTTCTTCACCGAATTTCAAAAGCATATGTAATTATACATTTTAAAACAAGCTAGTTGTTTATATTTAGGAAGTGGAATAAAGTAATTTAAAGAGATATCATGCGGGTTTATTTAATCCTAGTCATTGCATATCAATTAGAAAAGCTTTTTTTTTTGTTGGGTGAATGGGAGAACTTATTTTCTTTTAGTTATCATACTAGAAAAAATACATTTCGCACTAGTACAAAAAACACCTATTATGGCACCCCTATTTTGGTGATTGTAGAGATAACCGCCGAAATAGGGATTCAAAGACATCTATTTCACCGTTCCTAGCTAGGAACCGCCGAAATAGTTATCTTTTTTCCAGACAATAGAAATCTTGGAGCCCTATTTCGGCGGTTGTCTCTACAACCACCAAAATAAGTGCATTTCCTGAGTTTTTTTAATTTTCAAAATACCGCTTAAATTTCAGTCTATTTCGGCGGTTGTTACTAACAACCACCAAAATAGACACTATTTCATTACATATTTGCTCACCGGCATCATCTCTTCATCCTCTCTCTTCTCTCACTGTAATTTCACATCCCTAACTAGCGAATACAAGCTCTGCTCCTCTCTTCGTCACTCTTCTCTCACGGTGATTTCGCAACCAAAACCTGCTAATAAACATGCTCAGCGCTCCTCTCTTCATCCCTTTCTCTCACGGTAAATTCACAACCCTAACTGGCAAACAAACATGTTCTGCGCACTTATCTTCATCCTCTTATCTCACAGTAATTTTGCAGGCGAACATACATGCTCTGCACTTGTCTTCAATCTCTTCACTCACGGTAATTTTGCAAGGTGAACAAGGAGCATACACTCTCCATGCCTCTATTCATTCTCGTGGCTGCGCCTCTATTCATTCTCGTGTTTGCGCCTCTGTGTCGAAAACCACTAGAACTACTGCGAGGTTGAAGATGACGCAAAATCAATTTTTTTTTTAAAAAAAAGACCTATTTCGGTGGTTGTTAGACTGCCGAAATAGGTGTGTTTTTTTTAATCTAACATGGGGCTATCTCGGTGGTTGTTAGCTAACAATCACTGAACAACCACCAAAATAGGCCCAACACAACTGCCGAAATAAGCGTTGTTTGTACTAGTGTCTCATTCATACGTTTTGACGAAATTATACACCCCTTACCCATCAGGCTTCAAAATTTACTTTCCTCATTTATGTGGTTTCGTATGTTTTACATACGGTAAATTAGTATTTTCTAATTTTTGTTCAATTTGAGAGAAGCTTAAGCGTTATCCGAAATTGATGAAACTTACATGAATGATGCTAATTGTTATATTTTGACTCTATGTCAAATCTAAAGTTTTTAAGCTCACATGTGACTTGTGGGACCCAATGAAAACACATTTTGAGTAAGTTTTTTGTGGATTCTGGCACAAATTGGTTTTGTCTAATTTTCATAATTTAGAAGATGCTTAGACGTCTTTCGAAGTTGTTGAAATTTCACATGGATGATCCTAAAGTGTTATATTTTGTACCTATGTCAAATCTAAAGTTTTGTAATCTCACATGTGAGTTATGGGACCCAATGAAAATACGTTCAGAGTAAGTTTTTTTGAGGAATCAGGCGCACAAAAAGCTTACTCTGAACATGTTTTTATTGAGTCTTAGTGGTTACATGTGAGCTTAATAACTTTGGATTTGACATAGACACAAAATGTAATACCTTAACATCGTCCATGTAAAGTTTTATATCGGACAATTTAAGCATCTTTTAAATTGAACGAAATTTAGAAAAAACCAACTTGCGGCATATTCTACAAAAAGCTTGCTCTAAACGTGTTTTCATTGTGTCTTACATGTCATGGTGAGATTAAAACACTTTAGATTTGGCATAGAACCAAATATAGCTCTTTAGCATCGTCCATGTAAGTTCCATCAATTTCAGACAATGTTTAGACATCTCCTAAATTGAATGAAAAACCAACTTGCCCAAAATGTAGAAACATTGTCAGATGTAAATTAGGCGTACATGGGTGAAAAAATTAATTCTGGAAACTTTCATAGATGAGATATATAATTTCACCAAAGGTCATTGATAGGGATGTAATTTTCCCTTTCAATTCAGTGTAGTACTAGTCCCCCAAATCCTAGCTACTGCAATGCTACTTGCTTGTTTAAAGTACATGTTATGTGGTACAAAACCCAATAATGTTTGTAATTGCGCTGCTTTACATAAAGGACTCTACGTATATTAACTAGACGGTCGTTTTCCTCAAAAAAAAAAAAAAAATGTAGGCGGTCGTTAATGGTCCAGAATTTTTTTTGTTTTGTACCGTCTGGCCGGACCTAACTATGGAAAAAAGTTTGGTTGGTAGTTACCAAATTACATTTTCCTAGCTATATGTAACATTTATATAGCAACCCGAATTCTAATACTAGTATAATTAGATAATAAAAAAACGACGTCCGAAAAGTAAACAATGATCAATGTTGAATTTAAATGAAGAGATCAGGCCTAATATAAGAAAAGTTTTCTTTTTCGTGTACATGGGACAAGAAAAGTGGTTGGATGTTTAGGTGTGTTATTATTGTGGGTTATATCGCTAACGATCGACTTTATAAAATTTAACAACTAATGTTGGGCCTATTTTATGCCAGAAAGTCTCGAGTTGAGTCTTTGACTTGCGTATTTAAAACATATTAATGAGCTGTCATGTCCTAATTTTGACCTGAAATGTTGAGAACGGCAAGAAAAGGGAAACAAATTATTATAAGAAGATTATTAATCAGTTTCAGCTTTGAAATATTTTAACGATCCTAATTACTTTTTGTTTTGTGTTGGGAATATTCTAATAGTCATGTTGTATATAATCGCGTACGTCTGGACAAAAAAGATCCAAGTTGTTTCGTAATTTTGATATCATGTTGTCAGGAAAGAATATATAGAAATGGATGTGATTAGGGAACAGCTCATATCTAAATAATCCCAAATCTAATTGTCATGATTGCGAGGATATACAGCGTGCATGTATGCAAACTGGGTTTCTCGATGAGGTTGTTGCTCTCCTAATTAGTCAACTAACGGGATATTTCTATTAATCTAATCAATATTCATGACTATATAGTAGTACTAGGTAGCTCATAGTTAGACCGTGGTTTGCGTTCAAAATATAGTAAAAAAGTAGACCAGGGTTTAAGAATATGAAAAGTGGGGGAGTACTCTGCTGGTTTGGTCCTAAATCAATAACGATAACCTCTACATAATAATAATGGTCCTAGCTCTAATATATAGCACATACTTCATTAAACATCTTCTGGGATCTAAATACTATATTTTGTGAACCGTGAAGGCAACATATCCAATTGAGAGTGCCTACATTTACAAGGTGTCGTTCTGCTGTTTCCTCTTCCAGTTTGAAGGAATAATCCGATTACGTTGCTGCTCGGAAACATGGTTTATTATTGATTAATTATATATATAGGCTATAGCGGTGTCCTATATTCATAAGGAAAAAAATCTCACTTTCTACAGGTTCTGGTATAATTTTTGAGGGTGATCCCTGAATTCTCATCCAATAATTAAATACTAAATAACCGTAAAATATATAATTAAAACAAACTAGCTGACATTAACAAAGCATAAATGTGCATTGGAGACAATATGATCCAAGCTGCTTTAAATTTAATAAATTATAAAGTATTTAACAAACTGCTCTCATCCTAATCCACTCGCAAGGTTTGAATATTCCACGGCATTACTTGATTGATTGGTGATACTACGTCCTTGCTTGTTAGTAAGGGTTAGCCACATCAATTAACTAAAAATAATGTACTAGCTACTGTCAACTTCATCCACTAATTTATAGTTTGACGGTGTTGATTGCTAGTTTAGAATAATTAGTTTGCTACATTCCAATTGGTTGTGTTGTTTGATTAACCAATTCTGATTGCTTTTCTCTTTAACACGCTATATTATATTACCTACTGATAGTGAATGCATCAATATTTTGAATATATATGGAGCAGAGAAGAGTATTTAGCACATAATTATAATGTCAATATAAGCTATGGTGAGTTATAGATAAAATAAGCAGATAGATCGAGGTCTTACTAAATTGACTGATAAATAATATATTGGGTATTCAATTATAACTGAAGATGCCGCAGAAGTAAACTACGACAATGTTGATATGATTAGTTAAGCCGATGATATGACCCGGAGAAGAAGAAGCTGATTTTGAATCTGCTACTGTTTCAATTTGGCGTTCTTTGTTTTATGCACATATCTGATTTAGTTGTTTATTGTTAATTAGAATAAACACTCTTAAAGTAGTTGGTTAGATTCAACTTACACGAAGTCAGCCATATATCTTTGACTGTATGGTTATTAATTAAGCTAAACTCATCGGACAAAAATAATAAAATTAATGTTGTAAATGACCGAGAAGAGAGTAAAGGGAGAACGATAATATAGGTTTTCATTGCCTAGTAACTGAGTACAGTATTCTCTATTTATAGAGAATGTAGGGGATAACCTAATATGGGCAATACAAACATTCACTATTATAACACTTCCCCCTTGAATGTTCAATATTGATTGCCTCGTTAAAAACCTTGTTTGGAAAAACCCAATGGGATAAAAACCAAGACTAAGGGAAAAAGAGTGCAATCATAAATTCTCCCTCTGAACCAAATGTCACTTCAAATCTCTGAATCTACATAGTCCAATTGTGGTTTGTTGTATATCAATTTCTTCATTCTTCTGAAGCTCATGGGTGTAGAAAAACTTAGAGGATATGTGCTTCGTTCCATCTCCTTTGATGTACCCATCTCTCATCTGAGCTATACAAGCAGCATTGTCTTCTTATAATGTCATGAGAATTTTCTGGTTGAAAGATAGGCCACACGTCTCTTCTACATGCTGGATCATGAACCTCAACCAAACACATTCTAGACTAGCTTCATGCATCGCTAGATTTTCTGCATGATTAAAGGAGAAGGCGACACTCGTTTGCTTTATGGACTTCCATGATATAGGCGTACCTCCATGAGTAAATACATAACCTGTTTGTGACCTTGCATTGCGGGGATCAGATAGGTAGCTAGCATCAGCATAACCTATTAAATCAGACTCAGGTGTCTTTAGAAAGGATAACTCCATATCCATTGTACCTCGAAGATATCAAAGTACATGTTTAACACCATTCCAATGTCTTTTTGTAGGAGCAGAGCTATATCTTGCTAATAGATTTACAGATAATGTTATATCTGCTCGAGTATAACTCGCCAAGTACGTTAATGCTCCAATAGTACTTAGATATGGGACTTATGAAGCAAGTAACTCTTCGTCACTTTCACGGGATCTAAATGGGTCCTTGTTTAGATCTAGGGACCTAACAACCATTAGGGAGCTTAAGGATGAGCATGATCCGTATAAAATCTTTTTAACACCTTTGCAATATATTGAGTCTGATGTAGGAATACCCCGCCTGGTGAATGCTCGAGTTGCAGTCCAAGGAAAAACTTTGTCTTACTAAGATCTTTCATTTCAAATTTTGACTTTAAACATTCAACAGCTTGTTGAAGTTCTGCAGATGTTCCAACTATGTTAAGGTCATCAACATAGACTGCAATTATGACAATCCCATACCCACTTTTTCTTATGAATATACAGGGACAAATTGAGTCATTCTTATAGCCTTTATTAAGCAAGAATTCGCTAAGGCGATTATACAACATACATCCCAACTGCTTTAGTCCATAGAGGGATTTATTCAATTTAATAGAGAATTTTTCTCTTGAGCTTAATTTAAATGCTTTGGGCAATTTAAATCCCTCTAGTAGCCTCATATAAATGTCACGATCGAGCGATCCATATAGATAGGCTGTAACCACATCCATTAGATGAAACTCAAAATTTTCTTGGATTGTCAAACTAAGCAAGTATCTAAAACTTATGACATCCATAACTGGGGAATAAGTTTTTCATAGTCAATATCAGGTCTTTAACTAAAACCTTGTGCAACTATACGAGCTTTGTATCTAACAATTTCATTTTGCTCGTTTCTTTTTCGCACAAACACCCATTTATAACCAACTGGTTTTATCTTACTGGGTGTATGGACTACTGGTCCTAAAACCTCACGTTTTTAAGTGAGTTTAATTCTGCTTCAGTAGCATCTTTCCATTTTGGCCAATCATTTCTTTATTTGTATTCTTCAACATATTTTTGGTTCATGATCATCTTCATCATTTATAACTTGTAGCGCTACATTATATGCAAAAGTTTCATCGATATCAATTTCATGTCGATTCCATCGAATTCCAGTCATGACATAGTTGATCGAGATCTCTTCATTATCAATATTCGTTTTAGGTACCTGATTTTTCTACATTTTTGTAACTGTATCTGCAGACTCTTTAAGAGTCTCACCCTTCTCACTTAGACCATCTTTAATGCGTGATCCCTTTCGTTTTTTAGGGTCTTTATCTTTGGAACTGACTGGTCTACCACACTTTGTATTTGTGTTAGACTCATTTGCAACATGTCCTTCATGGACATCAATTCTAGCGGGAGCATTTGCGGCTGGCACATATGACTTTGTCACCTGATTTGGGTCAGTAAATGCATCAGGCAATTGGTTTGCTAGCTTTTAAAGATTAATAATATGTTGAACGTCTATTTCACATTGCTTAGTGTAAGGATCATAATGCAATAATGATAGTTCATTCCATGTAATCTCCTTTACTAATTGCTTATTTTCTCCCCCTAAAGGTGGAAAGTGTGACTCATCAAAATGACAGTCAGCAAATTGAGTTGTAAACAAGTCCTCAGTTGTATGCTCGAGATATCTAATAATCGAGGAAGATTCAAACCCAACATATATTCCCATTCTTCTTTAAGGCCCCATTTTGGTTCTTTGTGGTGGAGGTATTGGAACATATACCGCACAACCGAAAATTCTTAGATGGAAAACATTTGGTTCTTGACCTGTAACCATTTGCAATGGTGACAACTTATTTTGACTTTTTGGCCTGATGCAAATTAAAGTAGCTACATGTAATATAGCATGTCCCTAAGCAGATACTGGGAGTTTTGATCTCATTAATAACAGTCTTGTAATTAACAACAGATGTTTGATCAAAGATTCTACCAAACCATTTTGGGTATGCAATAGTCATTGAAGGCCTTGGAGGTAAATTCACCGGCATTATCCATGTGTGTAGATTTGATTTAACTATCAGGAAAATTGGCTTGCAATTGAATCAACTGAGCCAATAATTTTTCAAATGTCATATTGCGGGTTGATAATAAGCTAACATGTGACCATTTGGTTAATGCATCTATCGAAATCAGGTATCTAAATGGTCCACATGGTGGATGGATAGGTTCACATATATCACCCTGAATCCTTTCAAGTAAAGCAATCGGCTTTGTCTCAAGTTTAACTGGCGATGGCCTTATAATTAGTTTTTCTTGAGAACAAGCAATACACGGAAAACTATTTAGTTGAAGAAACCTTTTGTTTTCAAACATATGACCACATGAATTTTCCATAATTCTTTGCATCATGATTGAACTAGGATGGCATAACCGGTCATGCCAAGTTTTGAAATCATCAAAATATTTCAATTTTTCAACATGTATTTCAGTTGTATTAATATATGCAGGGAACAACCCAGAGAAAATATCAACTAGCTTTTCCATTATTTGTCTCTTTCCAGCTATCATTTTTGTGATTTCAATATATTAAACATTTCCATTATTCCCCATCTCAATGTGATACCCATTCCGGCGTATATCAATGAAACTCAACAGGTTTCTTTGAGACGTGCTGGAAAACAATGCATTTTCAATGCATATTTTGTTCCCTTTGGTAGAATAATAGTTGCTTTTCCAGATCCACAATAATACTCGTACTACCCAATATGGTAGTAACCTTTGCCGCATAATTTCGTAAATAAGAAAAGTATTTCTTATGCTTAAGAATTGTATGCGTTTCAGCACTATCAATAAGACATACGTCTTCACCATCCATCAATGACATTCATCAATGATAATTATTCTTACAATCTATCATAAAAATAAAATAAACAAATATTAGGGACGATCATATAGGTATCGTTTTTATGACATCATTTTAGTATCAGAATTGAAAACTTTCCGGCACGATGTCTTTCTTTCTTTAAATAAAACTAAACTTAAACTTAAAGCACAATGACCTATATAGCGTTGTAATCATCATAGAGGTCAAAACTTGACATATGAACATACATTATTATACTATGTCACTTAACATATATTTTTTAGAAGAGTGACTACCGTAAATTTTTGCTGGTGCTTTACCATCATGATTCTTCATGAAGCATAATACAGTACTCATCTCGTACAAAAATAAATATATAAATACGACTGCATATGAATTAACCAGCTGTTATACCATCTTTTTGATGAGTGATCTACTCAATATCATTTCTTTTACATATATTATAATAATTTCTGGCGCAACACCAATATCATGATATATCAAAATCAAAGTAATATGACACTATAAATAAAAAAATTTCAAGTGTGATACCTTTTATAGCATATCAAAATTAAACTTTCAGGCACAATGCCCTTTACTACATACTAAAGTTAAGTTTCAAGCACAGTCCTTTATATTTTGGCAATGTTGGCCATTCTTAGATTTTAACCGGTGTAATGCCTCAATGTTTAAAAATTAGAATTTAACCAGCGCAATGTTGTATGTAGTGAAGTAAACATTATAAATAATAATAAATAAACAAAATTTGAACCATATTTGAAAAAAATAAATAAATAAAAATATTAAATAACAACATAATCGGCCCGATGCCTCACGTGATAAGTAGATCTGACACGATGTCTCACGTGATAAGTAGATCTGGCATGCTGTCTCACGTGATAAGTAGATCTGGCACGATGCCTGATAAGTGAGAAATACATGGACATTTAAGGGTTTAATTTACCTTGTACTTGCTTACTTCCAGGATAATATTACTCACTTATCGTATGTTTTTCCTAAGATTTATGTTTTGATATGAACTGATACATTTTATGTATCAAATGCAGTAAAAAGTCTTGGAATCACATAGTTTACTTCACAAGCTTTCCAATGCAACAAACGACTAGTGAAACGGAGCTAAAACGACATATCTAAACCCAGTTGAAGATTGTAGAAAAATGAGTAAGAAAATACACCATGTCCGCGGAATAAAGCACGGACAGGGGCGGACACAAGGAGTGTGTCTTGTCCGCATTAGAAAGCACGGACAGGGGCGGACGAAGCATGTTGTCCGCATAACTATGGGCGGACAAAGAGGCGGACGCAGGGCTGTCCGTGGAAGGAAGGGCGGACACAAACCCGGACGCAATGAAGACCGTGGCATGTCCGGGTGAAAAAGGGCGGACAAGTGAAGAATGAGTCTGTGTCTTGTCCGCATAACTATGGGCGGACAAGGGACACACGTCCGCATAACCAGGGCCGGACAAGGGGCGGACGCGCCAATTTGAAGAGTATGTCCGTGGATTAATGGACGGACATAAACAAGGACGCGTGTAAATATAACGCAGATCCAGAAATTAACGCGACAGTTCTCTTCTTCCCCAATTGCTTCTTCCTTTGCGGCGCCTACAGACATGTCGAACTGCTTCTTCATTAATATCAGGCGGCGCCTACAGACATGTGGAACTGCTTCTTCATTAATATCAGGCGGCGTCTACCTTAAATCTCTCACGCGTCTGTCTCCAGCTCTGTCTCCAATCAATCTTCTTCCCTTCCTCTATATAAACCCAGCACCTTCAACCTTAAACCACGTACGGAGATTAACCAGAAAACAGACCATCGCTCACCACACTCTACCATTCTCTTCCACACATTCGATCCCCAGAACTCAACACTCCAATTCTCTCATTCCACATACAAAATCCTACGTACACGCTCCACTATTCGTTCTCTTCATTTCTCCATTCACCATCCACACCTCTCGCTTTATTATTACGTCCAACCTCTGACTGTCATATTACCAGTTAATATGTCAGGCTAAGGAGGATTTACTCCGGGGAAGGTTTAGTTATGGTTTGTTTAGTTGTGTAATCTATATTTCTACTGGTTAAAATAAATACAGTTTGTTACGATTAAAGTTTATCTCTCGCCATTTTAATAAATTCCACGAATTTAATAAAATGCTTACAAAATCTGTTTTAATCTGATCGGTGATAAGCAGATAGGTTAATTAAGCCGTAAATCTGGAGGAAACTTGTTTTCATCGGATAAGTTAATACTCATTTGCAAGAATATAATTCCTCGCACTTAATTTCCGTTTACTAGTGCTTGCTTGAGTTTTCATCGGACCCTGCATTTCTGGTAAACGAGTTTTATGAGTTTATGATTAGTCCTTAAGATAATAACATGAATTTTGCCAAACTTTTATAATAAACCGGTAGAGATAGCATAATTAATCAGATTATATAAACCTGGACCCGGAGTTCCGTTTAATTTATCTTTAACTCAGTTAATATTATCTGTTGTTTACTTTACGAAAACAAGTCAATAATTCCCCCTTTTGTGACAAGCTTAGGTACTATTTATTTCGCTATAAGTCCCACGGTTTGACCCCGGCCGCTTCTGTCTTACTATACTACTGCGACCGGGTTTTATTTGTAGCCCGACGGATATTTTGAGTATTAATTTCTTTTCTTTAATTTTAATTACACCAGTTCCAACCACTCACAATATACAGTCTGCAATGCCTCACGTGATAAGTAGATCTGGCACGATGCCTCACGTGATAAGTAGATCTGGCACGATGCCTCACATGATATTTATATATGACACAATGCCTCACGTGATAGTTATATCTGGCACAATGCCTCGTGTGATATTTATTCTTGGCACAATACCTCACACGATATATAGTAAATAAACAATGAAAGAAATAAATTAATGAATAAATAATATAAACGAATCCGGATAAATTAAACACCACAAAATAAATGAAGTAAAATTAACAATAAATAAATTTTGGCGCGATGCCTTACGTGATATTGAATATCGGGCATGATGTCTCACGTTAATAAATAAATAACTGCAAAGCGTAATAACTTAAACAAAAAATATAAAATAAAAAAATAAATAAGATCTGGAGTAATGCCCCACGTGACAAAGATTTTCGGCGTGATGCCTATTTCTGGCGTGATGCCTCACGTAATTGTGATATATAAGTAAATAAATAAATAAATAAATAAATGTGTAACATAATATAGACTAAAAGAAATAATATGTCACCTTTGAAAACAAACCCTAGTTTTCTAAGGACTCTAGGGTTGGTGATTGGTTTGCGGTCACTCGATTTCTTTTCGAGTTTGGCCAAATCCGAATTTTTCTTTTCCATTCCGTTTGGATAGAGAATTACCTTCTGGTTTCTACTTCATTTTTTTGTTGGTGAAAGGACACAAAACTTCTTCCATTTTGTGTGTGAAGTGCAGTGGTTCTTTTGATTTATCTCCTTGGACGCGCAGACACACGAACAAAATATATATGTCCAAAGTGCTTAAATTCTCTGTTTGCTAGTTGGGATTTTGAGACTTAGAGAATGGCGTTGTGAACAGAGAAAAACACATATTTAGAAGTATTTTCTAGCAAAAAAGATCGGCGGCTATCAACATTGACAGGATGAAGAAGAAGCCGCACAACTTTAATGGAGGTGGGAGAATGATGTAGAAAACGAACAAAATCGAGCGGAATATGTATATATATCAACCATTTTACCCCTAGCGACTTCATGGCAACATTTGTTGGGTTTTCAAAACAGAAAGAGGGGAGCCGGTGCTGAGAATTATTTTGCTCAGGATGCGTACGTTTCTTTGTTTGCTGGTTAGGGTTTACAAGGAGAGAAAATTGTAGTGAGTTGATGTGAATGATGGTGATCAAACGGAGTTGGATTAGCTTAGAGATTTAGAGCGTGCTGATAACGTGATGTAAATGACCGAGAAGAGAGAAAAGAGAGAACGACAATATAGGTTTTCATTGCATAGAAACTGAGTACAATACTCACTATTTATAGAGAAGGTAGAGGATAACCTAATAGGGGCAATAAAGATATTCACTATATATTTATAACAATTAATTAATTGATTTGACCGCTACATAGTATTCTCAATCCTCACAACAAAAACAAATTGAAACTTATGCAAAGAAAATTAAACAAATAACTTGCATATAGGAGGTGTTTGGTTATTTTAGCTTCTAAATGAAAGTAGTCTATTGTCTTTGACGCATCTGTTGAATTTAGGGGAAGAAGAACAAAACAAATCAACGTAGAAGACTGATCCTTGGAGACAACTCTTTTATTCAAGAATAGAGAGTAAAGAAAGTAGCAACACATTTTTCTCCATCTCTCTGTTTACAAAAAAACTTCTTACAGGTGGAAAACTCATAAGATTACTAATCTTACTTTGCTATATAGTATCTCTTATGTAGACTAAAAGCTGGAAACACATGTTTATATTGTTTTCCTATAAGAATTTTTGTCAATGTGTCAGCTAATTGTTTGAAAAAAGGAATATAATCACCAAAAATAAACCTTGTTGTAGCTTTTCAAGCATATATACAATGATAATCTCAGTCAATATGTTTGGTTTTCTCATGGAAGACTGGATTTTTGACTATGTGAATTATCACAACAGGCAGAACTAGGCTCCACTCCTTCATTTCCTAACTCGTGTAATAGCCTTATTAACTAAGGAATCCACTTGTTAATGCTCTTATTCACAATAATGCAACAATATTTCTCACTTTAGATTACCGGGAAAGAGCATATCCACTAATGGTGATAGAGAACCCACTCATTGATCTTCGGGTCATGGGGCAAGTTCCTCAATCAACATCACCATAGAACTTTAGATACATTCTAATTTTGAGTAACCTGTAGATAGATATGACATTTCAAATCTAGCACATGGATCTGTTCAGATCGTTATAGACATTAATCATTTAAGTAATTATAATTTTGGATTGTTCGAGGTTTCAAGTTCTATCGGCCTTTGAAAAAATTGTGTGAACTTAACTAAAAAGATAACGGGCCAGTAAAGTACCATATGTCCCATACTCTGAAAGGAGAGAACAACATGAATCTTTTTTTTTTCTAAGAAAATGTCATGAATCTTTTTTTAAGGGAACATGATGTGCTTAGCTACTTGTTACAATCTATCAGTTTAAGATTATGTAATAAGATATGTTTGAGTCACTTTTATTAGATATTTCGCGTGGAGGGAAAATTGGGTTAAAGTCGTATTAGATTTTTAAATCAATTTATTTATGGTAATACAAAGTTGTAGTATATGTCAAGTTCAAATTATATTTTTCCTAAAAAAAAGGTTCAAAATCCATTTAATTTTGTACTTTGGGGTTATAATCAAATTTGAGTTATATATCAGATCCAATATCACCCTTTCATGAATTCTATAATTGATCTCCAAGGTAATAAAATAAAATCTTAATCCTTCGCTTTTATAGTTAATGTGACATTACTTATCTGTTTTAATTTATTTTCTGAATTATATTTATGTATTATCAACTTATTGTATATAATAATAAAAAACTCTTATAGTGATATTGAATCCCCAATATTTATTGCTCATAGTTTCTTAATAAATCAACAATATTAGCTACAACAATGTAATAATAATAAAATAATATAAAATCTTAATAAAATATTAAAATAAAAAATAATAGATAAGATAAAAAATATTAAGAAGATGATAATTCCTAATATAATAAAATACTATTTTTTTTATTAATATGACAATTAAAAAGTGTAAGAAACTCACAAGTACAATCGCATATGCCCGTTCATAAGGAAATTAATCAAAGTGAAAATTATTCGAATAAAAAGTAGCTATATTTGGACAATTGTCTACCTAACTTATTTAAAAAGATATACTATTTGTTAAAGAAAACACAGAGTTCTTTGGTTTTTTTAGACTCAAAGAGTTCTGTATACTATTCCCCAAACTTCCCATCTTTCCACCTTCCCTTTACCAGCTGGGCTTTACTTATAATTACATGCTGCACTGTTCGATGGCTCTCCTTCTCTCTCCTCCGGACTAGAATACTGCCCTTCGACAGGGGAGAGGTCGCTCTGATAATTTTGAGTCGCTGCTCTGGGATTTCATCTACAGTTTACTCCAGTCACGGAGAACCAGTCTCGACTCTTCATTACTCTTCACTCGATTCAGTTATTGCCGGAAGGTCAAAAGAAGGAAACTTCCCATCCCTATTTGCCCCATTTCATATATTATCCGAATCGGTTGGAGACTGAGTCCTCGTTCTTCAAATTCGGCTCTACTTCTTTAGGACAAATTGTAATCTCTTTCTGTCTGTCGCTTCAAATGCCAAGGCGCCGGCGGTTTTCCTGGGTTCAGTGGCCGATCGGGAGAATCGCCGGTCTCTTTTGAATTTGATGGGAGCGGCGTGTCCGTGTACTTTCCCAGCTACTACTCCACCGCCGGCACCACTTCCTCCAAGAATCGTTCATGGAGGTTATGATTCGTAGTGCTCAATGTGTTGGGGTTTCAAAGTTGAGGATTATTGAAGCGCTCCGATTCGCATTTCTTCTATTTCAGGTTCTGCTCTAGACCTCTTTCTTAGTGGTCCTCCTTTTACTGGCTGATTGGATGCAATTTCTCGGTAGATAGGTTTTCCTGAACTCCTTAATTACTAATCTTTTATTCATTTTACTTTCGGTAAGAAAATCAGCTCAATTGGGACGATTTGGATTTGGCTCCTCTTGTCTGGTTAACTTATGCCCTTCCCTAGCACTCAGGAATCAGGATAGATAATTATATCTCATTGCCACTTTTCCCCTCTAACTGCTGGTCCGTTGTGGAGTTTCGAGCTTCTTTTTGTTGAGAAATTATGTCTTAGATGACCAGCGAAATTCAGCGCGATTAATAGCACAATATTCATCTTCGTTGCCGGTTGTTAGTTTCCTCGTTTGCCACAGTTTGGAGTCGAAATCAGTCATACAATCTCATATTTTCGATGGTATGCGTCAACAGTCGTTTTAGTGGAGGTATTTCGACCATTCTAACCGGTTGCAGTAGTGTTCCTACCAAACTGTTTAACATATAAAAATAGAATCTTTATAGTCTGTACCCTGGTTATATGAATTCACCTCATAGATAATTAACGTTAATGCTCTATTCTGTGTTTCCAGCTTGGTATGTCGTTTCTTATTATGGAAACATGCAACCAACTACTGAAAAAAGATGGTATTTGCTGTCTGTTTTACGCAAAATCCATATTTTTCTGGACTTTTATGCTTTGGGTGTGCCTGCTGTATGTCATTGTCTTAGTGAACCTGACGCTTGATGCTTATTGTTACTTCTTTCTAAGAAAAGATCTTGTTCGCTCATGGATTCCACAGCTTGCATTGATATTGGCTTCATCTCACTCTGCCATTGCTAAGTCCCTGGAGGGTAGCCATCTGCAGCAACATTGGAACCATAAAGACAGGGACAATATCAATTCCCATTCTTGTATACATGATCAAATTCTAGAACGACGTAGACAACCTGGTCGCCAAGTGTATTCTATTACCCCACAAGTGTATTTAGAACCTGACGAATCAAACTCACTTCACAGAAAAGGAAGGTCATTGCTCGGCATTTCTGAGTCTGCTGAGCTTCCAAAGGATGCAAAGCAGCCTATCAGAATATATTTGAATTATGATGCTGTTGGTCACTCGCCTGATAGAGACTGTCGCAACATCGGAGATATTGTTAAAGTAATTTGTCCCATCACTTTCTTCTGTAACACCCCTTTCCATATGTTTTCTAGTTACCTTTTTGGTCTGTCCAGCAGTAACATTTATGCTGAGCCTATTTTTTTTCTCCCTATTTACCTGAACAGCTTGGAGAGCCTTCAGTGTCTGCTGTTTCTGGCACCCCTTCATGCAATCCTCACAGTGACCCGCCTGTTTATGGTGATTGCTGGTATAATTGTACTCTGGATGATATATCTGGGGAGGACAAAAGGCGTCGCCTCCGAAAGGTTGTACTTCTATCTCTGAATTTGTTCAGTCTTTGGTTACTAATTATGTTTTGGGGGACACTTAATATATTGAAAGATTTGGAATGTCATCATAAGCTTTGTTCTTGAAGGGGTGTTACCCATCAGTTTATCTAAATCCATCTAACTCTTGGAAGTGAACACTGCTTCTATAGGCTTTAGGGCAAACAGCTGACTGGTTTAGAAGGGCTCTCGCTGTTGAACGGGTGAAAGGGAACTTGCGATTGAGTGGATACTCGGCTTGTGGACAAGATGGGGGTGTACAACTTCCTCGTAAATATGTGGAAGGTGTCTTCTCTTAGCTTTTTGAAGGGTATTCATTTTCATCTCACCTGCCGCTTCTTGATGTTGAACGCTTGCATTCTTGTTTTGTTTACAGAGGGTGTTTCTGATGCGGACTTGGTACTTTTGGTGACTACAAGACCTACAACTGGAAACACCCTTGCATGGGCTGTTGCATGTGAGCGTGATCAGTGGGGTCGTGCTATTGCAGGTAACTCCTTGTTTACTCGTTGATTGTGATGATGCCTTACTTTTAATGTGTAACTAGTATCTTTAATGGCATGACATACTTGCAGGGCATGTTAATGTTGCTCCACGCCATTTGACTGCTGAAGCTGAGACTTTACTCTCTGCTACTCTGATACATGAGGTATAACAAACTATAATCACCAAGCTACGTATTTACCTTGGATGTGTATTTTTTCAGTTATTAAAATTAACAAGGGAGTTTGCAGGTGATGCATGTCCTTGGCTTTGATCCCCATGCTTTTGTGCACTTCCGTGATGAGAGAAAGAGGAGAAGAACACAGGTTTAAATCTTGTCTGCTCAGTATCCCCATTTGCTTGCTTTGCTATTCTGGTAATTTATGGGTCCATTTTAATCAGGTTACGCAACAAGTTATGGATCATAGGCTTGGGAGGATGGTGACACGTGTTGTACTTCCCCGGGTTGTCATGCACTCACGAAATCATTATGGGGTACTCAAATCGTTTCTATTGTACTGTTTCTTTTCTTCATCAATAGGTTAATTTCATGGAGATTGTTCTGGAATTTTTTTGATAGATTCTTTGGTAGCTGAGGCCTGTTCTGTGTATATGAGATATTTTGTTTACTCTGCAGGCATTTTCAGAGAACTTCACTGGCTTGGAGCTCGAAGATGGAGGAGGAAGAGGCACTTCAGGTTTGTATCCCCCTAATTCTATCTAAGGTATCTATCATATTGCAGTCCTGGAGAATTCACTTTACTGATGCCGCATCAACTGTCTTTAGGATCCCACTGGGAGAAGAGGCTTTTGATGAATGAGATCATGACTGGTTCTGTTGACACAAAATCAGTAGTTTCCTCTATGACTCTTGCTTTGTTGGAAGATAGTGGATGGTATAAAGCGAACTACAGTATGGCTGAAAGTCTTGATTGGGGCCGCAATCAAGGAACCAATTTTGTTACTTCTCCTTGCAACCAATGGAAAGGGGCATATCATTGCAACAATACACAGTTATCAGGCTGTACATATAATAGGGAGGCTGAGGGCTACTGCCCTATCGTAAGCTACAATGGGGACCTGCCTGAATGGTCCCGCTACTTTCCACAAGCTAACAAGGGTATGTATTTAAGATGTTTTACTTTTAAAGGTATAAATTTCATATTTGACTGTCACTAAAGTTGATTAAGCTTCTGTGGTGAGATTGTAGCATCATCAAATGCTATGGAGTTCTTATCAATATAAAGAAAATGCTACTGATTTCACCGAACTAAAAGTTCCACAATGATTTTGTTGCCCTGTAACTGACGCTCGAGGTATAAATGTCTATGGATTAGAAGACAGTCGGAAATAAAGGAAACATAAAGCATTACCAACTAGTTGATAATAGTTTCACTTTGTGCCATTAATCTTATAAATGAACAGTTAGTGCTTTCTTTTTTACTGGTCATGTACCTTCACTGTTGAGTCATTTACATTAACTGAATAGATATTGCTTTCTTTTTTACTCATCATGTACCTTCACTGTTGAGTCATTTACATTAACTCTGTCTGAATGAATGAATATGCAGGTGGACAATCATCTTTGGCTGATTACTGTGCCTATTATGTAGCATATTCTGATGGATCATGTACAGATATTAACAGTGCCCGATCCCCTGACAGAATGTTGGGAGAGGTGCGAGGAAGTAGTTCAAGGTGAGAAAAAGGTTCTTATCCTGACTTCAGTGTATTTGTGTATCGGTTCCTGTCGATATATTGTCATACCTTCATTTATATGTCAGCAGTTTAGCTAATTGAATTTCATCATTCATTACAGATGTATGGCTTCTTCATTGGTGCGCATTGGATTTGTGAGGGGTTCCATGACCCAAGGGAATGGTTGTTACCAGCACAAATGTATAAATGGCACTTTAGAGGTAAAATATCATGGCCTTCTGAATTTATCCTGCGTTTGAATTTGTTGTATGTGTTCTATTGTTATGGAGTGATACCATAGTTCTGATGTATCAGAACTTGATTGCAAATTTCTGACTCTGATTACTAAATTTAATTTTATTACTATGTCAATGCTCTTTTAGGTTGCTGTTGATGGTATATGGAAAGCATGTCCTAAGGCTGGTGGACCTGTTCAGTTTCCTGGTTTTAACGGTGAGTGGCCATCTTGTCATCAGCAAGATACTTGTCAATGTTTAAGTTCATTTGTGAAGCTGATACCTGCCCCTCTTTTGGCTTCATCCAGGTGACTTGGTTTGCCCAGCTTACCATGAACTCTGTGGCACACAAACGCTTAATGCTCCTGGACAGTGTCCCAAGTCTTGCAGCTTCAATGGGGATTGCAGGAATGGAAAGTGTCATTGTTTTCTGGGTTTTCATGGTCATGATTGCAGCAAGCGTGAGTCTTTTCTCCCTTCTACAGCTATAGATTCCTCTCAAACTACCCTTAGCTTTTCCATGCCTTTCATGTGCTCACAAGGATAGCTGATGTGCAGGAACCTGTCCTAGCAATTGCAGTGGTCATGGAAAATGCCTTGGAAATGGGGTCTGTGAATGCAATAATGGATTCACGGGCATCGACTGCTCTACAGGTATGCTGTTCAGTGGAATGACAAATGCCATTGTTATTCCACGACCTTTCTTTTGTGGTATTTTAATTAGGGCCATTCACACGTGAGGGTCTGAATTCAAGTGCTGCACAGAATCTAGAGAAGCTGTGAGGCATAACATGCCATAATGGCACGATATAAATATTAATATACAAGATTTTGTGATTGCAGCTGTTTGTGATGAACAATGTAGCCTACATGGTGGGGTTTGTGACAATGGAGTATGTGAGTTCCGCTGCTCGGATTATGCAGGCTACACTTGCCAAAACAGCACATCCTTGCTCTCCAGCCTCTCAGTTTGCAAAGGTGTTCTCCAGAGTGATTCGTCGGGTCAACACTGTGCTCCAAGTGAGGCTAGTATTCTGCAACAGCTTGAAGAGGTGGTTGTGATGCCAAACTACCACAGGCTGTTTCCAAGGAGCCCGAGAAAGTTGTTTTCTATCTTTGGCAGTAGTTATTGCGACACAGCTGCAAAGCAGCTAGCTTGCTGGGTAAGTTCTGATCCTTGCACCTATTATGTGTGTGTATGTCAGAAGATGGCATATGCTAGCTTGAAATTAGTGAGATGTACTGAAGTTCGAACTTGGGCATGAAGCACCTGACCGAACCAATAAAAGTTTGTTTATCGAAACATCTCTCTACTTTACATAGCGAGAGAAGTTGAACTCACAGTGCAATTGATTATTGTTTCCTGTGTCCAAAATTTGTTTGAAGCAATGGATTCGTTTCTAATATTTGCTTGGTTATGCAGATATCCATTCAGAAATGTGACAAAGATGGTGACAACAGATTAAGGGTTTGCCATTCAGCTTGTATGTCTTACAATTCTGCTTGTGGTGCATCCCTAGACTGTTCAGACCAAACACTGTTCAGCGGCGAGGAGGAAGGAGAGGGGCAGTGCACGGGTGCTGGAGAAATAAAAGAATCCTGGATTAGTCGAATTATGGCTGGAGTCTCTCGTAGCACTCGTGCTGGTTCTTCTGGAGCATCTGTAAAATATACTAGTAGGCAAGCAGCTCCAAGAAAGTTCCCAGGCTTTTTTCTTTTCCCCTCATGGGTATTGTAATTCTTCTTCTACTACTACTACTAGGCCTTGTTTATTGTAGGAAAAAAGATCCAAAGAATGGTGCGGTGCAGTCCAGCGGGGATGATCGTTGTAGATCTAGGGTATCTTATTTATTAGCTTCCTCCTACCCATTATACCGGATGTAATTTAAGAAGGCGGGTTCTGGGTAGGGCTTTGTTTTTATTTTTTAAATTACATTTTGGGGTGGGATTGAAGTCTGTTTTCAAGTGTAGCGAGAGAAAAGGAAAGAGTCGAGATGTATTCAGAGAAGAGAGACGCGAGTAAAGAGGGCAAAGGGGAGCCTGCCTTCTCTGGTTCTTATTTTATTACTGAAGGATATGCTGGCCGAAGGCCTTAAGCATTCAGCTAAGCTGGTTTGGTTTTTACATTGGTTCATGTAGGAATCCTCACTCCTTAATTCCTTGTCAAGTTTTTGCTTCTGCATCGGTTTTTCTTTCCGCAATCAGCACTATTGGACTGCCATCGGAGAATCGACAACTGCTTAGATATCTTATGTAGCACCTTATGTGTCTGCGCCTCTGAGGCAAAGAGATAATACAGGAATTGCTGTTTCACTAACTTTAGGTTGAAGACATTACCGAAAATAGTTCACTAGACATCAAGGTATTGACTCAAATCATCTTCTTACTGATCGTACTCTTAGCATTTATTATGATGATGTGGTTTTAATATGTTTTTGGGTTCTGTAATTGTGTGGTTGGTACTAGTTACTTCATGTCTGATACTATCCAATGCTCAAGCCTGGTACTACTTACTACATATAGATGGTATCAACAACTATACATGGCTAGTATTACTTACTACATATGGCTGATACTATTTACTGCATATAATTGGTACTACTTCATATGGCTGGTACTATCTAATGAATATGGCTGGTACTACTTACTAATATGATTGTTACCATCCATGTGTTATTATGATTTATTATGTTTTTTGTTTGAGAATTGTGAGATTGCCTTATGTTTTATTATTTTTTTGGTTAACCAACCTAATTTGTTTTGTTGTTTTGAAGTTACTTTGTAGCTTGAGAATGTTGTGGCAATAAAAGATTGAGACAAATACATCCCTCACCCATGCCCAAGGTTGTGAAACGGTACGGGAGTTCAATACGGACTACTAAAAGTACGTGATACAGAAGTATCGATACAGATAAAATGAGGAACCAGTACGGTTGAAATATTAAAATTTAAATAATAAAAACTAATACTAATATTTACAAGTATAAAATATGTTCCACTTTGTACATAATATTTGTATTTTGTTATTAATTCCTTCAAATTGTATATTTATATATTATAAATTTATCAAATTCTTAAACCATAAGAATTTTGTAGAAGTTTTGTTGGGTGAGGTAAAATAAGTTACATAAATGTATTTTAATAAAAAGTCAACCTATTACTAATAAGTAGAAAAAAAGAACAAAAATAGTAAAATAGAAAAGTTATTGGTATAATTATAATTTTGTCCTCACAAATATTCAATTTATAGTTAATGGTGGTTGTGTTTATGTCATCATTTTTCTAAAGTAAAACCTTATACAAGGTCAAAGTGGGATTTAATAGAAAAAATTAGTTTCTTTTTGCTCCAATCAAATCATTGTCTTCAATTGTTTATACCGTATTCTTTAAAAATACATTAATTATAGAAATATAGACGATTATACGGTCGTACGTCACCACGAGACGGGATGTTCGATGAGGCAGATTTCATACGGTCGTATCAATACGTTAAATTGCAAAAATGGGTGATACGCAGTATAAAAGGCCGTACCGTACCATTTATACATCTCACCCGCGAGGTTTCACATATTACTTTCACCACCCATCTGGCTTCCTCCGTTTTACTTGTGGTAATTTTTTAAATTTTCTAGGCAAGTTGATTTTCCTAATTTTCATTTAATTTAGAAGATGCTTAAATGTTGTCTAAATTTCATAAAACTTTACATGAATGATGCTTAAGTCTAATATTTTGTTCCTATGCTAAATCCCAAAGTTTTGAAGCTCACATGTGACTAGTGGGACCCAATGAAAACACGTATAGTGTAAGTTTCTTTTCGCACTAGAATCCGCAAAAAAAACTTACTTTGAACGTGTTTTTATTGGGTCGCATATGTCACATGCAAGCTTAAAAAACTTTGGATTTGACATAACTACATGATATATCACTTTAGCATCGTCTATGTAAAATTTTATCAATTTTAGACAACGTTTAAGCATCTCCTAAATTGTACAAAAATTAGACAAAACCAACTTGCTCCAAAATCCACATAAAAAAATCTTACTATGAACGTGTTTTTATTATCCCACTGGTCACATGTGAACATTAAAAACTTTGGATTTGATATAGGACCAAAATATAACACTTTAGCATCATTTTTATAAAGTTTCTTCAATTTCAGACAACGTTTAAGCATCTCTTAAATTGAATGAAAATTGGAAAAAACGAACTTGTCGGATGTAAAATGGAGATAACCACATAAGTGGGGAAAGTTGTTTTTGAAACTTCATGGGTGGGGTGTGCAATTTCAGCAAAATTAATGAGTGGGGGATGTAATTTTTCATGTCCCGATCAAGATGTTCAACACATACAGGGAAGCTGGGTTTAAGGTTCGAAAGAAACGACACATGCAAGGAAAGGTCAAAGTGCTCAATGCAAAAGGAAGAGATAGTTTAGTCGCATCTGTGTGTGTTGAGACTAGTCATTAAGACATCCTTGTACATATGCTTCTTTTTTGTTATTTAGTTAGAATAATATGTCATTTGCAGTGTGGTAATACAACGAATTTATGTATTTGTTTCTTTTTGAAAGTGAACAGGTGATAGGTGTTTTGTAAAGGAATTCGTGGTGTTTGGTTAAGTTGATGTGGGTGTATTATATCATGTCTGTTAGAAAAAAATACCAATGCCTTTTGGAATAGGATTGTTACCAAAACTGTGTCTGGTTATACATAGGAACATATTAAGCAGGTTTTAGGTGTTTTATTCAAGAATTTTGTGGTGTTTGACTATATTGATGACAGTGTTTAACATTTTGTCTATCATAACATAATACAAATATGTTCAATATGATAAATGATTCCAACCCTATATGATACACAAATATATATTGAACAGGTGCTAGGTGTTTGTTAGGGATGTCGCGGTGTTTAGTTAAGTTGATGTTGGTATATTATATCATGTTTGCTAGAAATGAATACAAACCTTTACAAATATAATTGTTATCAACATGTGTCTGGTTTATACACCGGTACATACTGAGCAGGTGCTAGGTGTTTCATTTAGGGATTTGTGTTGTTTGGCTATGTTGACGGTGTTTAACATTTTGTCGGTTAGAATAATATACAAATGTGGTCAATATGATAAGTGTTTCTAACCCTATATGGTTTATACACAATAATATATTGAACATGTGCTAGGTGTTTCGTTAGGGATGTCGTGGTGTTTGGTTAAGTAGATGTCGGTATATTATATTATGTCTGCTAGAAAAGAATAGCAATCCATTTACGAATATAATTCTTACCAACACCGTGTCTGGTTTATACGCAGCAGGTACATATTGAGCATCTGCTAGATGTTCCATTCATGGATTTGTGGTGTTCGGTTATATTCATGACGGTGTTAAATGTTTTGTTTGTGAAAAAAGAATACAAATATGTTAAGAGCAAAAATGATTCAAACCTTGTGTCTGGTTTCTAAAATGGTAATTAGTGAACATTATAAAGTGTAGAATGAGTTATAAAAGATTACCCTATATGGCACACCCTAAAAACCACCATAGGAAAGTTCTAACGCCGAAGACATATTGTAGGGTTAGAAATTCAAGGAAACCCTAAACCATAAACCCTAATAATCTGTTGAGTTAGTCGCGACATTATAAAGTGCGCAATGAGTTAAAAAACATTACCCTATACCACACCCCCTAAAACCACCATAGGAAACTTAAATCGTCAAAGGCTTATTTTAGGGTTTGAAGTTGTGAGTTTAGGGTAATGTTTTTTAACACGTTCTACACTTTATAATGTCGCCATTGACTCAACAGAGTTGTAGGATTTGTTGTTTAAGGAACCCTAAACCATGAATTTCAAACCATAAATAAGTCACTACAATTTAAGTTTCCTAGGGTGGTTTTCAGGGTGTGTGGTATAGGGTAATCTTTTTTTAACTATTTCTGCACTTTATAATGTCGCCACTAACTCGGTAGATTTTTTAGGGTTTATGGTATAGGGTTTAGGGCCCTCAACCCTGAACTTCAAACCTAAAATAACCTTCGATGTTTTAACTTTCCTATGGTGGTTTTTAGGGTGTGTGGTATTGGGTAATATTTTTCAACTTGTTCTGCACTCTATAATGTTTCCACTGACTCAACAGATTTTCAAGGTTTGTGGTTTAGGGTTTAGAGTCGTTAGAATTTCAAACCCTAAAATAATCCTTTGACGTTTTAACTTTCCAAGGGCGTTTTTTAGGGTTTTTGGTATACGGTAATCATTTTCAGCTCATTCTGCACTTTGTAATGTTGTCATTGACTCAGCATATTTTTAAGGTTTGTGATTTAGGGTTTAGAGTCGACTTGAAACCCTAAAATAATCCTTCAATGTTTTAGCGTTCCTAGTGTGGTTTTAAGGGTGTGTGGTATAGGGTGATGCTTTTTAACACGTTCTACACTTTATAATGTCAGCACTAACTCGACAGATTTTTAGGGTTTATGGTTTAAGGGACCTAAACCCTTAACTTCATACCCTAAAATAAGTTTCGACGATTTAACTTTCGTAGGGTGGTTTTTATGGTATATTGTATATAGTAATATTTTTTAACTCGTTCTGCACTTCATAATGTTGCCACTAACTTGGTAGATTTTTAAGGCTTGTGGGTTAGGGTTTAGGGAGCCTAAGTCCTGAACTTCAAACCCTAAAATAGGCCTTCGATGTTTTAACTTTCCTATTGTTTGTAAGGTGTATGTTATAAGGTAATATTTTTTCACTCGTTATGTACTTTATAATGCTGCCACTGACTCGGTAGATATTTAGGGTTTGTGGTTTAGGGTTTGGGGGTCGTTAGGCCCAAACCCTTAACTTCAAGCCGTTAAATAAGTATTTGACCCTTTAACTTTCCTAGGGTAGTATTTAGGGTGTATGGTATATGATAATCTTTTTTAACTCGTTCGCACTTTAAATGTTGTAGAGCTGATCAAATGGGTGGGCGGGCCGGGTTGGGCCGGGCCGACATTGAATTTTAGGCCCGAACGGGCCTATATTTTTGTCCAAGCCCATTTTTTATTTTTTCGGGCCGGGCCGGGCTAGGCCCGGACTTATTTTAATCTTTGCCATTGCCCGACCCGCCCGGCCCGATTTTATAATTTTTTTATAATATTGTTGGTTTTTTTTGAAAAAATACTATATATATATTATATATTAAATATAATGATATGTTGTATGTAATAGATATTATATATAATTTAAATAAATAGTATAAGGTAATATATAAGATTAATTTAAATATATACTTCCTCCCATTGTCAATACTTGATTTTCTAACTCTAGGCATAAGAATTAAAGAGGAAAAGTTTAAGACTATTTTACCCTTAATTTTTTGCATTGAGAATTGAAATAATTTGAAAATTAGAGTTGTAAAATAAAAGATAAGAGGGTAGAATTGATAAGCAGATCACAAAAAAAGGCTAGAACATCTTCAATTTTGAAAATAGTGAAAGGACCCAACAAATCATATACTGAAAACAAGGAGGAGTATTATATTATATTGGGAAAATTCACGAGATACCCTTATTTTCTTTCGTAATTCACAATATACCCCTGTGGTTTTAGTAATTCAACTTTAAACATGCTTAAATGTTGTCCAAAATTGATGAAACTATACATGGATGATGCTAAAGTGTTATATTTTGGTCCAATATCAAATTTGAAGTTTTTTAAGTTCACATGTGTCTTGTGGGACCCAATGAGTAGTCACATGTTCATTGGGTCCCACAGGTCACATGTGAGCTTAAAAAACTTCAAATTTGATATTGGACCAAAATATAACACTTTAACATCGTCTATGTAAAGTTTCATCAATTTTGGACAACATTTAAGTATGTTTAAAGTTAAATTACAAAAATTACAGGGGTATATTGTGAATTACGAAAGAAAACAGAGGTATATCGTGAATTTTCCTTATTATATTTATAAATATTTATATATAATAATAATAAACCGGGCAGGCCGTGTAACACCCCTAAAACCGGCCTAAGAGTTAAGGGTGCTACACGCCGCGTATTACTACCTAATAACGCAAGGCTCTAAAACACTCAAACGCAATAAAGGCCCAAAACGAAGTTTACATAAACATTGTAAACCAATGTATTCAAATACTGCGGAACAAATACCAAATCCCAAATACAAAACCGAATCAGAAACAAAAGTCAAAAGCATAAGGCCCGAAGGCTACAACATCTCAGAGTATCAAACTGAAAGAACATAAAAGCTAATTACTATAGCTCCAGAACTTAGGATGATCCTCGCTGATCAATCTGCAAAAATGTTAAGTAGGGGAATGAGCACACAACTATGCCCAGTAAGCAGCGACCGTCATCAGCAAGGTCGCTCAAAACAATTGAAATCAGAGAAGAGAAGATAAACATCTTATGCACAATTCTCAGATAATCAGAAGCTTTCAGCGACAGAGGCAGAGTGGAACACAAGGGGTTCCCATTTCAGAAACAGCCAGAGCACTTAAACAGAAGGGGACAAAACACAATGCACACACTCAGAAGGGTCGAAGACCCATAGACCATACCAGGTCTCTCGGCAACGCAGAAATGACTCGAAAGAGCCAAAGGGTTCGTCAACCCCACAGAACAGAAAGGGAATGACCCACACTCAGAACGACGTCTACATGGTATACCACGGAATAGCTCGACCCAGCCATTCACGGCTCAGAAACAAAGTGCAATGTCCCAAAACAGAAAGGTTGCTTAAACAGAAGCAAAGTTGCATTTAAATATGCCAAAACACTCATAAATCAGTAGCACAGATCATAAGGAAACCAACGCCACAAACGGCACTCAAATCGGAGTTCAAACGAAGAAGTTATGTTGAAAACAGAGGGGTGTCCGAACTTGTGTCCGGACGTTGAAGTTCGGACACAAGTCGAGACTCAGAAACCAGAGAAAGCCAAATGTCCGAACTTGTGTCCGGACATCAATGTTCGGACACAAGTCGAGTTGAAATCAGATAGAGGAGTTCAGCATGTCCGAACATCCAAGTTCGGACGGATGTTCGGACAGGTTTTACGGGAAAACACGCGGAAGGTCCGACCTTGTGTCCGGACGTCAAGTTCGGACACAGGTCGAACTTAAACCAGAGGGAAAACCTGAGGGTGTGTCCGAACATCCATGTTCGGACAGATGTTCGGACATACCCCGAACTCGCAAATCAGAAAGGCAGAAACGCACTGTCCGAACTTCAAAGCTCGGACGGAAGTTCGGACAGTGCGAAAAATGCAGTTTCCAGAAGACGAACAGAGCAGAAAACAACACAAATCAATGCCTCAAAATGCCAATAAGCACACACACCAAATCAGACATTAAAACAGGAAACCATGGGGGTTTAGCCATTCCAAAACGCAACCAAACAGACATCACAAACAGAAATCACACACGAAACAGAACCGTTGTAATCCCCATGGCTGAACTTCCAAACTGAATCGAGTAACCACCTACCTCAATTAGCAGAAGAAGCAACGATCTGAAACGCAGCACAATCCGAAAACAATCCAACAGACCAACACCACTGAACAACACAACCGACAGCCCACAATCAGAAACAGGCAAGAACCCTAGAATACAACATTCCTCAAATCTGTAATCCAAACCTGAACACGAGACCAGACGCAGAACCGCAGCAGAATCTTAATCCGAATGCAGCCGACGACAACTGATTCGAACACAATCAGAATCCACAATCAGAAAGCTGAATAAAACGAAGAAAACGGAGTCCCAATTCTGCAATTCAAACCTGAAATCGAAGGGAGGACCACGCGGCACTGGGGACGAACAATTCAGAGCAGTAACACGCTATCAGCAACACACGATCTTCAGCAGAGTACAAGGTCTGAGAGAGAAGAAGAGAAACTTGAGTTGTTCAAAGAGAGGCGCTCCACTACGAGAAAACTGACGACTAAACTGATCGGGAAGTAGTGGAAGGAATTATTACTCTTTAATAATTCCACTTACCTTAATTAAACCGAAGGGGAAAAGACCTACTTAGCCTCGCCTTTTAAACTAATGCCTCTGGAGCCCCAACTGACATAAGCAATTAATTAATCCAACTTAGAATAACATAGTAACGGATATAATGTAAAGTAGGAATATACGGGTTATAACATCACCTCCCCCTTAAAAGAATCTCGTCCTCGAGATTAACTCACCTTACTGCTCGAACAGGGAGGGATACTTGGCACGCAGCTCATCTTCGAGCTCCCACGTAGCTTCACTCTCTAACTGATCTGACCACTGGACCTTCACCATAGGTAGGGTCTTACTACGAAGCCGACGGACATCCCTGGCTAAAATGCGAGTAGGCACCGCCTCGAAACTGCAATCCTCTCTCAGCTGAAGCTGGCTGTAGTCGATCACGTGAGACGGATCATGCAGATACTTCCTCAACATAGACACATGGAAAACTCCGTGCAGCAGACAAAGCAGGTGGCAAAGCCAAACGGTAAGCCACAGGGCCAATCCTCTCCAGAATCTCAAACGGTCCAACGAACCTCGGGCTAAGCTTCCCACGCTTCCCAAACCGACCACGCCTCTGACCGGCGACACTCGCAGATAGACATGATCACCAACATCGAACTCAAGCGGCCTGCGCCTCTGATCTGCATAGCACTTCTGTCTGCTCTGAGCAACAAGCAAACGCTCCCGAATCGTCCTGATCTTCTCTACTGCTCCCTGCACAGCTCGGGTCCAACCAAGACCCTCTCCTTCAGGTCATCCCAACAGATGGGGGACCTGCACCTCCTACCGTACAACGCTTCAAACGGAGCCATACCAATGCTCGCCTGAAAGCTGTTGTTGTAGGCGAACTCAATCAGAGTCACATGCTGCTCCCAGCTACCACCAAAGTCCAGGACACATGCACGAAGCATGTCCTCCAAAACCTGATTAGTCCTCTCCGTCTGGCCATCCGACTGAGGATGGTAAGCTGAACTGAACGCTAAATTCGTACCCAAGGCCTTATGCAAACTGCGCCAAAATCTCGAAACAAAACGAGGGTCACGATCAGACACAATAGTAGTAGGCACACCGTGAAGCCTCACTATCTCATCCAGATATAAACGAGCTAGGCGCTCCAGACTGAAGGTCTTCTTCACCGGCAGAAAATGAGCAGACTTCGTCAGACGATCAACTATCACCCAAACAGCATCACAACCCGAAGGAGTCCTGGGCAAACCCATGACGAAATCCATCCCCACACTCTCCCACTTCCACTCAGGAATGGGAAGGGGCTGAAGCAAACCCGCTGGCCTCTGGTGCTCAGCCTTAATCTGCTGACAGGTCTGGCACTTCGAGACAAACTCTGAGATATCACGCTTCATCCCAGACCACCAGAATGACTCTCTGAGGTCTCGATACATCTTCACCCCTCCTGGGTGAACTGAATAAGGCGCTCCATGGGCCTCCTGAAGGATCTCTCTGCGCAGCACTGCATCGTCTGGCACACATACACGGTCTCTGAAACGCAGACAACCATCGCTGGAGACACTGAAATCTGAACTCTGCTCTGAAGACAGCCCCTCTCTAATCCGACATAAAGCTGAGTCTGACTCCTGACCAACCCGAATCCTGTCGACCAACGAAGACTGCACCTGAAGCGCTGCTATCACACTGGCACTGGCTGGTCTGACTACCCAAACTCCCATACGCTGAAGCTCTAAGGCGGACCTCTGAACTCCTGACAAGGCACAAGCTACACCCGAAGCACCTCTCCGGCTCAAGGCATCTGCAACAACATTCGCTCTACCCGGGTGGTAGAGGATCTCTAAATCGTAGTCATGAAGTAGCTCCAACCACCTCCTCTGTCTCAAGTTCAGCTCCTTCTGAGTGAACAAATACTTGAGGCTCTTGTGGTCAGTGTAAACCTTACACGACGCTCCATATAAATAATGTCTCCAAATCTTCAGCGCGAACACTACAGCTGCCAACTCCAGATCGTGGGTAGGGTAGTTCTTCTCATAGGGCTTAAGCTGTCGGAGCCATAAGCCACTACCTTACCCTGCTGCATCAAAACACATCCCAGTCCCTTATGGGACGCATCACAGAAGACCTCGAACCCTCGTCCCAGAAGGCAAAGTCAGAATCGGTGCCGTCGTCAGTCTCTTCTTAATCTCCTGGAAACTCTGCTCGCAAGCCTCGCTCCACTCATACTTGATCTCCTTCCTCAACAGACGGGTCAGCGGGGATACAATCTTAGAAACCCCTCAACGAACTTCCTGTAGTACCCAGCTAACCCAAGGAAACTGCGAATCTCAGCAACATTCGTGGGCCTCGCCCACTCCATCACAGCTCTAATCTTCTCAGGATCCACTGAGATACCGTCCTTCGAGACCACATGTCCCAAGAACACTACGATCAAGCCAGAAGTCGCACTTCTTCAACTTAGCATACAGCTCATGATCCTTCAACGTCTGCAAAACAATCCTCAGATGCTCCTCATGCTCCTCTGCGCTCCTGGAGTACACCAAGATATCATCTATGAAGACCACTACGAACTGATCCAAATAGGGTTTGAAAACCCGGTTCATCATATCCATGAATACTGACGGAGCATTAGTCAAACCAAACGGCATGACTAGGAACTCGTAATGACCATAACGAGTCCTAAAAGCGGACTTAGGCACATCCTCGGCCTTAATCCTCAACTGATGGTAGCCTGAACGAAGATCTATCTTCGAGAACACTGTGGCCCCGCCAACTGGTCAAACAAATCGTCGATGCGCGGAAGGGGATAGCGATTCTTGATGGTCACCTTGTTCAACTCTCTGTAATCGATGCACAAACGGAAGGTCCCATCCTTCTTCTTCACAAACAGCACTGGCGCTCCCCAAGGCGAAACACTAGGGCGTATGAAGCCCTTATCCAGCTCCTGAAGCTGGACCTTTAGCTCCTTCAACTCCGCCGGACTCATACGGTAAGGGGCCCTAGAGATGGGCTGAGTCTCTGGCGCTAAATCGATGGTGAACTCCACCTCTCGCACTGGTGGAAGTCCGGGCACGTCGTCCTGGAAGACCTCAGGAAACTCTCTGACAATCGGGATGCTCTCCAAGCTAGATCCCTCACGCACCTCTGGCAGATAACATAAGAAGCCCTGGCAGCCCTTCCTCAAGAAACTGGCTGCCTGCATCGCTGACACAATCACCGGCGCACATGGAACTGCATTCCCAGAGAAAGCAAAACGAGACCCGTCTGGCAAGTCGAACACCACCCTCTTCGCTGCACAATCTATATGGGCATGGTGCTCTGCTAGCCAATCCATGCCCAGAATCACATCAAAACAGGTCATCCGCATCGGGATGAGGTCAGCAAAGAAAGTCTTGTCCCTAACTACTATGGGACAAGCCTTACACACAGAATCCAGCACACAAGGGGCAACCCCACCTAATGGACTACTCACACACAAGTCTATCTCACTAGGCACAGCAGTCAGTCCAAGGTCACCCAACAAATCCAGCAGACAAAGGAATGCGTAGCTCCAGAATCAAACAGACAAAACACATCTCGAGAATGGATCTGGAGAATACCTGAGACGACGCGATCACCAGCTCGATCACGCTCTCCAGCCATAGCATAAACCCGGGCCTGAGTCTGAGGCTTCTTCTGATCGGACCTCGCCCCTGAATCTGAGCCGGTACCTCTATCCCCTGAGCCTCTACTGGACGCCTGAGGGCACTGAGCAATCCGGTGCTCCATCGACCCGCACTTAAAGCAGGCACCGGTCTTCTTGTAGCACTCCCTACCAGGATGGGAGCGACCACAAGACCCACACTTCGTCCCAGCTTACGAAGATGAAGAAGCTCCCCGGCGATCTCCATAGGTCTGCTTCTTCTGAGGAGGAGCAGCCTCCTTCTTCTGACGCTCCTCAGCACGCCTCTTCCCCTTATGGTCTCTGCCCGCCTGTCTGCCCTTGATGTCAGCCTCTACCAGCAAGGCGACATCCGCCACATCTCTGAAGGTCCGGTGACGAAGAGGTGTCACCGCCGACCTGATGTCTGGCCTCAATCCGCTCTCAAACTTACGAGCCTTCCTGTGCTCATCCGGCTCTGGAGCATACTTCGACAGCGTCACAAACTTCCTCACATACTCCTCTACAGACATCTCTCCCCTGGCGCAGCCGGTTGTACTCATTGATCTTCTGGTCTTTGTACACATCCGGATAGAACTGCTTGTTGAACTCCAAGCAGAACTGATCCCAGGTCCAAGGCTGGGGATGCCTACCCATCACCATGCGCCACCACTCCTTCGCCTCCCCCTTAAAGAGGAACGTAGCGAAGTCCACCTTCTGGTCATCCTCCGACCCCATCACTCTCAGCAGGTCCTCGACCTCTGTAATCCAGTGGCTCGCCTCCTGAGGGTCACCACAGCCGTCAAAGGATGGAGGCTTAAGCTTCATGAACTCCTGGAGAGCTCGGACTCGGCCGCCCACAGCATTCGCTCCTGCTGGGCCAGCACCACCAGCTCCTCCACCGGCTCCTCCGCCAGCTCCCCCAGCAGCTGCAGCCATCGTCTGCATCAACTGCATCACAAACTGCTGCACTACATCCGCAGCATCTCCCTGAGGGGTCACTGGTGTCCTACGAGGAGCCATTCTGAGATATACAAATCCAAAACTTGTCAGAACTAACTCATACAGTCAACCACTGTCACAACTGACTCTCACACAAGCAAACACGCCCACAGACACCAAAGAAAGTCAAACCTGGCTCTGATACCACTAAATGTAACACCCCTAAAACCGGCCTAAGAGTTAAGGGTGCTACACGCCGCGTATTACTACCTAATAACGCAAGGCTCTAAAACACTCAAACGCAATAAAGGCCCAAAACGAAGTTTACATAAACATTGTAAACCAATGTATTCAAATACTGCGGAACAAATACCAAATCCCAAATACAAAACCGAATCAGAAACAAAAGTCAAAAGCATAAGGCCCGAAGGCTACAACATCTCAGAGTATCAAACTGAAAGAACATAAAAGCTAATTACTATAGCTCCAGAACTTAGGATGATCCTCGCTGATCAATCTGCAAAAATGTTAGAAGTAGGGGAATGAGCACACAACTATGCCCAGTAAGCAGCGACCGTCATCAGCAAGGTCGCTCAAAACAATTGAAATCAGAGGAAGAGAAGATAAACATCTTATGCACAATTCTCAGGTAATCAGAAGCTTTCAGAAACAGAGGCAGAGTGGAACACAAGGGGTTCCCATTTCAGAAACAGTCAGAGCACTTAAACAGAAAGGGGACAAAACACAATGCACACACTCAGAAGGGTCGAAGACCCATAGACCATACCAGGTCTCTCGGCAACGCAGAAATGACTCGAAAGAGCCAAAGGGTTCGTCAACCCCACAGAACAGAAAGGGAATGACCCACACTCAGAACGACGTCTACATGGTATACCACGGAATAGCTCGACCCAGCCATTCACGGCTCAGAAACAAAGTGCAATGTCCCAAAACAGAAAGGTTGCTTAATCAGAAGCAAAGTTGCATTTAAATATGCCAAAACACTCATAAATCAGTAGCACAGATCATAAGGAAACCAACGCCACAAACGGCACTCAAATCGGAGTTCAAACGAAGAAGTTATGTTGAAAACAGAGGGGTGTCCGAACTTGTGTCCGGACGTTGAAGTTCGGACACAAGTCGAGACTCAGAAGCCAGAGAAAGCCAAATGTCCGAACTTGTGTCCGGACATCAATGTTCGGACACAAGTCGAGTTGAAATCAGATAGAGGAGTTCAGCATGTCCGAACATCCAAGTTCGGACGGATGTTCGGACAGGTTTTACGGGAAAACACGCGGAAGGTCCGACCTTGTGTCCGGACTTCAAAGTTCGGACACAGGTCGAACTTAAACCAGAGGGAAAACCTGAGGGTGTGTCCGAACATCCATGTTCGGACAGATGTTCGGACATACCCCGAACTCGCAAATCAGAAAGGCAGAAACGCACTGTCCGAACTTCAAAGCTCGGACGGAAGTTCGGACAGTGCGAAAAATGCAGTTTCCAGAAGACGAACAGAGCAGAAAAACAACACAAATCAATGCCTCAAAACGCCAATAAAGCACACACACCAAATCAGACATTAAAACAGGAAACCATGGGGGTTTAGCCATTCCAAAACGCAACCAAACAGACATCACAAACAGAAATCACACACGAAACAGAACTGTTGTAATCCCCATGGCTGAACTTCCAAACTGAATCGAGTAACCACCTACCTCAATTAGCAGAAGAAGAGCAACGATCTGAAACCGCAGGCACAATCCACGCAGAGTAACAATCCGATACAGACCAACAGCCACTGAATAACACAAACCGACAGCCCACAATCAGAAAACAGGTAAGAACCCTAGAATACAACATTCCTCAAATCTGTAATCCAAACCTGAACACGAGACCAGACGCAGAACCGCAGCAGAATCTTAATCCGAATGCAGCCGACGACAACTGATTCGAACACAATCAGAATCCACAATCAGAAAGCTGAATAAAACGAAGAAAACAACGGAGTCCCAATTCTGCAATTCGAACCTGAAATCGAAGGGAGGACCACGCGGCACTGGGGACGAACAATTCAGAGCAGTAACACGCTATCAGCAACACACGATCTTCAGCAGAGTACAAGGTCTGAGAGAGAAGAAGAGAAACTTGAGTTGTTCAAAGAGAGGCGCTCCACTACGAGAAAACTGACGACTAAACTGATCGAGGAAAGTAGTGGAAGGAATTATTACTCTTTAATAATTCCACTTACCTTAATTAAACCGAAGGGGAAAAGACCTACTTAGCCTCGCCTTTTAAACTAATGCCTCTGGAGCCCCAACTGACATAAGCAATTAATTAATCCAACTTAGAATAACATAGTAACGGATATAATGTAAAGTAGGAATATACGGGTTATAACAGGCCGGGCTTAGTTGCGGGCTTTATGTTTTGCCAAAACCCGGCCCGAATTTTCATTCGGGCCTGATTTGTTGTCCAAACCCGCTCGAAATTTTTTTTGGACGGGTTTTTCGGGCTTTATTTACGGGCCGGGCCGGATTGGGCCGCCGGGACGGATCTATGTTGATCAGCTATATAATGTTGCCACTAACTCAATACAGTTTTAGGGTTTATGGTTTAGGGTAACTTCAAACCCTAAAATAAGTCTTCGACGTACTAACTTTCATAAGTTGTTTTTAAGATGTGAGGTATAGGGTAATCTTTTTTTAACTTGTTCTCCATTTTATAATGTTTACTATTTACCATTGTATAAACCAGACATAGGGTTGGAATCATTTTTCTTCTTAAACACTATGTATTCTTTTCTGACAGACAAAATGTTAAACACCCTCATGAACATAGCCAAACACCACAAATTCATGAATGAAAGACCTAGCACTTGTTCAATATGTACCTGTGTATAAATCAGACACGTGTTGGTAACAATTATATTTGTAAAGACATTGGTGTTCTCTCCTAGCATACATGATATAATATATCAACATCAACTTAACCAAACACCACAACATTCCTAACAAAATACCCGTCACCTGTTCACTACATACATATAGGATTGGAAACATTTATCATATTGAACACATTGTATTTTGTTCTGACGTATAAAATGTTAAACAACGTCATGAACATAGTTGAAACCACAAAAATCCTGAACGAAACACCTAGTTACTACTTAATATGTACCTATGTATAAACTAGACACAATGTTGGTAACAATTCTATTCGTAAAGACATTGATTATCTTTTCTAGAAGACATGATATAATATACCTACATCAACTTAACCAAACACCGCGATATCCCTAACGAAACACCTAGCACCTATTCAGTATATACATGTGTATAAACCATATAGGGCTGAAAACATTTATCATATTGGACACATTTGTATATTATTCTGACTGACAAAATGTTAACACAGTCATGAAGATAGTCATACACCACAAAATTCTTGAACAAAACACCTAGAACTTGTTCAACATTTTGTCTGGGGAGTGATATTGTAAGAACGACTGCCTCACTCACTCTAGGTTGAATGCACTACAAAAAATAGTTCACTTGATACCAAGGTATTTACTCGAATCATCTTCTTATTGATCGTACTTGCAACATTTATTATGTTTGAAAGATGTATTTAAATATGTTTTTAGGTTCTGTAATTGTGTGGCTGGTATACTTACTGCATATATATGGGTGATATTACTTACCACATACAGTTCATACCACTTTTTGCATATGGTGGTATTACTTACTTCATTTGGCTTATAATCTAATGAATATGTCTGATACTAGTTACTGCATATGGTTGGTAACAATTTCTATGTATAACCCAGACGCGGTATTAGTACCAATTTTATTCATAAAGGCATTGGTGTTCTTTTATAGCGAACAAGATATAATACACCCACATCAACTTAGTACTAGCCACACAATGCTTAGCCAAAAACCATAAAAAACTTAATAATACATGGCTGGTACCAGCCATATTTAGTAAGTAGTATCAGTCCTTTGCATTAAGTAGTACCATCCATTTGCAAAAATTAGTACAAGCCATATATGGGAATTAGTATCAACTATATGCAATAGAAAGTACTCATGTTTTTCTTCCTTCGATATTTTGTTTTGAGCATCGGTTGACGCAACCTGGTGAAAACATATTGCTGAAGGAACAAAGAAAAAAACCATCATACTCTTAATAGAAATGGCCAGTTCATACTTTACTGTCTATATTTAAACACCAAGAATATAATACACATATACAAATAACAAAGACACAAATACCAATACACAAAGGCACACATGTTCAATAACAAGAACATATAGGTAATGGCAAAATCTATTTACAGCCGATGAGCATAACATACCTTTAAACATTAATACACATTATATGGAATCAAGTAGTGACTAACCAAACATTTTTTTCATTTGGATTGAGGAAATGATGAACTTTTTAAAGGTTTAACATAACTGCCATGTTTCTTAATCTACGACATCTACGAAATTTGTTGGCGGATTATCACTATTCGGGATGCAATTCATCCACAACCAGTATTTAATAACAAAGAAGTAGAAAATTAACAATCTAACCATCGTTAACATGAAACCTTAACCATAAATTAACCGAACTACTCATATTATTGACAAGTGTGCAGCTGGGGTCACCAAAGCCATGGAATGTATGTTCATTATTTGCCAGTTACGGTTGCTAAGTCAAGTGTGATGAAACCTCACTATTTGGGATGCATTCGTCCAACTAGCAGCTAATCTTATGATACCTAGAATTATTGATTAACAACCATACCATCATTGATATTGTACCACAAGGTGCGATAGAAGAAATTTAAATCCTCAATTGTAATAATAGCCAAAGAGATGAAAATGAGTTCGAGTATGTTATTTGGTATCGATGATTTCAGCACAGTCTTCAACCTCAGCTCTATGAAGTAGTAGTTCCTGCGTACATTGCATAAACGCATAAGCAAGAGGAAAATGAACAAAGCACATAAATTGGAGAGAGATGCAAACACAATTTCAGGCCAGACTTATTACATATTCCCGCATGTACTGTTATCTACACCGTCTTCAATTTTTGAAGAAGGAACAAGAAGCAACACTTCCTTCAATGGAGTCCCACAGAGGCGTGAACACACAGAAACAATTCAGCACCATCTTCATCCTCGGTTTAGCTAGTGAAGCAACAATACCTTTTGTGTATCTCTACAAAAGATTATGGAAATCATTGGCTTCACAACGTGCGACATAAGAAGAGAATGAATAGAGGCACATCCGATTGTGGAAATTGTTGGCCTCACAAGGTGCGATAGAAGAAGAGAATGAACCGAGGCACAGCCGATTGTGGAAATCGTTGGCCTCACAAGGTGCGACCGAAGAAGAGAAAGAACAGAGGCCCAAATAATTGAGGAAATTATTGGCTTCACAAGGTATGACAAATTAAAGAAGAGAATGTACAGAGGCGCAGACGATTGAGGAAATTGTTGGCTTCACAAGGTGTGACGAAGAAGAGAATGAACAGAGACGTAGATGATTGTGGAAAGCATTGGCCTCAAAAGGTGCGACAAAATAAGAGAATGAACAGAGGCCTAGACGATTAAGGAATTCATTGGCTTCACAAGGTGCAACAGAAGAAATCAAAACCCACAGTTGTGGGTTCACATGGTCGACAAAAAGAAGAAGATCAGTTCATGAGGTGTGTTAGAAGAAAACCAACCGAGGTGCAACAAATGTATGTTCCTTGTTCGTCGGTTAGGGTTTCTAAAGATAATGAAGAGAGTTGCAGAGTGAGTTGCTATGTACCGGCGAGAGCAATCATAGAAGGTTGCCGGTGAAACACCCAAACAATCGTCTTGTAGTTGAGACGGTGAAAAGAGCGAGATATGCAGAATTCAAACGTGGTAGAGAGGGGATAAAACGACATATAGAAACCTTAAACCCACAAAATATGTACCAAACTTATAAATTCACAAAATTAGTACTAGATGTAATTTGTACCCTCTATTAATAATTCTCCTAATCTAATAGCTACAATTGAGTCCAAAATGGTTCATGGACATTTGTTAGTCCTTAATAGTATCTATTTTCTCACTGAGTTAAGTTACCCTTCAGGCCATGAAGTGGGCGAGTTTTCCTTGAAAAATTTAATTGATTCTGGCTCCCATCATCTTTATGGACGGAGCCGTGGCTAATCTTCCTCCTTGAAAACTCCAAATCCTTGAAAGAGCTATGCTCAATATGACGGTTAACAAGTTGGTAGTGTCTGTGTTTGTGGATGGAATCAAGCTTCTCGAAGACAGGAGCTCTGCCGTTTGCCGTATAATAAAAAAATCGATCGTCTGGTAACCCTCAGCAAACGTCCCACTGATCGAACGATCTATGATCACAAGCGCGATATCCTAAGAACACCGACCATTAATTAATTTCACTAGAAAATCTAACTTATCGCCTTTGCTTACTTTGAAAACACACTTCAATCTCTTTTACCCATGCATATCACACCGACTTTCCTGAACCCTGTTTTCTTTGAATTTGTGTGTGTGTGTGTTTTTTTTTTCTGCAATAGTTTTCTTTGTGTATTAAGGGAATTCAATTTCACAAAACGAAGAAACCGGACTCGGATAATTTAAGTACATGCATGCTAACCGAACCAAACCACCAATCTCATTAATTTATAGTAATAGTCACCATAAAACCAAAGAAATGAAAAATCAAATCATGACCCATTGGGACAAAAGGTAATCAAGTAATCAGAACCAGTACAAGTGCAAGTACTAGAAGCATCATCATACGCATAACTATACGCCGTCGGACACGCTTCCTTAAACATAATCGAGTATTGCGTCGGTCCACACGTCTGCGGTGTCGCATGTTCACCAGTACAACAAAACTCCGGTAAATTAAACGCGGCACACGCACTTCTACAAGCGACAGCATTACTAACACCGTCATCCATCACTCTCAATTCAGGTGGACAGCTCCCGTTAAGATCCGTCACACATCCAGCATACTGACATTTACCAGAAGTTCCAGGACTAACAGAAGGAGTAATACCCAGACCCACATTATATCCATCCACAAGACTAACGTCGTAGAAATCCTGACCACCACTACCGTTTAAAGTGAACTCAGCGAGTGTTACGGGTGGTGTACCACCTACACCACCTGAACAGTGAAGTTGACCGTCGCAGTCGCCTGTTGCGCAATGGCCTGATCCGGTTTCGTCGAAGGTGCAGAGTGTTCGTGCCCAAAATCTACCTGACCAATTGGGTGGGGCGGGGAATTGAGTTGATGTGCCGGGGTTGAGGATGAAACCGTTGTTGAGAAGTGGAGTTCCGTTGCCGGTGAGTGTGGCTGGCCAGACTGGATATGGGCAGTGGTTTAGAAGGGTGAATGTTGTTGCGGATATTGAAGATATACCTGTAAAAGAACGGATAAAGAAACAGAGAGATATATGTAAATGCAGAATCAAATGTAAATATGTGATTTGACGGAGGCGATTACTTAACCTACCAGAGAAGAAGGTGAGGAAGAGGAGGTGGTAGACGGCCATTGTTGGAAGAATTGAGAGGTTACCAGGAAAGACAGAGTGCGTATGAAAGGAAGAAGACTTAAAAACGTAGAGGGGAGGATGGGTGAGGTAGTGGTTTGAAATCGTGGGGGAAGTTACGTTACTAGTAGATCGCTCATCTCTGGGGTTAGTATTTTTTTTTTTGGCATTGCATATTGCATTTATAATAACCCCATCCCATATGCACACTACTGTATGACAGGTGCTTATGGATTTTTATTACATTAATAAATTAAGTTTCTTTAAACAGCCGTTACTTATTACCAACTAAGGAGATACCACATTTATTAATTCACTGATCTGTTGGTGCATGTCCTTTCTGTGAGAGATTCCACAACATTACATTAATTTATAACTCCTTCATACGGTAATATTTTTGAATATATATCTAATTAATTAGTACAAGAAATCAAAGTTAGGGTAGCAGTGAGGAAAGTGAGAACAGATTATACTACCACTCGCACATGGCGGTTTCTTAGTAAATCCGTCAATCTTGTGTGATTATAGCAATATAATATTGAAAATAAACCTTCCTTTTGCTCTCCTCAAGTCATGGGGTGTGGCACTTTCAAATATTCAACTTTCTACTTCCGGAAGAAACGATCGAACCCCCTTAATTAAGTTCATGAAGGTCCCTTAATCCATTGTATCTACAGATTCCCAGACTTGTGATCGATGACCTAGATGGTCTTAATGAGGAAACAACAATTCTTTCTATTGATGCATATACTAAATCCTAATAGATGGAGATCGACACGTTGTGCAAAATCTATATAACTAAATATATAAATATGTAAATAACAAACAAATAGTAGTAGGAATAACTAAGGGATGAGAGTCGCGTTCTTGAGAGCCGCCTTCTTCCTCTTGCTAGTGTATCTCCTCTTCGATCTTGATTCTTAGGTTGTATCTCGAGGGCCACTCCTTGCGGCCGTCGAGTGATTAGTGATTCCCCATTCTGTTCTTTTGTTGATTCTGTTTTACCCTAATCTTGGTCTGGTTTTGAGCAATATGGATGAGTTGGGTGCGGCTCAATCGATGGCGAAGAAGTAGAGAAATGCTAGGGAGTTTGTCCCGCCTCCAGACATGAGTTCCTGCCTGCAGCCGATGGATAGCGAATCTCCTCAGGCGCAAAGCCTGTCCTTCAAAGATGTAGTTATTGGTCCGCCGATTCCAGTAGATCAGTCCCCGGTTCCCAGTGACCTCGATGAAATTTCCGACAACGAGGATGAGGGTATGGATGATGAGGATCTGAGATGCCCTTCGATAGTTCTCACGAAAGAACAAAAGAGAAAATTCAGATTGCCGTGGCAACAAGCCATTATTGTCAAGCTTTTAAGGAAATCCATCCCAATGAAAATGCTGTACGATCGGTTAAAGTATAGATGGAAACTTCGGGGCGATTTCTCGATGGACGACTTGTCAAATGGTTTTTTCAAGATCGTGTTCTCTAACCCAGAAGATTTACAGTTCGTACTGACAGAGGGACCGTGGCCCATTCTGGATCACTATTTGACAATCCGTCGATGGCGACCAAACTTTAACCCCCTCACTGAAGCCCTTTCAAGTCTGGAAGTGCTGGTTCGATTTCTTGATCTACCCAGCGAATACTACAACGAAGAATTCTTGACTATCGTTGGTTCGAAAGTGGGTAAAGTCAAGAAGGTGGACTTAACAGCGTCAAGTTTCGGGAAATCCCGTTTAGCCAGAGTTGCAATTGAAGTTGACCTAACCAAACCTTTGCTGTCTAAATACCGTTTTCGCCGCAAGATTATGAAGATTGAGTACGAGGGTTTGCACCTAGTGTGCTTTCATTGTGGCTGCTACGGCCACAAGGATGGGGCGTGTCCGTTCAAGAATTCTGATGAAGCGCCTCAACTGGAGGAGGGAGTCAAATTGATTCAGGAACAGAGCTCTGAGAAGCAGATTGATCACATTACAGAGGACTGCGGTGAATGGATGGTGCCAAAATGCCGCAGTGTTATTAAACAGAAATAGAAGACGGTGGTTGATCGCGGTAACCCTAAGTCTGTTACCAGAAAAAATTCATCACGTTTTTCCCTCCTGGCTGATGGAACGGATGTTCAGGGAAGGGTGCCTCGGCCCACAGGTGCAAATAGTTTGGCAAAGGCAAATGCGAATTGGGAATCCTCAATCCCTAGCGGTGGGAAAAATTCCAGCACTCAGAGGGGGTGAGAGGCTTTTGTCAAGGATGGTTACCAAACAAACTTAATGCCTCCTTGTGTTAGTAGAGATGAAGGCGCGGCGGGGTGTAATACTACTGAGGCTTCAATTCCTGTTAACTTGGCCCAGGTTGGTCAACCCATCTGTGATGAAGATGCTGATTCCAAAAGCTGGCCTGGTAGGGGTGGTACGTAATATTCTTGCTTTATCTCTGTGTTATTTATGAATATGAAAATTGTTTGTTGGAATGTCCGGGGTGCCTTGAAGCCATCCTTCCATCGGGCCATAAAAGATTTGATTGGTAAGGAAAAACCTGATATTATTGTTATTCTTGAGCCTAGGATTAGTGGTGATTCTGCTGACCGGGTCTGCTCTAAAATGGGATTTGATTGTTGTTTTAGAGTGGAGGTGGAGGGTTTTAGTGGGGGTATTTGGTTACTGTGGAAGAATCGTGTTAAGATTAATGTCCTGTGCCATGACCCTCAGTTCATTCATTGTGAGGTTGAGTTGGATAGTTAGAGGTTCTTGTTCACAGTAGTGTATGCACGTCCCAACTACTTAGCTCGTAAGGATTTGTGGTCGCGCCTTGAATTAATTAATCATAAGTCTGATATTGCATGGGTCTTAGGAGGGGACTTTAATGCTTCTTTGTTCCCTAAGGATAGAAATAATTCAACGGCAAAAAACTTTGGTATTGATGGTGATTTTCTTAGTTGGTTTCATAATATGCAATTGGTGGGGATAAAATCTATTGGGAATGCTTTTACTTGGTCAAATGGGAGGCAAAGCGCTTGCCTGGACAGGTTTATTGCCTCGACTAGTTGGGCAAGTCTTTTTTCTGGTGCTATGGTGGATGTTCTTCCTAGGTTTACGTCTGATCACAGCCCTATTGTGCTGTCCCTTTGCCCTGATTACCATAGAGTTTCTAAGCAGTCTGCATTTAAGTTTTTGATTGCGTGGTTTTCTCATCCTAACTTTAGGCAGTCTGTCTCTGATAACTGGACGCCTAGTGCCCCCCTCAGTGAGTCTCTTGTGAATTTTAGTACTGCCCTGCGGTCCTGGAATAGGTATGTGTTTGGGCATATAATCCATAATAAAAGAAGAATTCAGGCGAGGATTAGAGGGAGTCAGAGGGCCATAGATGAGGGTAGGGGTGATCATTTGAGAGGCCTAGAAAGACGTCCCACTAAGGATTTAGACACTTGGCTATTAAGAGAAGAGTCCTTGTGGTTCCAAAAGTCGAGGGATAATTGGATTGGGTTAGGGGATAAGAACACCTCCTATTTACACACTAAAACTTCCATTAGGAGACAAAGCAATAGGATCCATAAATTGCTTGGTAAGGATGGCACTTGGGTCTCGGGTGAAAAGGAATTGGGGAGTCTCCTTCTTTCTCATTTTGTTAATCATTTTCGGAGGAAGAGCTCTGACTGTCAGCCCCTTAGCTATAATAATTTGATTTGCTTTCTTCTGAGACTTTGGAAAGGTTGGATAAACAGGTTGATTCAGAGGAGATTATAATGGCTCTTAAGGGTATGAAAGGGTTTAAAGCCCTGGTAAGGATGGTTTCCCTGCGGGGTTTTCCAACAGTTTTAGGGCTTGGTGGGGGAAAATGTTATAGATTTTGTTAAATCTGTCTTCTCTAGTCAGGTCCTTGATCCTGCTATTAATGAAAATATCATTACCCTTGTTCCTAAAATTGAGACACCTACGTTGGTCAGTTACTATCGTCCTATTTCTTTATGCAATGTGCAGTACAAAATTCTTGCTAAAGTCATAGTTAATAGGTTGAAACCGTTTATGAGCGAGTGGGTGTCTGAGTGCCAATCTAGCTTTATCCCCGATAAGAGTATATTTGATAATATAATTTTGGTCCAAGAGGCTTTGTACTCTATGCAGATTACTAAGGCTAGGGAGGGATTCGTGGCAATGAAAGTTGACCTGGCCAAGGCCTATAACTGCTTATCATGGGAGTTTATTGCTGAAACTTTGGATTGCATTGGTATTCCGTGTAAATTAAAAGCTATTATTATGCAATGTATTACTATGGTTTCATTCCAGATTAGTTGGAATGGAAATCTCTCTAACTCTTTTGCAGCTGGGAGGGGGTCCGTCAAGGGGACCCTCTATCCACGTACATCTTCATGTTGTGCATGGAGAGATTGTCTCAGATGATTCAGAGCCAAGTTGACCAGAAGGAGTGGAAGCCCCTTTCTCTGGGTAAGAAAGATACATTAATTTCCCATGTGTTTTTTTGCTGATGATCTTGTTTTATTTGGCAAAGCAAGTCCTAAACAGCTACGACACTGCTGAAAAAAAAAGAATAAAAAACACTTATTTTGGCTTTAAAAGAACGTTTATAAAGAGTTCTTTATGCCAGCAACGCAAAAAGTAAGAGTTATAAAGAACGCTTAAGAAGCGTTCTTTATACTTGACTTATAAAAAATGCTTATATTAGGAAGCGTTCTTTATAGCTATTAGTAAGACACTATAAAGAACACTTCTTAATAATAAGCGTTCTTTATAGTCGACTATAAAGAACACTTCTTAATAATAAGCGTTCTTTATAGTGGACTATAAAGAACGCTTATTATTAAGAAGCGTTCTTTATAGTGTCTTGGCGCCATATTTTTGATAGAATAAAGAACACTTTTATAAGGAAGCGTTCTTCATTATTATTTTTTATTTTTTTATTTTCCCTTTCCCTGTGCATTTTCACATATTCGACATACAAAAACCTGTAAAATTATTGTGAATAGAGAATTAAAGAGGCGCAGAGCATGTTCCTTGTTCGCCAGGGGTTGCAAAATCGTGAGTAGAGAATGGAAGAGGCGCAGAGCATGCATGTTCCTTGTTGGCCAGTTAATTAGGGTTGCAAAATTACCATGAGAAGATAGAGGCAGAGTAGTATGTTACTTGTTCGCAAGCACAAGAGTACGTGAGTGAAGAGAATGGAAGCTAGATGCAGAGCATTATATTACTTGTTCACTAGTTAGGGTTGCAAAATTCCATGAGTGGAGAGAATGGAAGAGGTGCAGAGCATGTTCATTGTTCGCCAGTTATGGCCGGTTGCAAAATTTCTATGATCGAAGAGTATGGAAGAGGCGCAATCCATGTTCCTTGGTCGCCAGTTATGGTTGCAAAATTACCATGAGAAGAGAATTGAAGAGGTGCGGTGCAGGTTGCAAAATTAACGCGAGTGGAGAGAATATAGGAAGATTAAGAAGAGAGAAGACCGGCATGTTCAAATTTGAGCCAAAAAATCCACGTCCAGAAGAGAATATATGGAAGATTAAGAAGAGAAGAGCGGCATGTTCAAATTTGAGCCAAAAAATCCACGTCCAGAAGAGAATATATGGAAGATTAAGAAGAGAGAAGAGCGGCATGTTCGAATTTGAGCCAAAAAATGTGCGTCCATTATAACTTGACTTATAAAAAACACTTATATTAGGAAGCGTCATTTATAGCTCTTAGTAAGACACTATAAAGAACGCTTCTTAATAATAAGCGTTCTTTATAGTCGACTATAAAGAACGCTTATTATTAAGAAGCGTTCTTTATAGTGTCTTACTATAAATAACGCTTCCTAATATAAGCGTTTTTTATGTGCTCCGGCCATACACTTTAAAGAACACTTCCTACACAAAGCGTTATTTATGTGTTCCGGCCACTGTAAAAAAACGCTTACTACACAAAGCGTGTTTTATTCTTTTTTTTCCAGCAGTGCGAGTTATAAGTGAATGCATGGAGGAGTTCTGCAAAGCATCTGGACAGGTAATCAGCTTTGAGAAGTCTTCTATCACAGTCTCTAAAAATGTGAGTCAGGAAAAAGCTGATATCTTGAGCAAGGAGGCTCGAATGCCGGTGACCAGACAATTTGGTAAATATCTTGGTGTCTATCTCAAGCAAAGTAAATCTTTCAACCAAGTGAATAACCTGGCTGTTGCAAGGGTTAGGAACAGATTAGCTAGATGGAAGTGTAAGTCTCTCTCCTTGGTTGGTCGTATTTGTCTTGTTAAAAGTGTTGTTTCTTCTATCCCTATCCATAGCATGTAGTGCCAGCTTCTTCCTCTGAATGTTTGTGATAAAATAGACCACATGTATAGGGATTTCATTTGGGGGCATGACTCTAGTAGTAGGAGATACCATGATGTTGGTTGGGATGTTTTGTGCCAGCCTAAGGATAAAGGGGGGCTAGGGATTCGGAAAGCTAGGATTATGAATCATGCGTGTTTTGGTAAAATGGTTTGGAATGTAGTTAGCAATCATAGTAGTCTTTGCCACAAATTACTCCTGAGAAGATATCCTAACCCGAATACCTCTCAGTGCTCTAACACATGGAAAAATATTCAGAAATGCTCTGGGATTGTTGAGGAGGGCGCCAGGTGGGTTGTTAATAATGGGACAAGGGTTAAATTTTGGGCTGATTTCTGGTTAGTCCACCCTTGTCTGGCCGTGACATCCTTGAGTCAGTGTTGAATGATCATGTTGCTGATTATTGGTCTACGAATACTGGATGGGCTTGGGACAAAATTTTGCCTTATCTCCCTCAGCATATATGTGACAGTATAGGCAAATGTTTGGTTTTCCCTAATGGTGGAGAGGACTATATTTCTTGGCAGCATGAACCTAGTGGCATGTATAGTGTTGAAACTGCATATAATTTATTGGCTGGTTTGTGTGAATCCCAGGTGAGTAGTGGGGGCAGCCACATGCCTTTTCATAGAATATGGAAGCTTAAAATCCTGGAGAGGGTTGAGGTTCTGTTATGAAGAATTTATCTCGGTAAAATTATGACAAATTCGAGGAGAACTCAACTAGGTTTGACTAGGGACCCGTCTTGTCATTTTTGTGGCCAAGAGGAGACTATAGTCCATATCCTTAGGGATTTCCCCATTGCGAGGAGAATTTGTCTTGGTAAAATTATGACAAATTCGAGGAGAACTCAACTAGGTTTGACTAGGGACCCATCTTGTCATTTTTGTGGCCAAGAGGAGACTATAGTCCATATCCTTAGGGATTGCCCCATAGCGAGGAGAATCTGGAATATATTATTATATGATAAAGATAAATCTAAGTTATTCAATATGCAATCTTGGGATTGGATTTGTACGAACATTTCGAAGCCGTTTTGTTTTTTGATTAAGGACAGTTATAAGGTGACTTTTCCTCTCACTTGTTTTACTCTTTGGTCTTGGAGGAACTCTAAAATATTTGGTCGAGAATGCAGGATTTTTTCTTCTTCAGGCGAATTGCCTTAGCTCTATTCCAGAACAAGAGAGCTCAGGAGTTGGTGCGCACCACCTTGGTGGAATCTTTCCCCCGCCTACCTGCTCGGGACAACCTGAATCGTTCCAAGGGGTCTGTAGTCGCTCCTGATACAACTTGGTCTCCACCCAAGCAGGGTCACCTCAAATTCAATATAGACGGTGTGGTTAGCCTCAGATCTGGTGCAGTTAGCCTTAGTTCTGGTGCGGCTGCGGCAGGTGCACTCTGTAGAGACCACTCTGGTATCTGGGTTACAGGATTTGTGATGGCCTGTGGTGGTCAAAACGCTCTCCATGCTGAGGCGGCGGCACTGCTAAAGGCTTCCCAAATCATCAATGCAAAAGCCTTAGATTATGTGGATATATGTACTGATTCAACGCATCTAGTAGATTACTTCAATTGCTGTCCAGAGCATCATGTCCTAAAACCTGTGTTGGCAGAATGTAATAGGCTCACTGCTAGCAGAGTAGGTATTAGTGTTGTTTATACACCTAGATGTGTAATCTTGCAGCAGATGTACTAGCCAAGGCTGGTTTGAGTCTTAAGGCGGGGGCTTACATGTTTGAGCATCCGCCGGAGTGTGTTATTCCTCAAGTTGGTGAGAACATGTATTACTTGAACTGATATATATAATAGTAGGCAATGCCTCCGTTTTTTCCGACAAAAAAAATATATAAATCTGTGTAAAGAATAGGTAAGTGTATCTAAACGATGTAGATCGAATCCATTAAGAAAATGGTTCTATCTCCCTAGTCTTGGTATTTAGTAAATAAAAACGTTAAATTGGAGGTTTAGCCAGAGGCAAGCTTGATTATTTGGTTAAGAGAGATGTAAGAACACATAAATAAACTAAGTGATGAATTAATAGATTGGATGGATGAGTACCATAGTATAGTGGAGAATCATCTAAACCTACCTCAATTCAATTATCGAGATTCCCTAATCATGGACCAATCAAATCTTAATCACACCTCTTATTTTTAAAGAAGGCTGGAGTTAATAGATAGTATTTATTTCAAGCTCCTAACAATAGCCTCGAAGTTTTACTCACTAGTTCTAGAGAAATAAAAGTTAGGATTCATCTCCCAATTTGTCACAATTCCTAACTCAAACCCTAATTTTGCTAGAAATCACAATAAATGCAATATGTGATCAATCCAAAGCACTAATGAAGATAAAACAATAATATTAAATGAGGTAGTGTTTACAAGCAACATTGAAGCATTTGAGGGCCAAGCCCCATCCTAAAGCACAGATGGAGTCTACTGAAGCATAGAGAAATGAGAAAAGATAAGGAATAAGTGGAAGCCATTAATAGAGAGGAGAAGCTTTGGTAAAGGTGAGCTATTTCTTCTCTTCTTCTTCTCTTCTCGTCGCCTCTCAGTTACTTTCTGTCTCCGTGGGTCACGAATGAAGAGAATGAGAACTGAATTATTCTCTCTGTGGTTGCTGCACGTTTTACTTGTTCTGGGTGTTTGTCCGACAACCCAACCCGGGCCACTCTGGTGTGGGTAAATCTGGAGCGTCCGTTCAATGGTCTTGGTTGTTTTCCTTGCTAAACTCCCGAACCAGTGCTCAAATCAGGTAGAAACTATCACACAACTTTGGTCCGGGCCATGTTTACCCGAACACAAACCCGGAACACCCTCAAAATTAGGTAGATTGTTTCCTCACTATTGGTCCTGGTCTTCACACCTGAGCACAGACACAGACCCACCTTTGTGGGACCTAGAATCTTTGTTATATCTCATATTAGTTTGTTTTGTTGTAAACCTTGAAAGATGAAGAATCCATCTGTACACTCAAACGGCTCTTTTGAAACCTTGAATCATGCTCAAAAGAGATTTTAGCTAAATTATCATAAAAATGTATAAGTATAGGAAATTAGAAATTTCGGATAACAAATAGGCTTAAATAACTCGAGTCTCTCCTTATTGTTTCAAACCCAGTTATTTACAGTTGTAGAGAGTCCAATACTTTTAATATAAATACTTTTCAGAGAACAATTAACATAAGAATCAGTGCCACTAGAACCCTATTCAAAATGACGACTCTGCTCACTAACGAATAGTCGTTAAGCTGATTGGGAACATCCCTAATATTATCCATAATATTAGTGATTTCAAAGGTTGTAAATTCTAGAACACTTTGGAACTCGCTAATTGAAATTCCTCAATGGGCTTCTGAATTTAATGGAGGTGGTTTTTGTGTCATGCTCTAACATAGTATAGTGTCGTATCAATTTGATTTTGGATCAAATTTTTAAGTGAATTCAACCGTTCAAACCTTTTGATCACGATTTAAAATATTATACGACTTTTGGCAATGTAAGTTTTTTTATTGAGTATATGAAGTTACCATGCTTTTTGGAGATGAGACTAGAACAACTTCAGAATTTGATACCGGATCCTTCTCTCTGACTTGTCAAAAGTGTTTGAAAGAGATACAAAAGCTTATCGTAGCTACAACTTATCCTACTATTACAAGGTGTTCATTTGATAGAACAATTTTAAATACCAAACTAGTAATTTACAAACCCGATCGACGCTCCTTCATCTCATCTCAGATTTTCTTGTATACTAGTCTCACCGGCGGTGCGTCTTCTAGAAGTCGTTGACGACGACGAGTAGTTATAATTATAATGACTAGAATTCGACTCATCATAGTCAATATTCCTCCCAATCTTCTTCCCCTTCCTCTTCATATAGAAATTAACATAAAAGTCCATATACGAGAAAAGTATAACTCCACTTCCAACCGAATTAAACAACCACGCTCCACCAACACCATTACATCCACCTTTAACATAATGCAACACCAAAACACCCACTTGACACCCAACATTACACCACAGCGCCACCACTTTACACCCAACAACAACAAACGGCAACCGTTTACCTCTCGGCACCACCACACCCACCGCCCTTAAAAATTTAAACCCGTACACGGCCGAATGGTATCCGGTAGTGAGAAGAATCGCCATCACTTGAAACGAGTGTGTGAATTCAAGCCAAAGAAATGACATACAGATTGCGAATGAATTTTTAAATAAGTGGAAGAAAGTGAGACTACTACCATCATTATATCCACGACGGAGTAGTTTAAGAAAAGTGCGGGAAGCGTGGAGGTAGCGTGATAGGAAGAAGAGGTAAGACCAGAAAAAGACGCGGCCGGAAGGACGTGTACCGAGTGGGAAACAGAGAAGCCATTGGATTGGTGTTGTGAGATGTGAGTGGTACCATAACCACCGTGTTTCATGGATTTCGGATATAGCGGAGAGGAGTGTGCCGATGAAGATGAGGAAAGAAGTGAGACACATTAGAAGACTGTGGAGAGATGGAATGATGTTGAGAGGGTGAGTTGTGAAGGACCGGCGCCGGTGGTGGTGTTTAGAGGTGCAGGGGAAATAGGAGATGATTGAAGTGAGAGTGAATTGGAGAAAGAGAGAGAGGGTTAAGTAGATGAGGATGGAGATGATTAGGAATGACCAAGTTGAACAGTGTGTGTGGGTTGGACCCCATCGGAATCCGGTGACGGATGGGTGGTTGGATAGGTAGTAGTGGATGGTTTGTAGGAAATCGCCTGCTGCATTGATCATTGGCCTTCTTGTTGATTTCTGATATCGTTACCAGAATGTAATGCTTATTGATTGATTGATTGTAGCTAGCTATAGATGCCCCTCTTGTTGCTTTCTGATATGGTAAGATTTTCCAGAATTTAATGGTTGTTGACAATGTTGAGATATGAGGAGAATGGTATGGAAAACTAGGAGAAGAAAATGAAATGAAAATCCACCAGGGCTATAAATAAACAGATACTCGTGAAATTGACTTTGAATAACCATAAATCATAAATTTGGTGTATGACTAGACAATAATATATTTATATACTGTAGAATTTGTTTGAGCGCAGCCCGCTTCCCTACCTTCATTGTGGTGGATTGCAGATAAGCAGGTCAGAAAATTCTACATTCTTAATCTCCCATGTATAAGCTAGCTGACGATATGGAAATGGACCCTCAATTAATCAATATAGGCGTCTGATTTCCTTTTCCACATTATAAAATTAAACAAATAGCGCACCTGACATGAGGATATGTATGGCCAAGCCGGGGCCATGGATTTTTAAGAACCTTCTATATATATGAACTAGTAAATTATATAATATAGTATGAACTACATCTAATAAATAACATCACCGCTGACACAGGCTCACCACACCAAGCAGCCGCTCCAGATACATTCATTCAACCATAGAACACTTAGAAATTTCACGCTAATTCATGAAATACCACTAAAACAATAAGAAAATCACAAAATGTTACTATATTTTTATAAAAGTCCATGAAATGTTACTATGTCACTGACCAGAACTAAAAAAAGATAAAAATACCCCTACTATGTAACAAAGTACTTTTAAAGTTCACAATATACCTATAAATGTTTAAAATACACTAAAATTCACAAAAAAATTCAAAATACTATAAAAATATAGATAACTAGAAAAATATTTAAAATAATATAAAAATAAATAAATAAATATATTAAATATCATAAAACGTAATATTTCTTAGATTTTTTTCAAAATTATTTAGTACCATAAAAAATAATACTCCCCCGTCCTGAATTGACCGTCCTGTTTACAATTTGGACATGTCGTTTGACTTCAATATTTAACATATAAGATAAAATAATTTTAAAAATTTAAGTTTTGCATATGATTCCTTACATGATAAATTGTATATTACAAAATTAAGTTTTATAAAATTATTTTATCTTATATGCTTAATATTGAAGTGGAAAAATATGTGATAAAACAAACAGAACGGTCAATTTAGGAAGGAGGAGTATAGAGTTTTAAACATATAATTTATACTAATTTTCTAACAAATTTAGACCAATATAATACCATAACTTATACCAATTCATTATCATAACTTATATCAAATAATTACCATAACTTATACCAATTAATTATCATAACTTATATCAAATATTACATAACTTTACCTTACTTTAGATACCATTAATATTTTCAAAATGTAATTTTTTCATTTTTTATAAATGTCTTTCTTTTACAATGACTTTATGACATAATATAAGTTATTTCAAATAAATAACTTATAATAATAAAAAAAGATAATTTAAAATTGTATGGTGCAAATTATGGTAATTAATTGATACTAGTTATGGTGCTTAGAAAAATTAGTATAAATTATGTTAAAATCATTACTAGTACCAATAGTTCTACGAGTTAAACACCATAACTAGTACCAATTAATTACCATAATTTGTACTATACATTTTCAAATTATTTATTCAAAATAAATTATATTATGTCATAAATTCATATGCAAAATAGAATATAAATAAAAACAATTCTAAATATGAATTAAAAATTTTAAATAATTTTTTTTGAACAATAATTTAAATTGGTAGAAAAGAATTAAAAGTGTATGGTAAAATTGGTAATTAATTGGTATAAATTATGGTACTATATTGGTCTAAATTTGTAGAAAAATTAGTATAAATTATGTGTTTAAAACTCTATATTCTTTTTTATGGTACTAAATAATTTTAAAAAAATCTAAGAAATGTTTAATTTTTGTTCAATTTTTATGATATTTTAATATATTTTAATATTTTAAATATATGTTTATAGTTATCTATATAGTATTTTGAATTTTTTGTGAATGTTGGTGAATTTTCTAACACTTACCGACATATTGTGAACTTTAAAAATACTTTATGAACTAGTTGAGGTATTTTTATTTTTTTTGCTTCTGAACAATGACTTAGTGATATTTCATGGACTTTTATAAAAATATAATGACATTTCATGACTTTTTTTCATTTAATAATATTTCATGAATTAGTAAAAAATATAGTAACATTAGTGAAAATTTCTTTCTACTTTTCTCGAACACTGAAAAATTTTAAACTCTAAGACGAAAGTCATTAACTCTAAACCACACTAAACTTTACACTAAATCTTAAACTATTTCTTGTTCCTACGCAACCTAGAGCGACCGACTCCCATATTGGCAGCCCGTGTACGCGAAACCTCAACCAGGTGCTGAGTCCAATCTTTCACCTACGGAAGATGGTGTTAATTAATGTCATTTTTGTCTTTTTTTTTATTTTTCTATTTTTGTGAAATTTTAAAATGTTATAGTTTATTATATAGAAGTTCAAATAATATAAATTTATACTGTTGTTCATTATAATTTGACCTTTTCAAAACAAGACCCAACATGAATATGTTTTGATAAATTTAAAATTTTATATTTTTTGTGTATATATGTTTTAAGATTCATTATGAAAATAAATAAAATACATAATTTTTATATGTTTTGATAGTGGTAGTTTTTCCCATGGTGTTAGTCCTCAAATAGTTGAGTGAGGTAGGGTCATCTTTTGTATTATGAGGTGGTTAATAGTCGAACCACATTAGTCTTTATTTTAGGTATTAGCTTTTTTGACGGTGTTAGTCATCATAGGGTTATATGTGAGGGTAGGATTATAGTTTTCTTGAGTGTTGTTAATAATCGAACCATATTAGCATTTTTTACAGTTGGCGAACCTGAACGTGGACCCGTGGGACCTAATGAAACCACATTTAACCTTTTCATTTTTTTAAAACTTTCGTTTAAGAAAAGTGAATTTTATGTTTAAAATAAGTGAATCTTACGTTTAAGAAAAGTGAACCTTTCACATTAAGCAATGTGAATCCTTTTTGTTTTTAAAAGTGAATCTTTAGTTAAGCAAATGCGAGATGAATATGAATCTTTCATTTATTGATAAGTGAATCTTAAGTTTAAGAACATTGTTAAAAAGTGAATCAGAGGTTTTTTAAAAAGTAAATCAAAGGTTTAAAAAAGAGAACTTCGTAAACAAAGATTGTTTAACTAAAGTGAATAAGAGGTTTAAGAAAAGTGAATCAAAGAGTGTTAAAAATTGAACCTAAACCCTGCACTACAAACCCTAAAATTTTCTTTGACGTTTTTTAGCTTAAGGTTTGTGGTTAAGGGTTTATTGAAAAGTGACTATTTCGTTTAAAAAATTCAATCACATGTTTAAGTACAGTTAATCTTTTTGTTTTGTCGTAATGAGGGGCCACTAGGCCTTTATATTAAGAAAATCAAGAGCCATTGTAATCTTCAACAAGTTGAGGAACAATATAGTCTGGAGGACAGAAAAGCTCACAAAAACCAGCATCCCACCCTAAGCCTAACTTAGCTAAACTATCAGCTACTATATTGCTAGATCTAGGAGTAAATACAACCTTAGCCTCAGTAATTGACTGCAAGGTTGCTTTACATGAATACACCAATGGTTTACAGGGATGGTTAAAGGGGCATTCTTTCAAAAGGTCAACCACAAGCTTGGAATCTGTACAAAAATATACGTAACTCAGCCCTCTCTGCTTTGCTAATTGGGCCGCATTGAGTACTACCGTAAGTTCCAAATGCAAAGCACTTTCTTTCCTGAAGAAAGCAACAAATCTGGTAACCCATCTTCCCTCATGGTCTCTACATGATCCAGCTGTTGCAGCATTATTAAAACGTTGGTTAAAAGAACCATGCACATTAAATTTTAACCAAGGAAATTAAGGAGAAATCCAAGAATGTACTTCCCTGTGTGTATTGGAAGCTAGAATCTGAGGTTTACACCATAGGTCTAGTCCCACCCTTGTTGACATCGCCCATTTATTATAACCTACTGCTTTAACCACGCTGCTGAAACCCATAAACATTATATTCTCCCCTTTAAAGACTTTTGCATTCCTCCAGTTCCAAAGTAGATAGCATGTAATAGGAAAAACCACCCTCATTTTATACCATATCAGAAAACAACCCTTTCTGCCCACATACAAATGCAGCCAATCAAGCAGTTGTGTGTTATAAAATATATGCCGGTCTTTGGCAGCAATCAAATTGTCCCATATATTCCTAGCAATATGGTAGTCACGTAACACATGAATTATAGTTTCCTCATAACCACAATAATGACTAGCACTTGTATTAGTAAAGCCTAATTGGGTGCGACGATTATTAGTCATGAGCTTTCCTAATCCAATTCTCCACATGAAGAACTTAATTCTCTCATGAGTTTTCAATTCTAGGGAATAAATCATATTGCAAGCAATTTGACTTACTAGGGGACTCTCTCTTCGTCAAAAATTTATAAGCACTTTTGACACTATAATCCCCGTTAGCCTCCATTTACCAAGTCAAAAAATAGACACACCATTAGGAACTACCTAGAATTTCAGCATCAAATCATGACAATGCGGTGGAAGAAAACTAGAAAGTTTCTCCCACTTCCGTGTCCCAAGTGTGCTCCAATACGAAGCCACATTATCATTAATAATATCTAAAGGAATATCCTTAGTGTCAGTCAAAGCCAAATTAGGAAAAATGCACCAATAATCTAACCAAAACTTAACCGTTCCCCATTTCCAATGACCCAACGAGCACCACGCTCAATAACATCAGCACACTTTTGGATATTTTTCCAATTAGAAGAACACCTAACAGTATCCATATTCATGTAATTTCTTAGCAAAAATATTTGCATAACCTAGGGGGTTTACTAATCAAATTCCATACTACTTTCCCAAAACATGCCATATTCACCTCCCTCATTTTCCTCAAACCTAGACCACCATGATCCTTAGATAAACATAAAGTATCCCATCCTATGTCATAAAATTTTCTCTCTACTGATTAATGCCCCCATATAAAATCCCTGCACAATTTATCAATTTTGTCACAAACTCCTTTAGGAAGTATTTGACATTGCATGGTATGAATAGGAATGGATGTAACAACACTCTTAACAAGACAAACCCTGCCAGCCAAGGATAGAGTTTTCCTTTTCCACCCCGCTAATCTATTTCTGACTTTCGAGAGGATCAAATTATATTCCTGACTAGGCATTCTTCCTTGCTGAATATGAACCCCTAAGTATTTCCCAAACTTCCTAGTTGTAGGCATACCAGATTCAGCACCAATAATTCTAGCCTTTTCAACACTAATGTTTTTTGATAATAGGACAACTGATTTTTCAAAACTAACAACTTGACCCGATGCACTGCAAAAATCCTCAGTACATTCACGCATGATCCTAATTTGCTTAGGACTAGCAGTGCCAAATAAAACTAAGTCATCAGCAAAGAAAACATGTGATAGTATGTTGCCTTTCTTACCAATAGTCAGGGGAGTCCAAGCCTTCAAGTCCACACTGCTCTGAATGAGCTGAGACAAACACTCCATACATAATACAAAGATGTAGGGTGAAAGAGGGTCCCCTTATCGAACACCCCTCCCAGCCTTAAATGAGTCTGAAAGAGACCATTCCAACTAGCTTGGAAGGAAACAGGTGTTATGCAAAACAATATAAGATTTTGGAGGTCTTTTGGTAAACCTAAATAGCTAAGTGTATCAGCAATAAAATCTCATGCTAAACAGGCATATGCTTTAGCTAGGTCAATTTTCATTGCAACAAAACCATCTCTAGCCTTAGAATGCTCCATGCAATAAACAACCTCTTGAACTAACATAATATTATCCATAATGCTTCTACCAGGGACAAAGCTAGTTTGGCTTTCAGAGATCCAAGTCTTCATGAAAGGTTTCAGCCTATTCACTATAACTTTCACCAAGATTTTGTATTGAACCAGACTGAGGGAGATAGGCTAAATTGACTAACCTTAGTAGGATTTTCTACCTTAGGAATCAAGGTAATGATTGTTTCATTTAATTTAGGATCAAAACATTGAAAGGAAAAAGCACTTCTGACAAAACTAAGGACACTAGGAGCTATTAAGTTCCAAAAGTGCTGAAAGAAACCCGCTGGGAAACCATCTTTCCCAGGGGCCCTAAAAGCTTTCATGTTTTTAAAGCAAAATTAATTTCTGATAAATCAACTTGACTGCTCAAAGAAACCCCTTCCCTTCTATCAAGAACATAGAAATCATGACCCTCTAGAACAGAAAGACAACACTCTTGACTGCTAAAATGCTTACTAAAATGACTTTTTAGTAGACAACCCAGGTTATCATATCCTGAAACCCAGGTACCATCCAGGCCAAGCAGTTTATAAAGTATGTTTTTGTTTCTTCTTATAATAGCTTTTGTGTGGGAATAAGTCATATTCTTGTTACCCAAAGTTATCCATTTATCCCTAGACTTCTGAAGCCATAAAGCTTCTTCCCTAGATTGCCAAGAGTCTAACTCTTTCCGCAATTTATCCTCCAGTCCTCTAAGGTGGTCCCCTCTCCCCATATCAACTATTTTCTGTATACCTCTTAATCTAGCCAGAATACATTTTTTTCATGATTATGTGACCGAATACATTCCTGTTCCAGACCCTTAAATGAGTACTCAAACGATCAATAGCCTTATTCAAGTCAACATCCTTACACCAGTTAAGAGTAACAGTAGTCTTTAGGTCTGGGTAGGACAGCCACGCAGCAAGGAATTTGAAAGATTTCTCTCTAAAATTATAATTAGATTCAGATTTCAAAAACAAACACAACGGACTATGATCAGAAGCCGTTATAGGTTGTACTTCAACCACAACATCAGAGAAATAGCCTTTCCAGTTTATATTAGCCAGAAATCTATCCAAACATGCACTAACATTTCCATTGGACCAAGTATATCTATTAACAAAACTCTTAATGTCAATCAAGCTATTACCATGAAACCAATTAAAGAAATCACTATCAACCCCAAAGTTTTTATTAGTCGACTTGTTTCTATCAAGAGGAAAAAGGGTGACATTGAAGTCTCCTCCAATTAACCACCTAGCACCAGCAGATATACAGATTCTACTAAGCTGATCCCAAAGGCACTTTCTCAAAACTTTATTGGGCCTAGTATAAATAGGAGTAAAGAAGTAATTAACCTTACCATCGACGATCTCACAATGTACAAACTGTGAATCTGAACAAATAACATTCAAACTATTGCAATCCTTCCACAATAACCAAATGCCACCGCTACATCCTTGTGCTTTTACTCTAAAGACCCCACCAAAGCCTAGTTTGGCACAAACACAATCCGCGGTGGCACCACTAAATCACGGTTCAATAATAGCAACTATATCAGGATTAGCCATTCGAGTAAGATCTCTAAAAGATCGAAGAAAACTAGGTTTCAAAGCACCCCTGACATTCCATAATAGTAGTTTATTGAAAGCCAAAATGGACAAATAGATTACCTAGAAACCTTACTCATTTCCATCCCGACAGGTGGCTTTTCCTCTTGAGGCTCCATAGTGGTTGTCTCCTGCAGCACCGCCCATTGATTGTTCTCGTCTAGAGTCAGTCCCCTCTTAACTTGTAGCCTTTTAGGAAAAGTTGCTCCGCCCCTTAGCGATAGATCTTGGCCTGATCGAGACTCAGAACCCCACGACTGTTTTTGATGTGCAGATACACCATCCCAACCATCTGCCTGAAATCTTTGAGGAGATAACACCACCTCAGCACTCTAATCCTTTCCCTTTACCCGAGATTCTGAATTAGTCTGGGGAGTAGTCTCGCTATCCCTTTAGTGTCACCCATTCTTCTGGTACTAGGGCTCCTGGGCATGTTACTAGATTTCAGAATTACTTTAGATGTATTCCATTTCTTTGGCACCATCTACTCACCATAATCTTCCTAGATGTGACTAAGATTCGCTGGAACGCTTGTGTGGACCAATTTGATCCCTTCATCGAGTTTAACTTCTCTTTCACTTTTCCTAAAAAGACAATTTGAATCCTTGTGGCCATAACATCCAGATTTGAAGCATACTAGATGGAGACCCTCATATTCTATCTTTATCACCTTCCGTCAAAAACGGTATTTAGCTAGTAGTGGTTTCGTTAGGTCAACTTCTACTGCCACTCAGGCTAGTCGTGATTTACCAAAGCAAGCAGGTGATAAATCTACCCTCTTGACTTGCCCAACCTTTGATCCAAGAATTGTCAAAAATTCCTAGTGGTAATATTCACTTGGAAGTTCAGGAAAACGGACTAATACCTCAAGATTTGACAGAGCTTCTATGTTCGGGTTGAAATTCGGCCTCCATCTTCGAATGGTTAGATAGTGATCCATGATCGGCCAAGGTCCTTCAATGAGCACAAAGTGGAGATCATCAGGATTAGAGAACACAATTCTGAAGAACCCATTTGTGAGATCGTCCATTATAAATTCACCATGGAGCTTCCAGCGATTCTTCAGTCTATCGAAAAGTACATTCATTGGGATGTTCTTCCCCAACAACTTAACGATGACAGCGTTTTGCCATGGTAAACGGTACTTAATCTTCTGTTCTTTAGTCAACAAGATCGTCGGACATTTCGGATCCTCCTCCTTCATTTCTTCGGTCTCATCGTCAGAAATATCTTCCCAAACTACATCTTCTGGCTAAGATTCCTTTTGAAATCCTCCTGTAACCGCATTCTTAAAGGATTCTTGCAAGGCGTCGCCTGAAATGCCCAAGGCACTCCCGTGCATATCCCGATCCTCCATATCCATTCCAAAGGTACCTTCATTCCTTGGTTTCTTTGTCAACTTGCGATACAAGGTTTGATCTCCCATGGCTTCAGCGCAAGCCTACTTCTAGACGAACGACAACAGGAGGAACAAATTACAGGGACGTAGAGACGGATTCGGGCCACGAGTTGCGGCCACCAGGAATTGCGAAGGAGAATCAAGAGTTTTACGCACCAGATGGTACGACGACTCTCATCGGTTTAGGGTTTCTTCGTGCACATGGTCGTGCGTTCTTCATAGTTATTATTTTTCCGTGGTAGTATTGCTCCCATGATCAAGTTTTTTCCAAGTACAGTGAATCTTTTATTTAAGAAAAGTGAATCTTATGAAAAATGAATCTTACAACAAACTTATGCGAGAACAATATGAATCCTTCGCTTTAGAAAAATGAATCTTTTGTTTTAAAAAAGTGAACCAAACGTTTAAGAAAAGTGAATCTCACCAAACTTATGCGAGAATAATATTAACCTTTCATTTATTTAAAAGTGAATATTTCGTTGAAGAAAAGTTAATCAAATGTATAAGAAAAATGAATCTTATATTTAAGAAAAGTGAACCTTTCACTTTAATTAATGTGAATCCTTTGTGTTTTCTAAATGTGAATTTTAATTCTAAGAAAAGTAAATCTGAAAGAAGATTCATTTTGTTAATGAATAAGGTTCATTCTATTATTGAAAAAGATTCATTTTATTAATGAATAAGATTCACTTGAAAAATACGTAATGTATACTCATTCTAAAAACATAAAATGTTAAGTTAACCAAAACATATCCATGATGCATCTTGTTTTGAAGAGCACAAATTATGATGAACAATGGTATAATTTTAAAATTTTTGCACTTATATTTTGTAAGTTATAACATTTTGAAAAAAAATTATTTCTCTCTTATAATAACAAAACCACATTCAATCCCAGCCCTTTTTTTTACCTCATTTTCTTCTTCACCAATAGATTTTTTACACATGCCCTGAAGCCATAAATATACCCTGATCTCCATTCTCGGTTTTACTCGGCAATCCTTGGACCTTGAGTGGTTCACTTGATAGACGGACAGTTGCAAGCAGTTGCGTTTCTCAAGAAATAGAAGGCTTGCGCTAGCACAGATTGCTCGCAAATTCGAGCGGACGAACCATCCGCACAAACATTTTGTGCGAGCTGCTAACATGGCAGTCCCAGTCAGCAACTGACTGGGATTATTTTGTTGATTGGGTTACTTTTTTATTATATTAAGTTTAAATTGTTGTAACTTTCAATATATAAGTCCAAAATGAAAAAAATTATATCATCGTTCATCTAAATTCAAGCTCTTCAAAATAAGATCAGTCATGGATATGTTTTGACAACTTAAAAAAAAGAGTAAATTACTCAGAACCCCCTTGAGGATTCGGGATATTACAGTTAACCTCCTTGTGTTTATCATAATTATTGGTAACCACCTCAAGGTTAAGGTATCTTTGACTACGAGCCCCCGAACTATAATTCTGTGATAAAAAAGTTAACTATGTGTTGACCTATTAGCTTAATCACATTAATAATGCGAGGCTAGAGAACAAAACTGCTTAATCAACATCATCTAACTCTCTCTCATCCCACTTTAGAAGCATTTTCAAGGAAGGGTTGACATTTTTAGGAAAATAACAATGCAGATTAACTAGTGTTTTTTGTCCAGCATGACCTTATTAATATAATTAAGCTGATAGGTTAACACGTAGTTAACTTCCTGATAACAGAGTTATAGTTCAGGGGCTCGTAGTCAACGATACCTTAACCTCGAGGTGTTACCAGTAATTATGATAAACACAAGGGGTTAACTGTAATATCCCAAATCCTCAAGGGGGTTCTGAGTAATTTACTAAAAAAAAAACCTATTTTTACATGTGTATGATGATACACTAAAATCATATATGATTCATTAGTTTTGATATTATGATTCATTAAAATTGGTATTATGATTCATTAAAATTGATATTATGATTTCATTAATAAGTGGTGAATTAGATTACAAATTTGAACCCGATAAAATCATTATTGTTTTGTGATGTATTATTATTGTTGTATGGCGTATTTTAAATCTTATACGGTGAATCATGTATTTTTCTTACATACCAAATATTTTTTGTGTTGTATTACTGTTTAAAAATTTTCTTTTTATATGTGACTGATGATTCACTAAAATGATATGATGATTCATTAAATTTGATATTATGATTCATTGAAATTGGTATTATGATTCTTTAACTAATAAGTGGTGAATTAGATAACAAACTCCGGAACCGATAAAAAATTATTATTGTTTTTAGTGTATTATTATTGTATTGTAATAAATTTTAAACCTTATATAGCGAATGATGTATTTTTCTTACGTACCAAATATTGTTTTGTGTAGTATTATTGTTTAAAAGTTTTCTTGTTATATGTGACTGATGATTCACCAAAATGATGTTATGATTCATTAAATTTGATATTATGATTCACTGAAATTGGTATTATGATTCATTAACTAATAAGTGGTGAATTAGATAACAAAATTCGGAACAAATAATGAATCATTATTGTTTTGTGGTGTATTATTAATGTTATATGGTGTATTCTAAACTGTATGTGGTGAATCATAAGTGAAGTTGATATATGTTGATATGTACATATAACTATCATAAATTTTTAAACTTGTCGAAACATATCCATGACTGGTCTTGTTTTAAAGAGCTTGAATTTAGATGAACATGGTGCAAAATTTTTAATTTTGGACTTATATTTTAAAAGTTATGACTATTTAAAGTTAGTACAAGTATTACCATTTATTATGCCACATAAGCAGTCCAGTCAGTAAGCTGACTAGACTGCCACATAACAGCTGCACCCATATTAGGAGTGAGCGTCCCGTATGATCTACAGTCTGCAGATTGCTTGGGATAGCCAGTTGTGTTATTGTCAACTAATTTGGCCAACTATACACAGAATCTCTTAATAACCGGTTGGTGGAACAAATAATGAAATTAGAATAGACTTAATAATAACATCTTAGAGAAAGATAAAACCCAAAAAAAACCAATTACGTTGAAGCAAGATGCTTATCTAAACTAATCATTCTCGGTTAGTGGTATATGTAGTTATTTTTGGGTACATTTATAATGTACAATTTGTATAGTGTAAAAATATATGTTTTATAAATTTATTGTACAATTTTAAACGTGATATACATCTAGTAGACTTTTAATAATATTAAAATTTGATGTACAACTTTATATACACACATCTATACCATTTTTATTTACAAAACATATAGATGTTATAGATCAAATATATATATATAAATATATTTGGATAGAATACCTATCTAAACTATTTGATCGATGCTCTTCCTTTTAACGCATCTACGATTAGAAAATTTGATCATTTTCTTTATATTTCATATATTAGGGGGCGTTTGGTTAAAAGGGGGGAAACGGAATGGAATCAGGAAAGAGAATGGAGAGGAATGAAAAAGAATTCCCTTTGATTTTCCTAGTTGTTTGTTTGAGCTGGGGAAATGAAATAAATAACCGGTCAACGGCCACCGGTCAATGGTCAACGGTTGCCGGCTGCCGGTCAACGGCCATTAATTACTGGTCAACATTCACCGGTCACCGGTCAATGGTCATTAGTCATCGGTTAATGGTCATATGTTGTCGGTCAAAGTGTACTAGGGAAAGGGAATCTCATTCCCTAGTAGGGAGTGGGGAATCAGGAAAAAGGGTTTTGGGGTAATCCCATTCCCTTTCCCTTTCCTGAAAACAGGAAAAATTGGCAAAACAAACAGCAGGAAAGGGAATCATTCCGATTCCCTTTCCTGATTACCCCAAAACAAACGCCCCCTTATTCTTTTCTTTATTTTATTTCATATTTGTGTACCGGATGCTCCCACGTGTTTGTATGAGCATCTTTATCCAAAATAATGTGAACACTTGTGACTTGTGAGACGTTGAGTCTTGAGCTAGCATTTCAACCAGTTGTGTTTCTGTCATCTTCATTGACGTCTTTAATGCTAAATTCTAATGTATTGGTTTGTGCAGTGATGACAATGGGTGTCGGGTGTCCGTTTCACCCAATCATCTGATCCGTTAAAATCAGGGACGGCTATTAACAAGTTTACCTGGTAACATGGAACAGAGCCCCTGATTTTAGGGGCCCTATATTTTTAGGATCTATTTTTTTTAATTAGAGTCAATTATTTTGTAGTTTATATAATTAAATGGATATGAAAGATTCTAACATATTTAATAGAATAGATAAATAACATTTATTGAATTAAACAATATTAATTTTTTTAGAAGAAAAATTAATAAATAAAATTATTGGTGAAACTATGTGTACTATTTTTTTTTGTAAAAAATACAAATATATTAATCTTCATATTCTTCTATTTTATTACGTGCTATTTTATTAAGTACTAACACTTATTTCTTCAAGATTTTGTTGCATAAAAATGCTAGCAGAATGACTATTTTAAGTGATGATCAATAATGAGTAAATTTCATCTAGTTTGCCTATATTATTATTTTTCAACATTTTATCTCATTACCTTACTTAATATAAAATTGGTTGTGACACAGTTAAACTAATATTTCTATATTTATGCTTAATATTACAGGGTCCCATTAAATATTCAGCACAGGACCCCTCAAATTACCGAGCCGCCCTTGGTTAAAATGGGTGAAAACCTTGAAAAAATGGGTGAAAATGAGTAATAGGTGAAACGGTGCGGGTGACGATCGGGTTGGGTGAACATTTTTCATCCGGTCACCCGACCCGTTCACCCGACCCGTCACCCGTATGAATTATTTTAAGTAAAAAAATATACTTATTTCATATTTGTTTAGACATTTTAGAAATATTTTGATTAATATATATGTTTTGAGTATATTGTTGTAACACCCCAACTACAAACACCATACTTAACAACATTCAGCAGCGGAATTACAACTCAACACTTAACTTAATCCATGGGTGTCACACGCCGTTAGCCACCCTCGTGGCTAACAAGGCTAATACATACCTAGTGTACCGGTCTGATGGACAAGATTACCGAGCACTACACTTTACATTTACAAATCAATTATAAATTGAATACAAATACATCTACAATCCAAACTGTACCGAGTCTAATACATTCCATTATCGATATCACGCCAAAACTAAATAACCACCCAAACATAAACAGTTACCCCGTCCTACTCTCGAGCGGCTACCAGCTTCATTGTACCTGAAAAGTAATGGGGGCCCCAAAGGGGTCGCACCTTTGCTGGTATGGTAATCGAGCATCCATGCTACCGGGCCACGCACAACTAATTGTCGAGTGAGCATGCAGATTATTGTAAGGCATGCAAGTAAACAATAAACACATAACATGCTTATAAGCATGCACAACCAACCAATGGGTTACAACTAGCAAAGTCAACACATCATCACTTGTTAGATTATGTACACTTTACTTAAGGTGTGTCGGATTAATATGGGTCCGCACACCAACACATAACATTACATAGATGTGTCGGTATTATATAGTCCCGATCACACCAATACACATAACATTCCATAGATGTGTCGGTATAATATAGACCCGATCACACCATACCCAATTTCCCCCTAGCTCCAATAGTGATGAGATAGGTAAGCCTTGGTTAAGCTGTGGGCGGTGCAATCCAAGGAAGGAAAGCAACCTGAACATAGCAGTAGTCCCCCTAGCCCCGAATAATAATGAGGTAGGTAAGCCTTGGTTAAGCTTGTGGGTGGTTGTGATCCAAGAAGGAAAAACAACCATAACATAACAGAGTGGGAGTTAATTCACATATATACATCAACTCCCAAACAACGCGCGCGACCGGAACGACCGGATTCCTCACCCCCCCATAATATATACATATTAGTTAGAGGTTCCTTTATGGAACTTATCACATACATGCACCATTTGGTGTTACAAGTTTGGTTAATCACACACAAGGGAGGTAACATCCCATTCGACAAACATGGACAACAACATTCGTTAAACAACGATACATTAAACAAAGGCAACACACAACACACATAACCACAATATACAACTAAAGCACGGATAGCCGTAGTTAGTACGTTCCCGTGGGTTGGGACGTTCAATCTGGATACCGAACTCTTATGTGATCCTAGAGGCGGTTAGCTACGGTTTAACACATAAATAAGGTTAAACGGTATCAGAATTATTTACGCCACATTAATGAATTACTATAAACTCATTTCATGCTTTATCTTGTAGGGTGGCAAACACACGGAAAAACAAGTTGGCATACAAGCCGGTGTAACCCGGTAGGACACAGGTTGCAAGAAAACCATACCTGTCACCGCAGGGAATTACTTTACCGGGTGTTCTCACGCTCCTTGGTTCACACTTGTTCCTCATGTCTTACTCTTGAACCACTATTTACATGTCAAATGGTTCAATTAACATTAAGGTTTTACGGTAGGTACATAATTGCTATTCCCGTACTTACCCCGTTATCCCGTTATTTCGGTTTAACTTTGTGTACTTAAACTCACAACTTTCCCAATCACTTCCAACACTTGTTTATACTTCTTAGGACCTTTAAAAGTCACCAAACAAGGCCTTAACAACATCCAAAACCATTACCCATCAATCCCCCACCTTTAGAACACTTTAAAACATATTTTAGTCCATTTTTGGTCTGGTCCGGGACTTGGTCCGGACCCAAGGTCCCGGACCACCTCTGTAATGCACTTTCGGCTCATTTTTGACGTTGGTCCTGGACTTGGTCCTGGACTTAAGTCCCAGACCAATTCCTGCATTCACTCTCGGCATGTTTTTTGATGCGGTCCGGGACTTGGTACATATCCTAGGTCCCGGACCCTGCTAAAAAATGTTACAAAGGTCATTTTTCAACCCCAAATCAACCCTTAATCTACCCCTAATCATTCCATAAACTTTCTATAAGTTTCCTACATAATTAAACACCTCAAAACATGCTCTAAACTCTCCAAATCTTTGGTTTAATCCACCACCCAATTCTTGCTCAAATTCAACAAACTCACTTTCACATTCTTGCATTTTGCATACTTGTGCATTTCTATTTCCTTTTGATAGTTCTTACCTCCTACCAAACTTACCAAATCCATCAATGACCATTACCAATCATTCCTACATAAATGCACTTCTAAAACCCACATTCACTCCTTGTTTCACAAGTTACAAACACCAACTCTTTTTCTTGAGATTCCAAGTTACCAAGCATCATTATGCTACAGATTTTGTACTCTCTTATCTCCATTCTCCATATACCATTATAAGGCTAGTAATTCACTCTACTCAACACTATAAACACCAAGGTTCTCCCATTCACCAAGCCATCATCAAAACACTCATTTTCTACCAAAATTTTGCCATAACCTCCCCATAAACCTAACACATCCATTTCCATCAATTCTCATCATTTTCATTCCTAATCTAGCCACACCCTTACAAGGGTCCTACCAGCACATAATAAATCCTCAAAATCCATCAACACAACAAACTCCCAAAATCTCAATAAACCACAATATAAACACAAACTCAAAACACTTGGCTCCAAGGCCCTTAATTCACAATCAATTTCACAAATCTCTCTAAAATCAACTAAGCACAGTTCCAACATGGATTGCAAATCCATAATTTGGGTTCATTAATTTATTTACCCATCCCAACTCTAAAACAATTACAACAAAGTTTAAGGTAGATTTCTTACCTTAATTTCACAAGTTTCTCCTTAATTCTCCTCTTGCTCCTCATCTTCTCAAAATCGGTCAAGAGGAATGGATTTTCCAAACTCCATCCCAACATTCAAGAAACACAAAATACATTCTATTAATTATCTAAACCCTTAGGAAATCTTAATTCAACAAAAGGGCTTAGAGTACAAGTTAGGGTTTTACCTTTGGAGATTTTTGAGAGGGGTTCTCACCCTTGAATCAAGGAGGGAATTACTCCACCATTGGAGGGTTGAAATGGAGCTCAAAATCAAGAAGAAAACAAGGTAAGAGAGATGGCAAAAATCGGCCAGCACTACAAGATGGAGAAGAATGAGGTTTTTCTTGGAGATTTTTACCTTAGGAGAGAGAGGAGACTCCAAGCTTCAAGAATATGCCATTTCCTCTTCAAATGGGAAAAACCCATATGGATGAAGTTCATACTTTTCGAATTTTGAAAAGAGAGAATGATAGAGGGTGATGAGAGGAAGAAGAATATGCAATTATTTTTGTGATTGGAGCTTTAATGAAGCTAGAACAAGGAGAGAAAGAGGGAGTAGCCATGGGAGGAGCTCAAAATCGGCTCCAGCAGAAGAGAGGAAGAAGAAGGCGACAGAGAGAGGAAAAGAGAGGAAAGAGAAGAGGGCTTCACGTGAGAAAAGGAAAGAATGAGAGGAGAGAGAGTGTGAGTGGGGTATATGTTTACTTTTTCCCTTTTTTTTGTTTTTTGACTTATTTAATTAGTTAACTAGTCATGTGTGAGGGGATATCTATATTAATATAAACGGCCCACTAATATATACACACTGGAGCATTTTTCGTCTTTTACAGAAAACGCTCGTTAATTTACCCGGTTTAGCACTATTCACTAACCGGGCCCGTTTTCCAGAATTTTCTCGTTTCTTTAATTTCAATGGTTCTTGGGCTCCCATTAATGTTTAATTAAGGTTATATAATCAACCATAATTTTTACAGGGTCATTTAACTGTTTAAAGTCACGTTTTCGGGTTTTCTCGAAAAACGTGCGCTAAAGCTGTATTAGCGATTTAATACATTATCTGGATCCGTTTTCTTCCGAAATTTTTTCCACATGTTCTTAGTGTGTAATTAGGGTATAAAAATAAATTTATAACCCTAGTGAAGGTTATATACCTCCTAAAATAATTAAACACGCGTTTTCACGTTTTGTGACTTTTACGCATTTTCTTTTTCTTTTTGGTTTTTAGTTATTCACTAATGATCTTAAGGACTTAATTAGCCTTAGAAAATCATAATTACATAATTAATTAACATGTTAAGGTTTGGGGTATTTCAATTGTTGACATTAGTTGTTGTGGTATGTATTATTAAACAAATATGATTGTATTTTTAAAAAAATTAAGCTTATATAAGGTTTTAAAAATAAAAATGTTTGCTGAAAAATAAAATGGGTGACGGGTTCACCCGTTTCACCCGCGGGTGACGGGTGACCGGTGAAACGGGTGACGGGAAATGAAGTTGCGGGTGACGGGACGGGTCAGGTGGTGTTAGGATATAATATGTTTATTTGCCACACTTTGCCTAGTTTCAGGTTCTGTATTTATTGTGGGTTTTATTCGTTGGGGTATCGTGGTGCTGTGCGCTGCGTTTTATCCTTTGGGTCTTAGTATTTGTATAGGTCCTGTTATTCCTTCTCTCTCTGTACCGAGTGTGACTTTTCTCGGTCCCGATTGTAAATTCCCAAGCCTTCCACTTCAGTGTTTTGCTCTCAGGTCTACGATTGGATCTGTGAGCTTGAGTTCTGAGTGGGATTGAATAATCTAAGTGAGTTTTATCATGGTATCAGAGCATCGATTCAGATCGCTCCGCAATTGATTGCTCGATTTCGTTTTCTTGAGTCTCCATTCTTGCTTCCGATATCTCGCATCGCACCCAACGAGGTTCACCCATGGCGAACGAGGAAAAGCAAGACGATGATAAGGTCAAGGACTCCGAAACCCCCGAGAAACCCGAAACCTCCACACAGAGCTCAACGATTGAAGTGGGAGACCAACTTTATCTTGGAAGCGCGGACAACCCCGGACTGCTGCTGGCGAATAAATTCGAGGGGCAAGGTTTTTGCGCAATGGAAGATGCAGATGACTATAGCGCTCAGTTCAAAGAACAAGTACTGCTTTGTTGATGGGTCCTTCAAGAAGCCAACCGGGAACATCCTCAAGACTCAGGCATGGATGAGATGCGATTCGATGGTAAGGGCTTGGATACTGATGTCGCTGGAGAAGAGCATAGCCGAGACGGTGCTTTTTGCCCCCACCGCCGCACATTCTTGGAAGCAGTTGTGCGGGAGATACGACCATTCAGACGCGTCCAAGAGGTATAGCCTTGAGCATCGATTATCCCTCACCACCCAAGAATCGGATACAGTGACCGAATATTTCAACAAAGTGAAGAAATTGTGGGATGAGATAGACAACAGCCACATCGTCCCGACTTGCGAATGCGATTCTTGTACCTGCAATGTCTCTGAGAGGTTAGTGAGTATGTTCGACAAGGAAGGGTCATAAAATTTTTAATGGGATTAACCGAGAAGTTTGGGACAGTACGTGGAAACATCCTGATGATATCGCCGCTTCCTCCGATTGACACGGTATTTTCTTATCTCATCCAAGAAGAGAGGACGAAGCATCTAACCACCACCACTAGACGCAACGGAAGGAACCTCAGCTTCCTTCGCAGTCGAGTCGGGAAAAAGAATCCCAGGAAAGAATTACCAGTCAAACCCTAGACGCAACGGTCTGCAGTGTAGCTACTGCAACAAATCGGGCCACACAGAGGAACGATGCTACCAAAAAATTGGCTTCCCACCAGGATGGAGAAACCCCAAACTGAAGAAAAGCTCCGCCAACGCTGCCGGTTTCCAAGAAAACAAAGATGAAGACACCAAGAGCAACCCTGCACAAGACCCTTTCGGTGGGATACTCTCGCAAAACCAGATGCACAAGCTGTATGACTACATCAGCAGAAACCAGCCCGCCAACAAGGAATCTCAGCCCACTGACTACTCCAACTGCGGTTTTGTTGGTAACGGATCGAATCTCTCCACTTCTTTAACTTGTTTAATTTGCACGAATAAAGCATCAGATACGCAAGCTGGTAAAAACTTAGAGGTGTCTCCTTGCATGCCCAAAATAGATGATCGTTTTACCTCTGTGTGTTTGGGAAATTCAACAAACAAACATGAAAAGGACCTAAAACAAAATGTTTTTGGCAGTTCTGATTGGATTATAGCAGGGGCGGAGCCAGAATATAAATTATGTGGGGTCACTATTGTTTGAAGGAAAAAAAATTTAACATATTTGCTCATAGTGGATTTGAACCTAGGATAATTTATTCAATGCTTTTACCCTTTACCACTACACCATCAACAACCTATGAGATATGGGGTCACTATACTATATACATATAAACTCTAATTATTATACATATAGAAATCTCTAAATTTTTTGAAAAACGTGGGGTCACGTGACCCCACGTGTACCCCCTTGGATACGCCCCTGGATTATAGACTCAGGGGCCTCCGATCACATGTGCGGAGACTTGAGATTGTTTGATAATTATTCAGAACTTGAAAAACCTCATACTGTGGCTATGCCTGATGGGCACCCACAGATTGTCAGATTCATAGGGGAAATCAAGATTAGTTCTCTGATTAGCTTAAATCATGTTCTGTTTGTCCCTTCATTCAAATTTAATCTTATATCAGTTAGCAAATTGTGTGAGGACTTAAATGGCCAGTTGTTATTTGACTCTCAATCCTGTTTTTATCAGGACTTTAAGAAGAACCGACCTGTTCGAATTGGAAAGTTGTACAAAGGGCTGTATGTCCTGGATTGGTACTGTGGTAGAAGGAATGAAGAAAGACATACATCTTTAGCATGTGAAAATAGGCTTGTAAGTCTTGGTTTTGATTTCCGTGACAAGGTTAGTCTATGGCACCATAGGTTGGGACACATTCCCAAAGATAAACTCCTAGATCTTGATCTTATCAATTCAGTAGAGAAAAACAGTCAGCTTGTATGTGAATCTTGTTGTAGATCAAAGTCCCATAGGCTCCCTTTCAAAAACAGTAGCATTAAGAGCCATGACATTTTCCAATTGATTCATGTAGATTTGTGGGGTCCATACAAAATAAAAACGCATGATAAGAATGCTTATTTTCTCACAATTGTCGATGACAAGAGCAGAGCCACATGGACCCATCTATGCAGCAACAAATATGAATCTTTTGATCTTATAGTTCTCTTTCTTGGTATGATTGAAAAGCAGTTTGGAAAGAGAGTTAAAATTCTGAGAACAGATAATGCTTTCGAACTTGGAAGTTCTCACAATGCTGCTGATTTTCTTAAAAAACACGGGATTTTGCACCAAACTACATGTGTTTACACTCCACAACAAAATGGTGGTGTGGAGCGCAAACATAGACACATACTCGAAACAGCAAGGGCCCTTATGTTTCATTCAGGGTTGCCCTTAAAATACTGGGGAGAAAGTGTGTTAACTGCAACCTACTTAATAAACCGAATGCCTCTCAGTAGCATTAAGAACAAAAGTCCTTTTGAATTGATTTATGGTGCTAAGCCTGATTATCATGAACTTAGATGTTTTGGGTGCTTGTGCTTTGCCAATATAAACAAACCTCAACATGACAAATTTGCATCTAAATCTGTCAAATGCGTTTTCCTCGGTTATCTGCAAGGAAAGAAAGGGTACAAACTCCTGGATTTAGACAATAATAAAATTATCTGCAAGAGATGTTGTTTTTCAGGAAAACCTTTACCCCTTCATGAGTGGTTCGGTTCTGTCAAATAGTATTGATCCTGTTACCACTGATAACTCTGATGTTTTTGTTTATGAGTCTGATGAAAACTTGGAAAAGAGGAAGAGTTCATCCAGAACATTGGAACAAAACAATCCTGAAAGGATGAGCTTGGATATGGATGCTACATTGAGACAAAACAATCCAGAAGGGACAGGCTTGGATGCAGATGCAGAACCTACAGATGTCACTGTCAACGAGGACACAAACACGGTGATCCCAGCCGTCTGTCCAGAACCCAATGGAGATGATCTTGGCAGAAATGAAGAGACACAGACAGAAGACTCTCTCAGGCGATCCACCAGAGAAAGGAATCCACCCAAGTACCTTGATGATTATATCGTGGGACAAACCTACAGGGAGCCAGAAAAAGATAAGTCATCCTCTGACCTTTTCTCTCAGATCTTATCAGCTAGAATCTCTAAATCCTCTTGCAATCTTACTCAAGCTTGTGACACAACTAATTCTGAATTGAGTTTTGTTTGTGTTTCTGATTGTGATACAATCGTCTCTTCTGACCTTAATGGTGGAAAACAGTGCATGATTTCTGATCTGGGAGTTGATTACATTTGTTTGTCTGCTGAATTATCTGATTATGTTGAACCCACCTTATTTGCTGATGCTATTAAAAATCCGAAGTGGGTAGAAGCCATGTCTGAAGAATTTAGAGCCCTTGATAAAAACAGAACATGGGATATTGTTGACCTTCCCCCAGGAAAGAAAATTGTTAAATGCAAGTGGGTATACAGAATTAAACACCATGCAGATGGCTCATTAGAAAGGTTTAAGGCTAGGTTAGTAGCCAAAGGTTTTACTCAAAGTTTGGAATTGATTATTTAGAGACTTTTTCTCCAGTGGTAAAGTTTACCACTATAAAAGCTCTAGTTTCTGTTGCAGTAAAATCAAATTGGGAAATAATTCAATTAGATGTGAACAATGCCTTCCTTCATGGTGATTTGTTGGAGGATGTATATATGCAGATTCCTGAAGGGCATAAACTAGAGCATTCTGGTAAGGTTTGCAAACTAAGAAAGTCCTTGTATGGTTTGAAACAAGCGTCCAGGCAGTGGCACCAGAAGCTAAGTGATTTTCTTAAGCTTCAAGGTTTTGAACAGTCTTTAAATGATTATTCATTGTTTATTAAGAAATCTGGTGAAAAGGTTTGTTATCTGGCTGTATATGTTGATGATGTGCTTGTTACCGGCAATGATATTATGTCAATTAATTCTGTTAAAGCTGACCTTGACCAGAAGTTTAAAATCAAAGATCTGGGAAGATTGCATCATTTCTTAGGCATGCAGTTCATTCATACATCAGAAGGTTTAGTTTTACTGCAAAGAAATTATTGTGAAAGTCTGGTTTCTGAATTTGATTGCCTGGAAAAGAAAGCTACTGCTGCCCCTTTAGATGCTAGTGTGAAGCTGAGAAGGGCTGAAGGGAAACCTTTGGAAAACCCAAGTGTTTATAGACGATTAATCGGGAGACTTAGCTTTCTTTCTCATAGTAGGCCTGATTTATGTTTTTCGATACAAGTTCTGAGTCAGTTCTTAGATTCTCCCACAGAGTTACACTATCAGGCTGCTATCCATACCTTGTGTTACATTAAAGGCACCATGGGTTATGGTCTTCTTTTTAATAACAGAAATGATTTTAATCTAGTGGCTTATTGTGATGCTGATTGGGCTGCCTGCCCTAACACTAGGCGGTCTGTTAGTGGATATTTTATTTGCTTAGGAGGTAGCCCTTTATCTTGGAAATCTAAGAAGCAAACTAGTGTTGCCTTGTCCTCTGCAGAATCCGAATACAGGGCCATGCGACAGGTTACTGCTGAGCTGAGTTGGTTGACAAGGCTCTTGAACGAACTTGGAGTTCCCAACATCGAGCCGGTGCCTATAAAGTCAGATAGTCAAGCTGCCATACACATTGCAAGGAATCCTGTTCTGCATGAGAGAACAAAACATGTGGAGCTGGACATACACTTTGTAAGGCAGAAGCTGCAGGAGGGTTTAATTTCTGTGGAGTTTGTTAGTTCAAGGAACCAGATTGCAGATCTCTTGACCAAGTCGCTACCTGGAAGGCGTTACCCCTTGTTAGTGAGGAGAATGGGCTTGAAAGACTGGCAGTGTGTCAAATGAGGCTGGGTTTCTTCTGTTTTTCAAATCTTGCAATCCTTGCATGATTTGAGAGGGGCTGTTAGGATATAATATGTTTATTTGCCACACTTTGCCTAGTTTCAGGTTCTGTATTTATTGTGGGTTTTATTCGTTGGGTATTGTGGTGCTGTGCGCTGCGTTTTATCCTTTGGGTCTTAGTATTTGTATAGGTCCTGTTATTCCTTCTCTCTCTGTACCGAGTGTGACTTTTCTCGGTCCCGATTGTAAATTCCCAAGCCTTCCACTTCAGTGTTTTGCTCTCAGGTCTACGATTGGATCTGTGAGCTTGAGTTCTGAGTGGGATTGAATAATCTAAGTGAGTTTTATCAGGTGGTGCGGGTGAAACACAGGTGACGAGTCGGGTGGAGCGTCACCTGACCCGAACACGACCCGTTGACATCCCTAGGTCTACGGAAAGGGTATGACCATATTTTTTTCGGTCCTCTAAGAGGTATAAGCCAACATTCAACAAATACAAAAAAAAAGATGTATGATTTTGCCATCAACATTAATAGCTTATAGGTAGTGGTGTCAGATATAAACCTGATAAGTAACATCGATAATAGCTTCTAACTATGGGTGAGCATTCATTTCCGGTTATTCGGTTATAATCGAGAACCAAAATTATTTGAGTTGTTTAGCTGAAACTTTTAATATTATTCTGTTCGGTTTTCGGTTCTAGAGTTGAGTAATTCAGTTTATCCGAATAACCGAATTACATATATGAAAAATATTGGCTAATTCGGTTCTTTTTTATAATTAGGTTCATTTTTAAAATTTGGTTCTTTTTATAATTCGATTATTTCTCATAATTCGGTTCTAACTGAAAACCAAATTAAAATTTTCGATTCGGTTCTCAGTTCCAACCTTATAAAAATTTCGTTTATTCGGTTCTCGGTTACTTCATTTCTCAAATTGAAATTCAGTTATTCGGTTAGAATGAAAAAAATGAAAAACCAAACTATTTTTCCTAATTTATTTTTCGGGTAAAACCGAATAACCTAATGCTCACCCCTACTTAACTATCGTGATAGCCACTTAACCATAACATATGGTCAATAACAGATCCCCCAGTTCTCAAAAGACTCACACTTCTTGACCATACATTGCGGACTCTTACCTAAGTTATTTATATCGTCCCTTTATATAAAAAATGTCAAATGTTTTTTTAAACCCTTAGGCCTCGTTCTTTTGTAGCATAAACGTGGTTTAAATGAGTCTGGTATAAATGTCACATTCTAACATATTTCTTTTTGTCCGATCATTTAGAGCATATTTACACGTGACATTTCTACTGTATTTATGCCACATTATGTTGCTCGTCTTTTCCCGTCTTACCAATAAATATATTTTTTTATTTTTAAGATTATCAATACCATATTCTAGCTAATATTTAACTTTATAAAAAATATAATATAAAATCTCAATATTTATTTTATGTATATATAGTAATATTTAAGTCATATTCTTTACTATTAATTACTTTATTGTTTATATGTTATATATAGTATTAAAATTAATTAATTAATTATCATATTTTTATTTTATAATTTCTTACTTATATTTTTTATAAACCGTTAACTAATCAATAAAAAGTAGAACATGTCCCTAAAAATAGAAACATATTAATATACAGTTATAATCAAGCAATAGTTTGTAATATATACAATGATAAAAATTAACAAGAATAAAAAAATTCATAGGGTAACATTTTATTATTTTCGGTTGAAAAATTGCTCGAGCATAATGTTTAAAATCTCAAGCTTAACAATTAATTTGATTCCACTTCCGTGAAAATTATGATTTATTTTAATGGTGGCAAGTGTCATAATAAGCATATTAGATAATTTTTTTTACAATAAATATATACATAAATTTATGTGTTTAAATACTATATTACTTTTAAATTTGAATAAAAAGGTATATTTAAATGAACATTATTTCGAAATAAATAAATAATACTAATAACATAATAAGTAAAAAAAATAAAATTAACCAAAACTGTTTGAATTACATAGAAATAAAAGTAAAAATATAGTAGAGTAAACTATATATGCAATAGATAAATATACCGTTTAAGGTTTAACCAATTGTTTTCCTGGGAAACCCAACAAGAGCATTTGGACGTAAGTGTTTTTAGAAGAAATTTTAATAAAATAGCCTTAGTTATTGTTTTGTTCACGTTTTTACGCTGAATGTTAATATTAAATAAGATAATATTTAGTTTTAACTTATTTCATTATCATCTAAAATGTATGAAAATATATTAATATTAGCTAAGAGAAATAAAATATTTCAATATATTATGAGTATAATTATTTTTATTTTTTTGGTGCAATTATTTTCTTAGACAAGTAGTTAATGAAGGTATTTTAGACCTTTTAGACGTTTGAACGATGAAATTAATAAAGTATAGATATCTAATGAAATAAGTTAAATTGAGCGTTAGACATGAAACAAGTTAAATGGAGTATAAAACAGATATAGTGAAATTAGTTAAATTGAGTGTTAAACATGAAATACGCAATAGTTCATGACAAATTCTTGGCTAAAACGAACATCTACGAGGGAGATATGGGTATTGGGGAGATCGCGACATACACGCGATTGTCTTATTTTTTTTGCATTTTTTTCTTTTTTTTTTTCAAAAATTTTATTCTTTTTCTTTTTATCACAAAAAACTTTAAATTGTTGTAACTTTTAATATATAAGTCTAAAATGAAAAAAATTATATTATTGTTCACATAAAGTCAAGCTCTTCAAAACATGACCAGTCATGGATATTTTTTGACAACTTTGAAAAAAATTATTTTTATATGTATAGTGCACAAAACGTAAAAAAAACTTGTACAGATAGTCATACAAACATGTACAAATGTTCATTAAAACATGTACATCTACACGTAAAAACTTGTACATCATCGCATTAACTCGACAGATTTTTAGGGTTTGTGGTAGCGGGTTTAACGACCCTAAACCCGCCACTGGAAACCTTAAAAATGTCTTCGACGTTTTTTAGCTATCCTAGGGTGGGTTTTGGGGGGTAGAGTAATCTATTTGGAATTTGTTTCGTACTTTATATTGTAGCAACTAACTCGACAAGTTTTTAGGGACTACAAACCTAAAAATGCCTTCGACGTTTTAGCTATCCTAGGGTGGTTTTGGGGTGTTTTGGGGGGTAGGGTAATCTATTTGGAAACCGTTATATACTTTACATTGTAGCAACTAACTCGACAGGTTTATAGGGTTTGTGGTCGCGGGTTTAGGGTCTGCCACTATAAACCCTAAAAATGCTTTCGATGTGTTTTAGCTTTCCTATGGTGGGTTTAGGGTGTGGGGGGGGGGGGGGGGGGGGGTTAGGGTCATCTATTTGAAAGCCATTATATACTTTAATGTGAGAATGTACATATTTTAATGTGAGAATGTACATGTTTTAATGTGACGATGTACATGTTCAAATGTGAGAATGTACATGTTCAATTATGAGAATGTATATGTTTTAATGAACATCTGTACATGTTTGTATGACCATCTGTACAAGTGTTCTTCCTTATATATACATGTTTTAATATAAGGATGTACATATTTAATGATTCGTACAGGTTTATATGACTATTTATATGTTTTTAATGCGATGATGTACATGTTTTTACGTGAGGATGTACATGTTTTAGTGAACATTTGTACAGGTTTGTATGACCATATGTACAAGTTTTCTTTTACGTTCTGTGTTCCATACATGTAAATATAATTTTTTTAAAAGTTGTCAAAATATATCTATAACTGGTCTTGTTTTGAAGAGCTTAAATTTAAATGAACAATAATATAAGTTTTTTTCATTTTGGACTTATATATTAAAAGTTACAATAATTATTTTATAATAAAAAAAAAAAAAAACAAAAAACAAAGACAAAGATAAAATGTCGGAGCGCTTTAAAAAAAAAGAAAGAAAGAAAGAAACAAACGCGCATAGCAACGCTCCGCTTATTGTTATTCCAAATTCTCATTTTCAAACACAGCAACAGGAGATAACCAAGTGGGTCCCACTCCAGCTGCGTGATAAGTGTATGACAACAGCCCGAACCGGTCATGATTCTTTCGTCTTTTCCACGGTTACATCGGCCCCGAATCTTCCTGTTTCCTCCATTATCTCCTTCTCCTTGTCCACCAAATCCCGATTTTTAATCTCACTCCGCAAGATCTAATTCAGAGAGAAGAGTAAAGTAGTGTTCTGAAGCTTGCAAAAAGGGTAAAGGAAAGAGATTCATCAATTGGGATTTTGGGGGATGCTCCCTCTCCACTCTCGCCTACCCCTCCCATAATCGTCCGAGGTTTCTCCAGTATTTTGCTTGTTTTGACTTTGGGGATCGGATCGATCTTTCGGTCGGATCTCTGGCATCGTTGTCACCGACCTGAGCCCCATAGCATCTATGGTAAGCCGTCGTCCCTACTTTTCGATCTCACCTCTCTACGGTTGAATTGTCGGTAGTTCTGCTTGTTTTTGTCTCTTTAGCTTCCTTTTCTTCCGATTTCTTTTTCTTTTCGCTCTTCGATGATTTGTGCTACATCCATTATTCCCGAATTATTTCTTATTTTGCTCTTTTGGACCAAGCGACCTTTCTTTTCCATATTTTGGTAAATGTGTTTGCCAATAGCAGCAGTCAGGGTTTCTGATTCACGATTCTGTGTCTAATTGCGTTGGAGAATGTGTGAGTGGGTCAGATTGGCAGTGTTGTAATCATATTTTAGGTAAATGAGTATTTCATTTCTTGATACCCGAGCGGCATTGTTGGTCTGGCTTTTTGTGGCAAAATATGAATTGCAATGCAGCTGGCCGAATTGTTTTTCCGGCATTGGCTTATATGAATCTATCACTATCAGCTCGATCGTTTCCAATAGTTGATTGTACGGTTGAGAAGATGAGCGTTTTTCAGTTCTTTGGCGTATCCCGAACCGTGGAACCTAAGGGCTCTTGACTGCTGCTCTCGACTGCCTGCTTTTTTCATCTTTCCAAACTTGGATTTGTTTTGTCAATTGTGGCTCCGTTTTGGTTGAAGCCTACTGTGGAGGACGCTTCAACCAGATATAATGGATTTCTACTAAGCTATACTGATTACACTTAAAAACTTTCACCTTATAAAGGAAATGAAATGCTGGTTGCCTCGAAAAGATATTCTTCTTGGCCTAGTTCTTTTCAATCTGCAAAACTGAGTGCCATTCTGTCACAACTGAAGTGTTTGGTATGAAGTAGTGGGTGAAAGGTAGCATGAACTCGGCTTCTTCTCATTGTTGTAACTGCAGATTCACGGTAGACCTTCAATAACTTTCCAGTCAAAGTTTTCTTCTCAAAGCGACAAGCCGACAATATCCTCTGTTTGAAAGTGTTGTTTGAGTTCTTAACATAAAAGCGTAGTGCCTTACATTTCCCCTTTTTTAATTTTTTGATGTGTACTTTTTGTAGCCCACTACCTCAACTCATTCAAGGGAAGTCTTGTTTGAATAATGGCAAGTGGCTATGGAGAATCAAGCATGCCGTCTCAGAACCCTTCTTGTTCTGGCAACAATGGGAACAGCGAGGCTGCTGATTTCGAGTGCAATATATGCTTTGATTTGGCACAGGATCCAATTGTAACGAGATGTGGGCATCTCTTTTGCTGGCCTTGTCTCTACAAATGGCTTCGTTTCCATTCCCAAGCTCATGAATGCCCTGTCTGCAAGGCCCTTATTCAGGAGGAAAAGCTGGTACCTTTGTATGGTAGAGGAAAAAGCACAACCGACCCAAGATCAAGGTCAGTTCCTGGTGTTGAGATACCCAGTCGACCCACCGGACAAAGGCCAGAAACTGCTCCCCCACCTGAGCACAATCATTTCCCTCAACAACAAGGTTTTGGGTTTATGGGCGGAGGGTGGGGTGGCTTTGCACCCATTGCAACTGCTAGGTTTGGGAATTTTGCACTTTCAGCTTCTTTCGGTGGCCTCTTCCCTTCTTTGTTGAACTTTCAGGTGCATGGATTGCCCAATCCTGCTACCATGTACGGAGCTGGAGCTGGATATCCATATGGGTATCCCCATCATCACTATCATGGGGCTCATGGTCATCCTCATCCTCATGCATATCCTCGACATTCACACGGGCAGGAAGACAACTACTTGAAGTTGTTATTCATTGTTATTGGTGTATTAGTGCTCCTCACTCTTTTCTACTCATAGGTTGGTTGCATTATGCTCTTCTAATCTATACCTTCGTCATGGATGGTGCTGCTATGGTATGGTGGTGAAGCTCTGCTGGTGCCTCTGAGTCTGGCTCTTTTCTGGTTACCGAATATGCTGTATTATTTATGACTATGATTTTCAAGCTTCTCTGTTGTTTTGCTAATGGTTAGAGTATATCATGTGTGGCTTGCCAGGTTTCTGGTATTTTAGTGTGTAAACCAAATCTACTTGTAAGAATTAACTTTGTTGAAGCTCATTCCAAGGTTTGTTGATGGTCCTCTGGAATGATATTTCTGGTGGATTCTCTGCTGTTAAAAATAGGCTTTTTTTTTCTACATTTTATGATGTTTTTGCTGTGGAAGATGGCTCTTTTACTGAAGTAGTGAGCTGACAAACTAGTTTTTGACTTTAAAAGTTCTGGCTATAAGCTTAAAATCCTTTCCTAACTGAGAAGTATGTGATTCGTTATTCTGCTATCCTGAAACCTTTGTGCAATTCTTCTGTTGTGTCTTCAGTTTTTCTTTTAGAAGCTGTGTATTAGCTTGTACTGTCGGCATGCACTGGGGATATCGGTATGAAGGAAAGTGCTATGAGCTTCTGATTATCTTTGTTATGCTTTTATACATCTCTTTAATTGAGCATCTGATATGATTTTGCTGAAATCTGGTTCAGAGTTCACCGATAAGATTTGTGTATCAATGGCTTAGATTCTGTAATCAATATGTATATTGTCTTGTATCGAGTCCTGGGAGAAACGCCTCAGACCATGCCTAAGTTCCAGCTTATATTGCTTTACCTAGGGTTAAACAATATGGGTGGTATTAGATTTACAGTTTGTAATTATTGGACTTCAATCATCCTTTGTCAAATGATATAATTACTTGTCTGATATTGGTTGGAGCAGATAGTACAGTCATGTCCCTGCATCATATCCATATCAGGTATAGTTCGTGTAAATTGTAATGTCCTATCCACTTAGCTTTTTGTTTTCTTTTGTTGTCGTTCGTTTGTTGTCGTATCCAAAGGTTACTCGTCTTTGTCGGTGACCAATTTTTATTTGGTTAGAAAAACAAATTGGGAGTAAGTTCATGTCGTAGGGTCAGTCATGCAATGTGATTCATCTGTCCTACCCCATATTTGGTAGAATGTATACTGTCCTACTTCATGGCAGGCCATTTTGCTTGTCAATTAGTGACCACTTCTTGAGTTACTCATCTTGCATTGCACGTCATCTTCTTTTTTCTTGATACTTGATAAGTACATATTTTTGTTAGATTGATTGGAGATAGTAAAAAGTAAGTTGGCTTCTGTCCTTAATTTAGAACGGGGCAACACAACTGAGAAATCCTTCTCAGGTCACACATCATCTTCTTTCTAATGAGCAATAGCGTTTGCTATGCGCTAACCCCATGGGTTTGGTTTCTATGCAAAATTGAATATTCGACTGTAAGGTTGACCTGGTAGGTTCAGCTCTTAAAAAGACGGCACATGAGAAGAAACACATGACTATGAAATTGTCGGTCATTTGTGATGAGGAAACTTTCCTTCTCGTCCTCGATGAAAGAGTATTTCTTCTCGAAGGTTTGTCAATTTTTAAGAATTTGTGGTAATAGAATATGTAGTAATAAATGTAGTTACTTTTTTTGGTGCATAGCAAAATTCGTGAATATCACTAAAAATTTTAAATAGATTTTAAGATATCATAAAAAATAATTTTAATTCATTAAATACCATAAATTACTAATTTAAAATTTATTGAGATCAAAATAATCATAAATATAATTAATTCACAAAATACTATAAAATTTAATAAATTAAAAAAATTAAAAATTTAAGTTTATTGGTTATAAAAAAACAAATATATGATCAATAAATTGTAAAAAATTAAATTATCATTCTTTTTTCTTTTTTGTCTGTTTTATCAAATTTGTGGCGTGTCTCATGTATTATATTTTTTATAATTCTTTAGGGATTTCATTATTATATATATGATTTTTTTCAATTTTAACACTTATATGAAGAACATTACTTTTTACTAGTTAATTTTTCAATATATGTTTATTAAATTTTGTTTTGAATTAAAATATATAAAAAAATATTATACAAAATATTAATACTCTTAACTATTGGCGTATTTTTTTTGTCAAATTATTAAACTTATATATAGTATATAATATTTTTATATAGGGAAAATTACATCCCCACTCATGATGTTTGGCGAAATTACACACTCCATCCATGAGGTTTCAAAAATTATTTTGCCCATCCATGTGGTTTTCTCTATTTTACATCTGGCAACTTTTTAAATATTTGATCAACTTAAACGAGGCTTAAATGTTGTCCAAAATTGATAAAACTTTACATGGATGATACTAAGGTGTTATATTTTTATCCAATGCCAAATCCAAAGTTTTTTAAGGTCGTATATAACCTGTGGGACCCAATAAAAATATGTGAACATGTCACTGTCTCATTGGGTCCCACAGATCACATATGAGCTTAAAAAACTTTAGATTTCATGCTAGACAAAAATATAACACCTTCGCATCGTCCATGTAAAGTTTCATCAATTTTAGACAACATTTAATCATCTTTTAAGTTGATCAAATATTAGAAAAGTTACTGGATGTAAAATAGCGGAAACCACATGGGTGGGCACAGTAATTTTTGAAACCTCGTGGGTGGGGTGTGTAATTTCACCAAACGTCATGGGTGGGGATGTAATTTTTCCTTTTATATAATATCACTTTATATATATATATTTGAAAAGTAAACGTTTTTTCTTATATGGTTAAAATTGAAAAAATAAAAAATACTATATATATATGATAATAAAAAAATCTCTAAAACTATGAAAAATAATAAAATATATAATTGTATTAGAGAAGCCACAAATTTGATTAAAAATATACAAAAATAGTAAAGAGAATGATAATTTAATTTTTTATATCTTACTCATATAAATTTATTTTTTTGAGAAAATTCATACGATTCCACTAAAAGGTTTTTTAATTCACAAAATACTACAGTTTTTTTAAAAAATTCTAGATACCATAAAAAATAATTTTAATTCACCAGATATCACAAAGTACTATCCTTAAACTTTTTAAGACCAAATCACCTCTACTTGTTAATAAACATAGTTCACAGTCTACCATATACAAATTTTTAATTCACAAGATACCACTACATTTATTAAAATATATTAAAACTAGTAAAAAATAATAAAAATTATAGGTTTATTTATATATAGGTTGAAATTTTATAAATTAAAAAATACCAAATACAAAATTATAAAATTAGTAAAAAAATATAAAAATAAAATTATAAAAAATACCAAATATGAAATTTGATACAAATAAGATTATTTTACTACCAAAAATAAATGATCTAATATATGCAACTCTACTTAAATTTTGTTACCTCCAAAATAGTTGTCACAATTTAGTTTCTTAATCACAACTATTGCCCTAAATTAGACAATTTAGTTTCTTAATCACAACTATTGCCCTAAATTAGAATCAACCAGCAGGAGTTGAATGCATGCTGATATACGACTCGTACACTCAGTCGGGTTTCCACTTTACGCAGTCGGAATTAAAAAAACTTTATGAAATTCTGCTTACTTTAAAATTTTCTATAAATATTTTTAAAAATTATATCTTTACCCAAAAAACTTGTGATATCTTATAAATAGTGACTAAAACACAGTGATACTTTCAAAAATTATAATATTACCCATAACTTGTAATATATTATAACTAGTGCCCAAAAAACACTAATATTTTTAAAAATTATAATATTCGCCAAAACTTGTGATTTATTACAAATAGTGCCCAAAACACATACATTTTCCAAAACAACAGCTGGCACTACCTGGATGACATTAATGTCGACAAGGACTTACGAGGGGCTCATTCAATAGTATAATTTTATGAATTTGCAGTTCTTTTAAGTTAAATTTAGGTAAACAAAATGGATAGCTATTGTTGATAGTGACACCATTATGTTGCCACTTTGTGTGACTAGCCAAAACGGTAGTGTCGCTATCAACAAAATAGAAAAAAAATCAGTCATAAAACGTCAAAAAATGAGTGACATAATCCCCTGGAAGCAGGTGGCGACACCGCGTGGGAGGAGCCGGCGGCGACGCCGGGTTGGAGTGTCCAGCGGTGACACCCAGTACAAGGGGCCGACGTCGACGCCCAGCACGAGAGGCTGGCGTCGATGCCTAGTATGAGGGGCCGGCGGCAATGCCCAGTACGAGGGGCCAGCGTTGACGCTAAGTACGAGAGGTTGGCATCTGCAACTCGTGCATCTTTTTTTTTGATTTTCCATATAGTTTTTACCAAATTTTATTCTATATTAGTACGTAAATTGTTAAAAAAACTATAAAAGGAACCATTCTGAATGGGCCTCTCGTCAGTTCTTCTCAGTGTTAACATCATCTGCTTACTCATCGAAGATCTCCAGAATGTCACCTTCGTTATTTCCTCCATCTTTTTTACTTCTTACCAATTTTTTTAAAACCTTTTCAAAACCATTTCCTCTCTCTAACTATAAGATTTCTGAATGTGAATATGATTTAATAATGTATTCACCCTCCTTGTATAATGAAATTCGGGCACTCCTCGTAATATATCACGAGTAGTGGGTAAATATGGTAATTTTTGAATTTTTTTGAAATAGGAGCAAAATAGTCATTTTTCTATTGAGTGAATTAGAAATCCGACTACGCGTCGTGACCCTCAATCCTATTGTGTGATGTTTTTGAGTGTGACTTCAAAAACATTAACAAAAAAGACATAGATCCCTAACCCCTTCTTCCTCACCGCATGACCACATTCTCTTCAGCTCCTAATTTCTCCGCCGTTAGGACTGTTGTGCGATCATTGCCAGTTTCTTTTGAATCCCGCTCTTCTTACTTCACTGCTATCTTTCTTGTCCATCAAATTCCATTTGTATCTCAATTGATTCTAACTCCAACCTTGATTTCTCCTCGGGTATAATTTGTTTTATTTCAAATATTTGAACAAATTGATTCAGGTGGTCCTCACTAATGCAAAGATACCTTCATGGGAGGAAGCAGAAGCTATCAAGGATTCTCGACCTCAAGATAGTAAGAGCAACAACACTGTCGACATTGCCCTATCCTTGCAATCGATGAGCATCAAAAGCAAGAAGTTGAGACCTGTTGATGGATTAGGGGTGTCAATTTTTACCCAACCCGATAACCCGACCCAAACCCAACCTGTAAATAGTGGGTATGGGTTAAGATTATTGACCCATTTAATTTTTGGGTCGGGTATGGATTACCTATTAAATATATGGGTTGAGTATGGGTTAAGGGTCCTAACCCGAATTCAACCGACCCGTTTACTTAATTTATTTAAAAATAAATAAATAAATACGTATATTTTACTTGGATATGTATTAATTCTATAACCATTATTATAATAGCAAACAAAAATACTATAACTTCTTTGAGCCCACACAAATAATTTTTTTATAAATCCAAATACATTTTCTATGCCATCTATATCCACCATTCACTGTTTGTTTGAAAAACTAAATACTATGTCAATCATTAGTCGCACAAACTCCACTGTTCACACTATTTCATCTGTACAAATAACGTCTTGAGTTAAAATTATTGACTCAATTAACAAAATATTGACATTTGGAAAAATGACACACAATGATTAGACACTTTTATGGGTGACTGATCATTCTACAGAAAAACAAGAGTATTTGTACTTAAATGGGTTAACCGGGTCGGGTTTGGGTTCAATGATTTTATATGGGTTGTGTACGGGTTGAAAGTTTGTAACCCGATTATTTTTAGGTCGGATATGGGTCAATACAATTTTAATTGGGTTGGGTATAGATGAGCTTCAACCCGACCCGTCAAAAAGAATTACCACCCCTAGGATGGATGAGGAAATGAAAGTGAGGTCTTCTTGTGTGTGAAGACAAAACCCCATAGCCCGTCAATGGTATGTAAATGCATTTACTTTATCAAGAATGTATTTGACTTTGAACATTTGTTTAAACCAACTATATTTCCCGGGCGTTATTTATTTTGATTATTGTCGTGCATATGAAAATTGAGAATATGAGGATGAGTTCAACGTGAGTTCTTACTGCAGATTGTGCTACTTCATAATGCTTGTATGACAACATTTGAGTATATGAGAAATTTACTGAGAGATGACTGCAGTTGGCAGGTAGCACATTCTGATTACCCACTCTTCATTTTTCAACACCTCTCATATCTCGTTGGGTTTCATATATGCCATGTTTAGATTTTGATTCAAGTGCAGCCTGGCTGTGTGCATTGTAGTCATCCTACAGTTTTCCATGTGGTGCTCCAAATCAATGACTTCTTTTGAAGGTGCTGCCTGGTTATAATTATACATTAAAGGTTGATAATTATTTTTTAATTGTTTTTGATCTATTGTGGCTATTAACGACTTTTTTCTTGTCTACTTGGAATGCAAACGCCCCGATATAAATGTAGTGAATCAGATTTTGCTTGACTCAAGTGAGCCATGTGTAGTTCTGTTCTGAGTAGAATTAAAGAAGTAATAAAATTTCTATAATACTTCCAATTTTTACTCCATGCTACAACAGTGTAGCCATACAAAACCATGCTCACTCTTTATCAATTTCTACAGCTGCTTAAAAACTGCATTCAGGGTGCTCTGTTTCTGCGTTTTAAGAAACTTCTATACAACATGCTTTAAAGATCTCATTATACCATTAATATAGGAGCCCAACCATACGTAATAACACCTTTCAAGTACTATAAACAGAAAAGCTTGCATTGTTACACTGTAACACCCCTACCGATAATCACACAATTAACTCCTAACCGTCTCCATTTTCAATACACAAGCAGCGGAAATTCCAATACAACCGGGGGTGAAACAATGCCGTTAGTCACCCACGTGACTAACAAGGCCAGTCCAAACTCAAATACAACAACAATTACAATATCGGTCTGATGGGCATTATACCGAGTACACTATGCAAACGATACTTCCATTACTTAATCAGTTTCCAAACCAAATACAAACTTCCATTCCACAATATACAATACAATAACCATACAATGCTATACCGAGTATCTACAATTCACAAGTCTATTGATGACCGTGCGGTCTTACAATTAATGGTGGCCACGGGTCCGGTTCCACTGTTCCGGTTCCGGTTCCGGTTCCGGAAAATGTGTATTCGTATTCGGAACCGGTCTGGGCGGTTCCGGTTCTGAAATCTGGATTCGCTTCGGATTCGGTCAAAAAACCGGTTCCGGCCGGTTCCGGTTCTGATCGGTTCCGACCGGTTCCGGAGCGGTTATGGAAAGATTTGATCGGCTCCAGTTGCTTTGTTTTAGCTCCGATTTGAGATCCGTTTGAGCGCACACGTTGCTCTTTTCATCCACTTTACTCCTAGATAGGTTTTCTTCAAGTTAAAATCTTAAATGTGTAAGAACAAAGACTTAGGAATTTTTATTGAATTTACAAAAAATAAGGAACAAAGAGAATTTTATTATATGATTCACTGCCTCATTAAAACCTTATTAGGTAAAAACCCATTGGGAAAACCCTAATAAGGAAAAAGAGTACAACTACTAAGAGGTTACATTTTAAAAACCCAACGGTAACTTCAACCGGTTCCGGGGTGGTTCCGGTTCCACCGGTTCCGAATCCGACGACAGTTCCAGGCGGTTCCAAGAGGTTCCGGTTCCGGGCCTGGTTCGGGCCCGAATCTCAAAACATGTATTCGTATTCGGAACCGGCTGAGGCGGTTCGGTTCCGGTTCCGGTTCCCACCGGTTCGGTTCCGGTTCCGGTTGTTCCCACCGGTTCCGGGTAGAACCGGACCCGATGCCACCCCATTACTTACAATCCATAATACAACAAATACAATTTATTAACAGCTACCCATATTTAATAATAACCCGTCCTACTCTCGAACGGTGATCGGCATCCATGTACCTGGAAAATAAAAACGATGCCCCTAGGGGCTCAGCAAAATTGCTGCATATGAAATTCGCATACCCCGCGTACTAGCGAGGGTACGCCGACTATTTGGTCGAGAGCATGTGATTCATTTTAATTCAATCAACATGCATACAACATACATTATATATATACATTCACACAAACACTCAACATTCAACCAAGGAATGCAATCACACTAACACAACGAGTTTGTAGGTTAGTATCACTTAGTCTTAGGCCTTGAGGGTTTCTACCTCGTTGTGCCTTACTCAATTACAATCTTGCCCACTCACTCGGGTTACTCCTACTCTCAAGCTCAATCAAGTTCTACAATACTCAACTCAATCCTCCATTCAAACTCAATTCTCAAGTCTCTCAAGATTCAACTCAATACTCAATACTCTCATACTCAAATCAATACTCAATACTCAAGTTCTCAATTCAATACTTAATACTCAAAGGCATCTTTTAAGTCTTAGCCACGACCTCCGGGTAGGTCATACACAAGACCCACCACCGGACTTACAGATACAAAAGGAGCTATGCATTTAGCTCCTCAAGTTCACAAATGTCCAGTTCTCTACCGGACTACTCAAATTCCCAAAACTCCTCTCTCGGAGTCATTTCACAATCTCATGGATTAGCCTAGAGGTATCTCTCTCGATAACATCTATTGGCTTAGGGAATTCTCAATGTCTAGTATTCTAAGGTTTAGGGTTGTACCCAACTTATCGAATACTCTCATGTTCGGGACATTGCTCATTATAGTCGGTTCCTCTCATTGGGGTTTGACTATTTTTCTAAGGGGTTTGGTGATCCCTTATCTTACTTTATTTCTCTCAAGGTTCAAGTTTGAACACCCATCAATCCTCTAATAGAGGTCACTTAGTACTTCCACCATTATTTGTTTTGTGGCTTAAGTCAATTCGGTTCTCTCACCGTTATCGGGAGTTTACTAATCCCATACAATTCTCTCACGTTCTAGTGAGTTCATAGGTTTGTGTTATCGCATATTGGTTCGATAGTTTTGGTGTGTTTCCACATTTTATTATTTCGCACTTGACTCTTTCTACGAGTCACTACTCAAACAAGACTCAACAATGAGTCGCACTACTGTGCTCATTCACACGCAAACAATTCATATACACACATTTCATGAATTATACAAACTTTAATTTCAAGATACAATTCAACGACAAACAATTCAATACAAGCACTACAAGGTGCAAACAATCCGATTCGTGCTTTTATCTTGTTAAGTGATCAAACAATCAAACAAGCACACAAATCAGAGTAACCAAGTTAGGATACATAGCATGAGAAAATCATACCTTTCACCGGGGTTAACTTTACCGGGTGTTCTCACGTTCCTTGGTTCACCCTTGTTCCCTGAATCTCACTCTTGAACCATTGATTACATATCAAATGATTCCATTAACATTAAGGTGTTACGGTAGGTACATATTTGCTACTCCCGTACTTACCCTGTTATCCCGTTATCTCAGTTTACTTAAGTGTTCTTAAACTCACAACTTTCTCAATCACTTCCAACCTTTGTTTATACTTCTTAGGACCTTTAAAGGTCACCAAAAAACTCCTAAACATCATCTAAAACCAATACCATTCAATCCCCCATGTTTAGAACCCTTAAAAACACTTTTTGGGCATTTTTGGGGGTGGGCCGGGATCTGGTATAGACCCAAGGTCCCGGACCAATACAGAAATCAACTCTCGGCTTATTTTTACTTATGGTCCGGGACTTGGTCCCAAACCAATGCCAGTGCTCACTCTCGGCCATATTTTTGATGCGGTTCGGGACTTGGTTCCTATCCTAAGTCCCGGACCCTACTAAAAACTGTTGTTAAGGTAATTTTTCAACCCCAAATCAACCCTTAATCCTCCCCTAATCATTCCATAAGTTTCCTACATAATTAAACACCTCAAAAAACTCCTTAAACCACCTCAAATCCTTGGCCACATGCACTACCCAATTCTTGCTCAAATTCACAACTTCACATTCTCACATTTTGCATTTTGCACTCTTATGCATTTCTAACTTGTTCTTGATAGTTTTTACCTCCTACCAACCTCACCAAATCCATCAATGACCATTACAATTCATTCCTACATAAATGCACTTCTAAAACCCACACACACTCCTTGTTTCACAAGTTGTAAACACTAACTCTTTTTCTACAAATCTCAAGTTTCTCACATGCTATTTGCTACAGATTTTGATCCTTCTCTTTCTAATTCTCCAAATACCATTTCAAGGTTACCAAACATCTTTACTCATCCCAACTAAACACTTAAGTTTCCCCCTCTTACCAAGCCACCTAAAACACTCATTTTCTACTAAAATTTTGCCATAACCTCCCCATAAACCTTACAAGTCCAAACTCATCTTTTTCACCATTTTCAATCCTAAACTAGCCACACCCTTATAAGGGTCCTACCAGCACACAATGAATTCACTAACCTCATCCAAATTTCATAAAGCACAATACACCACAATAGCTCAAAAGCTTGGCACTTAAGCCCTTAATTCAAACAACAATCCACAAATTCCCTCAACCTCAACCAACTACTTTATTTCACATAATTTGGGTTCATTGTTTAATTTAACCCATCCCAATTTCCAAAACAATCAAAACAAAGTTTAAGGTAGATTTCTGACCTTAATTTCACAAGTTCCTTTTTAATTCTCCTCTTGCTCTTCCTCTTCCCAAATTTGGTCAAGTGGGAATGGAGTTGCCAAACTTCATCCCAACATTCAAGAAACACAAAAATGCACATAATTAAAATCCTAACCCTGGGAAATACACTAATCCAATGAAAGGCTTGAAACACCATAGTTAGGGTTTACCTTTTAGAATGTTTAAGAGAGGTTTTCACCCTTGAATCAAGAAGGGGGTTTCACCACCATTGGAGGGTTGAAACAAAGCTCCAAAACAAGAAGAGAACAAGGCATAAATGAAGAGCAAAATCGGCCAGCACATAGGAGTGGAGAAAAATGAGGGTTTTCTTGGAGATTTTTACCTTAGGAGAGAGAGGAGGCTCCAAGCTTCAAGAATATGCCATTTTCTCTTCAAATGGGAAAAACCCATGGAGATGAAGTTCATCCTTTTGTAATTTTGAAAAGAGAGAAAGGTAGAGGATGATGAGAGGAGTTCAAATATGTAATTTAGTTTTGATTTGGAGCTTAAATGGAGCTTGGGCATGAAAAGGAAGTGAGCTAGCCATGGGAGCTCTTATTTCAGCTCAAAATCGCCAGAGGTAGGGGAAGGAGGAAGGAGCTCACGGTGGAAAGGAGGAAAAGGGAGGAGAGAGAGAAGGAAATGAGAGGAAAGAGAGGGAAAATGTGTTTTATCACCTTTTTACTTTATTTGACTTTTCTTTTCTTTTCTAGCTAGGTGAGAGTGTGAGAGGGGCTGATTAATATATTAAAACCGGCCCCATACAGTAACACATGCTGGAGCATTTTTTATTTTTTTTTACAGAAAACACTCGTTAATTTACCCGGTTTTAGCACTATTCACTAACCGGGCCCGTTTTCCGGCATTTTCTCATTTCTTTAATTTTAATGGCTCTTAAGCTTCCATTAATGTTTATTTATAGTTATTTGATGAACTATGATTTTTACGGGTTCAGTTGACCACTTAAAGTCACGTCTTTGGGTTTTCTTGAAAAACGTGCGCTAAAGCTTGATTAGCGTTTTAACACATTATTTGGATCCATTTTCTTCGGGAATTGTTCCCATATATTATTTAGGCCTTATTAATCCTTTATAATCCATCCAATACCCTTTTTAAGGTTGTATTCCTCCTAGGGTCACTTAACGCTCAATTTAGCATTTTTCGCTTTTTAAGCGTTGTTCTTGTTTCTTTTGGATTTATTCTTTTTACCAAAATTCATTAGGCACTAATAGGCCCTCAATATCATATTAGAGTAATTTAATCACCCTAATTAAGTTCAGGGTATTTCAACCTACCCCCTTACAGAATTTTGCCCTCAAAGTTGGTGGATCTAAAATTGTTAGTCACCAAAATACTCAACACAAAGGTTATAAACTCTATATAACCTGTCACTCCAAAAGCCTTACTCAATGCATACCACACATCCAAACAATATGTCAAGCATGCATAGCAACCAAAAATATCATTGTACAAAACTCTCCATGGGGTCCATCCGTAGATAAAGAAGGCACAACAGTCCTCTCCCATATCGAGTGATCCCTCAGGTACCGGTCACGTTTGAACACTTACGCTCTCTGGTTCACGACCATCATGACATTGATCACTTACGCTTTCTGGCCGGTCATTTGGTTCCGATCAAATTCATTTGCACCTCTAGAGAATCCTCAGGCTCCAAAGTAGGTACTCTTCCCTGACCGGACTACACATGTCCGCCGGCCCTTGGACAAATACAAAACACACACTACAAACGTCCTACCGGTCACTTAGTACCGTTGCTCGTCCGTTGTAATGGTTTCAAAACTATTCATCACTTCCACCGACTCACAACTAGCTTCACCTCCATGGTTTCAACCCGATACCGGTGCCTAGCCATGAAATATCCACTAGCGCCCGTGGGAGCAGTTTCAAAACCGATCCTCATTCTCAAGTTTGAAGAAAACCATTTGTGCCAAAACCAGTTTGGAAATTCATTTTGAAAACTCAATGCATCTCCAAGTTCCAATTTATGTTAGTTTCACCTATTACTAGTGTGATTACTTGTGGCCACTTATGAGGAGCTTCAAGAGTCATTCAACCCCAATGTGATCAGCATTGGTGTTGAACTATCCATCCACCCCACTTTGGTGTTCGGTTTCCCTTGATCGCTAGCAAACCAAGTTCCACCTCCCACCCCAATTCACCCAATCAAATTGTCAATCATTAACTTCATTTTCTATCTTCTTAATCTTTCTAGTCATAATCACCCACCAATATATTTACCAATTTCTAGAATCCATTTACTCACTTACTAGTCATCTCGTCACTTACTACTCATTTTATCCCAAAATACTTACCTAAGAAACTCAAAGTTAATCTCCAATTAGTTTTCCTATCCTCAAATCGTTCACAAGTTAAATCAATTTCTATCCTCAAATACAATCAAATCAAGTTACCTAGGGGACTCACTTTCCACTAGGTTCAACATCGGTTTCATACCGATTTATACTCATCAAACTCCTCAAACATACTCATTTCCCAAAACCATTACCAATTGGGGGCTCTCATTCCCCTGAAGTTTCTCTACTCCTTTCCACTTAACTCTCACCATCAATACACTTTTCCACTTTAATCTTACCATCCACCATAATTACACTATAAATGGATACATATGTTTATGTAACATAAGTACCAATCATTCAAAATAAATTCTCTTGCGCTATGCGCATTGTAGTTTACGCACTATCACGTAAAACATACATTTCGCGGTTTTCGCCCTACCCCCCTTAAAAAGGGATTACGCTCACGTAATACCATGTGTCAACATTGGACATAGGTCGAAGGCATTCAGCCGTCATGGAGTGGTTCAACTTCCAAGCGGTCTATTATACAATGTATTCTGGTCAAAGGGTCTCAACCAATTTACTGGTTCAGTCCCTGCACCAAGAATTTTCATCGGAGTTATCTAACTCTTAACCGGGTTCAGTTCTAGTCTTAGAGGCTTCAAGGCATTGATAATTATCCATTCATTCACTAGGTGTATTAAACCTTAGAATTTGGGCCCACTAGCTTCTGTTGCGCGACCCTAATAACTTAGGGTTTATTTGCCCTTCTCGTTACTCTAAATGTGTTATACATTATCCTTTTATCCCTTTTTATCTTGGGAATAAGGTTTATTAATCAAGCGTGGTATTGTTTTACCGTATGCGAACTCAATGAGTTTTAGATTTACTATCCAGCCCTTGGAAATCTATCGTACATACTGTTCGTACTCCCATGATTATTCGCTGGGTTCCTCAGACTTATTGTCGGTTGAGGTTGAGCCACTACTTAGTTGTAGTGCTCCCTCTGTTGTCAGTGGTTTCTAAATTATGCCCACTTAAACGGTTCTATATAGGTGTTCTTTACTTGTATGACCTTGCATTTTCTATGCGTCGGTCCTTATGACTTCATAGGTTTCCTTCTACTTTTACCACCATTGACATTTCCCAAATTCCTAGCTATCCCACTAGATCTTTACTGCACAAGAGCAATACCAAAACACTCAGTCCTACAAAGTGCAAAGGCGTAAACTCTTTGCGGTAAATCACTTATGCGATTGCAATAGGAATGCACATTGTTTCTTGTTGTTCGGTCTATCTACCATCTTCATTCATCAACTCCATAACATTGTGTGATTTATTCACATGAATTGGTCGCTTGCTGCACACCATGTTCGTATTTATTTACGACATTGGTTTCCATGACATCCGTTATTACCTTAGCTTCTGCTCATGTATCTCTACCATTTATACAATGGTTCACCATTTACTTGGATGATTATAGCATATGACATTCTTTTATATCTCTGAGCTCCTTGAGCGTTATTAGTTTTTACACTCCAGGTTCATACTTCACGTATTTCTTCTTAACCGATTACTCCTCGGTTTTCAATAATTGTTATAACAGTTTATTTCCACCTTGCTTGGCCATAATTGTATGCTCAAGCTTTACTACATTAGTAGTTCTGCAAGAGGTGTATCTTCAGACATTCACCACTCTCGTGGTCTCATATTAATGAGGGGTATCCCTGCTCGTTGGTTATTAAACTCTTTTACTGGTGCCGTTCTTGACAACTCTCCATATGGTTCATAACGGGTTTTGCAACCGTTGAATTATGTGTTGCAATGGGTTAATGGCATACTAGCCACGTTGCCTAGAGCTCAGCTCATCCTAGGCTGTTTACAAGTATTGCTTCTCCTTATACCATCAAATGGTTTGGAGGTAACATTGGGCTCCTTGATAGGATCAGTGCATCACGCTTCCGTCCGTTGGATGCCCTTTAAGTGTCTTGGTATTGATTGGTACCTTTCAATAATACAGGGTATCCCCTGGGTAAGTGGGATCCTTTCGGTGTTCTAACGGAGTGTTCGCTATAGGTCTGGTGCTCTTATTACGACACTTCGTTCAACTATGTTGACTTTGATACCCTTAATGGATTGCTCCTGGGTGTTGTTGAGTGTTGCCATTACCTTTGGCTAACATTTGAGTATGTTCTGTCTTCTCCGCATTGCGGTTCTGGATTTCAAGTTGTTCCGTTTAGGGTTATACGCCTCCCGTTCTTAGGGTAGACTACAATACTTTTCTTATGGTTTTAACCGGTTTGGTATTTCCTTCAGTGGTGAACGGTATCCTCCGGTACCTTAGATGATCATTCTGGGTATTTCGCTTTGTTCCTTGAACATTGGTGTGTTCAGGTTAGGCGTTGCCTTACTGTGTATAGACCGGGTATCCATTCCGGCTATTTCATGCTTTTGTTTCAATGCTGGAGACATATCCAATGTCTTTGATCAATTGTGGTGCTTCTCGCACTTCCTAACTCTTATTCATCCTCCTGGAGTAAGTTCTCGACTCCTTTAGCTTGTAAGATTATCTGAGTTCCTTCGATTGTTCGAGGTGTCCAACTGTTTTGGTGTGAATTTACCTTATGGTCCGTAGAACGGAGCTGACTACTTCCTGTGTTTCGTACACTACATGTATACATACGTGGGGTACCTTAATGGTACGTTACCACTTACCTGACTAACTCACAAATGGTCTGTCAGGCCCGCAAGCTCCTTCGGAGTGCGGTCGTCCCACATCCCATATTTGGGTGCACTCGTAGTGCTCGTCACACGCCTAGGTGAAGTATTCTATTGTCAACTCCTCTTGTATCATCTATGATACTCACCGTGGTTGTTCTGGTTTGGTTTTAAAAATCTGAGGTTTAAAAAGAAAGGTTTGTATTTGAAAGAAAATGTTTGGTTTGAAATAAAAATCCTGAGTTTAAAAGAAAATATTCATGGCGTTGCCATGTCTGAGGTCTTGACCAAGTTTAGCTTCTCGCTGACTGGTGTGTTTGTTAACAGGATGTCAGGCCGTTAGGCCTTTCCAAGGCTTCGTTGTTTCAAGTCTCAGGATTGGTGATCTATATTTGCATAAATCTTCATGATGGTACTTAGTAGGTACTTGAGTCATCCAAAGGTCTTCCAATTGTCTTGTTGTTGCTGCACTTGCCTTGGCAAGTGCGCGGGTAGGTCGGTTTTTAGGTAACAAACACCGGTTACGGTGTTGTTTCCATCCAAATTTGGTGTTTTTATTGGATCTTCCTTTGATCTTTTGATCTTAGTTCAATCTCCTGAGTAGCCTCTCAGTGTTCTTGACAAGGTTGTCGATGATTCGGGTGCTTCCCGATGCACCCCGGTTGTCGCTCGTTTCCACGCCCTTACGGTGGTCACCGAGGTTTGGCTAATCCTTGGGAGCTACGTCGTAGTCCTGTTGGTGTAAATTCATAAATACTCCCATAGTCACCTGAACTATGTTGTTCGGGTATTGCTGCGTCTTGGCGTTGTAGGTTTGGAGTTATCCATCCTTGACTATATCCATAGTCGGTTCCTATACCGTTGTTGGTATTTTCAAGCGTTGTAGTCCACAGACTCTCTCGTCTCGGGTTTTGTTACACCGCTTATCCGCTTCATTGCGTAGTAATGTTTCCCTTCTTGTTGGTTGTGCATGGTTCCCGCGACGCGAAGCACGTCGCCCCATGGTGCCGCAAATTTCATTATCCTATATTCAGGATCTTCAATATTTTGTCGTTAAGTGTGGTTATTGTCATTCAAACGGGAACCGTCTTCGGGATTTCCAGTTCTTGGAATCTACCGTATGACTGATTCCTCCTCTTATAAGATTTATTTTACAACTGCCAGATCGGGTTTACTGAGTAAGAGAGGTCTTTCCATCTCCCTGGCGTTCTTCCCCCAACTAATAACGGGGGTTGCGGAGGGCGGGATTGGTTATGTAGGTATCCAGATCACACTAGAAGTTCCTATCTAGCGTACCTCACACGCTAACACTCAGCCCTTATCCCTTAGTCTCTAATTCCTAACTTGGTATTTCCTAAACTCGGTATTTAGACCATCAGAGTGAAGTATCGCTCTGATACCACTTTTTGTAACACCCCTACCGGTAATCACACAATAAACTCATAATCCGTCTCCATTATCAATACACAAGTAGCGGAAATTCCAATACAACCGGGGGTGAAACAATGCCGTTAGTCACCCACGTGACTAACAAGGCCAGTCCAAACTCAAATACAACAACAATTACAATATCGGTCTGATGGGCATTATACCGAGTACACCATGCAAACGATACTTCCATTACTTAATCAGTTTCCAAACCAAATACAAACTTCCATTCCACAATATACAATATAATAACCATACAATGCTATATCGAGTATCTACAATTCACAAGTCTATTGATGACCATGCGGTCTTACAATCCCATAATACAACAAATGCAATTTCTTAACAGCTACCCACATTTAATAATAACCCGTCCTACTCTCGAACGGTGATCGACATCCATGTACCTGGAAAATAAAAACGATGCCCCTAGGGGCTCAGCAAAATTGCTGCTTATGAAATTCGCATACCCCGCGTACTAGAGAGGGTACACCGACTATTTGGTAGAGAGCATGTGATTTGTTTTAATCCAATCAACATGCATACAACATACATTATATATGTACATTCACACAAGCACTCAACATTCAACAAAGGAATGCAATCACACTAACACAACGAGTTTGTAGGTTAGTATCACTTAGCCTTAGGCCTTGAGGGTTTCTACCTCGCTGTGTCTTACTCAATTACAATCTTGCCCACTCACTCGGGTTACTCCAACTCTCAAGCTCAATCAAGTTCTGCAATACTCAACTCAATCCTCCATTTAAACTCAATTCTCAAGTCTCTCAAGATTCAACTCAATACTCAATACTCACATACTCAAATACTCAAGTTCTCAATTCAATACTCAATACTCAAAGGCATCTTTTAAGTCTTAGCCATGACCTCCGGGCAGGGTCATACACAAGACCCACCACCGGGCTTACAACTACAAAAGGAGCTATGCATTTAGCTCCTCAAGTTTACAAATGTCCAGTTCTCTACCGGACTACTCAAATTCCTAAAACTCCTCTCTCGGAGTCATTTCACAATCTCATGGATTAGCCTAGAGGTATCTCTCTCGATAACATCTATTGGCTTAGGGAATTCTCAATGTCTAGTATTCTAAGGTTTAGGGTTGTACCCAACATATCGAATACTCTCATGTTCGGGACATTGCTCATTTTAGTCGGTTCCTCTCATTGGGGTTCGACTATTTTTCTAAGGGGTTTGGTGATCCCTTATCTTACTTTATTTCTCTCAAGATTCAAGTTTGAACACCCATCAATCCTCTAATAGAGGTTACTTAGTACTTCCATCATTATTTGTTTTGTGGCTTAAGTCAATTCGGTTCTCTCACCGTTATTGGGAGTTTACTAATCCCGTACAATTCTCTCACGTTCTAGTGAGTTCATAGGTTTGTGTTATCGCATATTGGTTCGATAGTTTTGGTGTGTTTCCACATTTTATTATTTCACACTTGACTCTTTCTTCGAGTCACTACTCAAACAAGACTCAACTATGAGTCGCACTACTGTGCTCATTCACACTCAAACAATTCATATACACACACATTTCATGAATTATACAAACTTTAATTTCAAGATACAATTCAACGACAAACAATTCAATACAAGCACTACAAGGTGCAAACAATCCAATTCGTGCTTTTATCTTGTTAAGTGATCACACAATCAAACAAGCACACAAATCAGAGTAACCAAGTTAGGATACAGAGCAAGAGAAAATCATACCTTTCACCGGGGTTAACTTTACCGGGTGTTCTCACGTTCCTTGGTTCACCCTTGTTCCTCGAATCTCACTCTTGAACCACTGATTACATATCAAATGGTTCTGTTAATATTAAGGCGTTACGATAGGTACATATTTGCTACTCCCGTACTTACCCCGTTATCCCGTTATCTCGATTTACTTAAGTGTTCTTAAACTCACAACTTTCTCAATCACTTCTAACATTTGTTTATACTTCTTAGGACCTTTAAAGGTCTTCAAACAACTCCTAAACATCATCTAAAACCAATACCATTCAATCCACCATGTTTAGAACCCTTAAAAACACTTTCTGGGCATTTTTAGGGGTGGTGCGGGACCTGGTCCGGACCCAAGGTCCCGGACCAATACAGAAATCAACTCTCAGCTTATTTTTACTTGTGGTCCGGGACTTGGTCCTGATCCTACTAAAAACTACTGTTAAGGTAATTTTTCAACCCCAAATCCACCCTTAACCCTCCCCTAATCATTCCATAAGCTTTCCATTAGTTTCCTACATAATTAAACACCTCAAAACACTCCTTAAACCACCTCAAATCCTTGGCCACATGCACTACCCAATTCTTGCTCAAATTCACAACTTCACATTCTCACATTTTGCATTTTGCACTCTTATGCATTTCTAACTTCTTCTTGCTAGTTTTTACCTCCTACCAACCTCACCAAATCCATCAACGACCATTACAGTTCATTCCTACATAAATGCACTTCTAAAACCCACACTCACTCCTTGTTTCACAAGTTGTAAACACTAACACTTTTTCTACAAATCCCAAGTTTCTCACATGCTATTTGCTACAGATTTTGGTCCTTCTCTTTCTAGTTCTCCAAATACCATTTCAAGGTTACCAAACATCTCTACTCAATCCAACTAAACACTTAAGTTTCCCCCTCTTACCAAGCCACCTAAAACACTCATTTTCTACTTATATGTTGCCATAACCTTCCCATAAACCTTACATGTCCAAACTCATCTTTTTCACCATTTTCAATCCTAAACTAGCCACACCCTTACAAGGGTCCTACCAGCACACAATAAATTCACTAACCTCATCCAAATTTCATAAAACACAATACACCACAATAGCTCAAAAGCTTGGCACTTAAGCCCTTAATTCAAACAACAATCCACAAATTCTCTCAACCTCTACCAACTACTTTATTTCACATAATTTGGGTTCATTATTTAATTTAACCCATTCCCAATTTCCAAAACAATCAAAACAAAGTTTAAGGTAGATTTCTTACCTTAATTTCACAAGTTCCTCTTTTAATTCTCCTCTTGCTCTTTCTCTTCCCAAATTCGGTCAAGTGGGAATGGAGTTTCCAAACTCCATCCCAACATTCAAGAAACATAAAAATGCACATAATTAAAATCCTAACCCTTGGAAATACACTAATCCAATGAAAGGCTTGAAACACCATAGTTAGGGTTTACCTTTTAGAGTGTTTAAGAGAGGTTTTCACCCTTGAATCAAGAAGGGGGTTCCACCACCATTGGAGGGTTGAAAAAAATCTCCAAAACAAGAAGAGAACAAGGCATCAATGAAGATCAAAATCGGCCAGCACATAGGAGTGGAGAAAAATGAGGTTTTTCTTGGAGATTTTTACCTTATGAGAGAGAGGAGGCTCCAAGCTTCAAGAATATGCCATTTTCTCTTCAAATGGGAAAAACCCATGGAGATGAAGTTCATCCTTTTGTAATTTTGAAAAGAGAGAAAGGTAGAGGATGATGAGAGGAGTTCAAATAAGTAATTTATTTTTGATTTGGAGCTTAAATGGAGCTTGGGCATGAAGAGGAAGTGAGCTAGACATGGGAGCTCTTGTTTTAGCTCAAAATCGCCAGAGGTAGGGGAAGGAGGAAGGAGCTCATGGTGGAAAGGAGGAAAAGGGAGGAGAGAGAGAAGGAAATGAGAGGAAATAGGGGAAAAGGTGTTTTATCACCTTTTTTGTTTTATTTGACTTTTCTTTTCTTTTCTCGCTATATGAGAGTGTGAGAGGGGCTGATTAATATATTAAAGCCTGCCCCATACAGTAACAGATACTGAAGCGTTTTTTTTTTTACAGAAAACGCTCGTTAATTTACCCGGTTTTAGCACTATTCACTAACCGGGCTCGTTTTCCGGAATTTTCTCGTTTCTTTAATTTTAATGGCTCTTAAGCTTCCATTAATGTTTATTTATAGTTATTTGATGAACTATAATTTTTACAGGTTCAATTGACCACTTAAAGTCATGTTTTCGGGTTTTCTCGAAAAACGTGCGCTAAAGCTTTATTAGCGTTTTAACACATTATTTGGATCCGTTTTCTTCGGAAATTGTTCCCATATATTATTTAGGCCTTATTAAGCCTTTATAATCCATCCAATACCCTTTTTAAGGTTGTATTCCTCCTAGGGTCACTTAACGCTCAATTTAGCGTTTTTCGCTTTTTAAGCGTTTTTCTTGTTTCTTTTGGGTTTATTCTTTTTACCAAAATTCATTAGGCACTAATAGGCCCTCGATATTGTATTAGAGTAATTTAATCACCCTAATTAAGTTCGGGGTATTTCATACCCGGCCTGCTTTAGTTCTTCTAACACAATCTGTTTTTGAAGTTTTAGGCCCCATTCTTTTGTAACGATGATTTTGTAGCTGATGTTAGCTGTCAGATGAAGTTATAAAAAGTAGTTAAGATAAAATGTAAAAATTTGATATACAATTGATGTATGTGACATATAGAGAGAGAGAAAAAGTGAGCTGATCAAATAAACTCATTTTCTTAATCTCGTAAAAGATTGAGGCCTTAAGATTATGGATCTGATTGGATTATTTCTTCTTTCTTATTCTTATGGCTCTTTGACAATATCCGTTTCTTATAATTGACTTAAATCAGACAACATTAATACACACTTCTTATATCCTACAGTAGCTCTAAAGACTTTTTTTACGGTTCTAGACAAATAATCGGTATTGACTAGTATTGTTTTAGTGGTCATTAAGTTTGCATATTATATGCTGTCCTAAGTAATATTTAGCATCATTTTTTTTGCAAAAGAATTTCCACCGCTGAAATTTATAACTTCCCATTCATGTACAGTTTATCTTGAAAAAATAGAAATGATGGAAGTTGCATCCGATTTTTTGCTACTGTCAATGGTACAAACTTTAGCATTATTCAGCCATGAATAATGGTTATAGCATTAGTGATGTTGTATAGAGAATGTCTTGTCTTGCTTTTTCAATTCCTTACTCTTGATCGTGTTCCTCATACATTCCTTCTAGCCATGTAGGACAACAAGGAAGAAAAAACTTCACCTCTCACTGCTTCAACCTCTGTCAACATACCTAGAATACCCTTGCGATTAGCACTCCCACTCAAGTGAGCCATGTTTAATTCTGTTTATGAGTTTATATAAAACCATTGACCAAGTGGGCAATTTGCGTGTACAAAGAATTGATATAGATTTACCATTCAAATGTGTGGATTTTAGTGGAATAATTACATGATTGTGCTCATTATTATAGATCTCCTTTTGTGCTCGTCATTAATTTTTTGTTGTTTTATCGCTCAGTTAATGTACTTTTTATGTGTTCTGATAGAGTTACCGGTATTGTGTATAGTGTCCTATCTATTGTGTATTGTCTGAGTTGTTGGTACTGCTAGCTAGCTATTTCCTCTTTTTGATGTTTAATTAGTTCTTCTTCCTTTTTGATACTTCTTTCTGTCTACTCTGTTTCACCTTTTAGTTTCCTGATTTCAAGATACCCCATAATATCCTAGCTACTTCTTTCAATAATCTCCATTACTGTATGCCTGCATCTCTATCTTAATTAGAGTTAAGTGCTTTTGTGTACCTCTTCACTTCAACAATAAACTTCTATTACTTAACTTGATCAACTCTTTGTCTAAATGTTGCTGAGAATGAAGAAAAATGAGTGATGCTTGTTGGGCTTAACCAAATGTTCATGTGCAACACGTCCAAATGGATGCTTGAATAGTTTACTAATGGCTGGAAGTTATGTTGGCGTGGCTTAACCAAATTTTCATGTGCAAAGGCTCTTATCTTTTGTTTAGAAAATGTTTTGATCTCCGCTTGTTTAGTTGGATTGGCTAAAGCAAATCTTCACCTACAAAATTTGCAAAGGATTCTAGTGGCTTAGGAAAGTTATTAATGATGTTGTATGGAGAATGTATTGTCTTGCTTTTTCAATTCCTTACTCTTCTTGTTTTGGAATGTTATGTTGTGAACTAATACTATCAAGCTTCTCTTTATTCTTCCAGGGATCAATCACTAATGAAACAAGGCCGACAACAAGACTGATGAAAACTTTGCAAGTAGTATTTTATAATTTGATTTAGACTACAAAACTTGAACTTGTTGACCTAACTAGTGATGTTGTACTTTATATATTGGCTATAAACAAGCTCATTTTAATTCTAGTTTGTAACTGATTTTGATGTTAGTTTAGAATTTAATGCTCTTTCATTTATTTGTAAAGATGATTCACTTTAAAATTCTCTTTTTATATGTGAGCATACATTTGAGCTATTATGAGTTACAATTTAATAAATATTAGATCAATTGTGTCTTAAATCACTAAACTAGAGATTTACATGTAAAACTCGTGACAAACGAATGGAGTCATTTAGCATTTGAAGATATGATTTATGTCTGATAAATAGTTATGATTTAGCGTCCGATAAAATGGACATTAAATTAATATTCGATAGATGGGTTAAAATTAACGTCTGAATATATAAGCTAGCGTCCGATAAATAGAAGCAATTTAGCGTCCGAAGATCTGAATTAGCGTTCGATGAACAGAAGCAATTTAGAGTCCGAAAAAAATTGGACGCAAAGTTGTAATCAATTTGTCTTTAGTTAGTTTGCGTCCGAAAAAAATTGGACACAAAGTTGTAATCAATTTGTGTTTCATTAGTTAGCGTCCCATTAAGAGGCTTGCGACCATTTCACAGACGCTTTTTAACGTTCGATTGTGGACGCAAAGTAACGCGTCCGCACATAAAAAGAAATTAGTGTCCAGGATTTGGATGCTAATCACATTTAGTGTCCGATTTTTGATGTTTAATGTTCAAAAATGTCAAACGCTAAATCTGTTATATTTGTAGTGCCAGTTACTCTTGTTGAGGGTGTGAAGTTTTTAGGGACCCACCCATGACTACCTAGCTGCATAAAGAATTATGCAATAGAGGGAGAAGGGTAGATACTAAGCAAGCTAGAGATGTAGAGTCTTGAGAGGGCGAAATCCAAGATGAAGAAAGGAGTGCATGCACGTACACGTCCGGCCAGCCACTAGAAGTAGGCAACAAGCTGTTGCTAAAGGTTACTTCACACATATGCAATGGAACATGGCGAGGAAGATGATTGATTGCATGGCATGGCGCATCATCATCGTCCTCTGTTAGAGTGTAATTGAGTGCATTTGATGACCATGACCGAGTCGCGGGTCTTGTACATCACATATATATGGGCTGGTTTTGTTTTCATGTGTTGAATAGGAGATAGAAAATTTGTGCTTATATATTCTAGTAGTGAACAATTAATCCCATGCACCTGGTTCTCCTGGAATTTCATTAATAAAACGGTTTTACGCCCAATAATAAAAATATATATATACCTCTTTGGGACAGTTAACTTCTTTTCTTTTTCCAGCCTTTGAGGGTAGGCGGTGTAGTCGGAATGTCTTGGCAAGAATAGGTTTTGATTTGAAAGAAGGGCTTGTTCTCAGAGATGCTACATAAGCGCTGTTGAGGGATTGGGACAAAAAACACTGATGCCAAATATTCGAATAAGATAAGACATTCATCCCCCTTTATTTGCATCGAATGCAAGCCGAGCGAAGGGTTCTCGTAGATAAGGTGAGCCGATAGGGCAAGGGAATGATTTTCTTTCACTAGTCTCAAGGACATGCCCAGAAGAGGATTGAGGAAAGTAGTGAGTTAGCTGAGACCACTGGTAATCGTCTTTTAAAGCTTGTTGAGAGGAATTGGCATCTTTCCCACACCAACTAATCAGATGGAACTGCTGCATAAATCCCATCCAACGGTCCTTTCGTGATTTCTGTAGTTTGGAAGGCATAGGTTGGCCTATGAGAATTATGCACAATCCTTTCCTCGCTCACTAAGTCATCTTTCCACTTTCCCACGCACTGCACCAATGCCTAGAGCTCTTTCTCATAAGTGGGATGATTGATAACTGCACCACTGAATTTATCATCATGGTAACAAATGGCCGGCCTATTCCGAAGCAAGCGAGACCGCGCCCATGGCGCAATCACTCCCATCTGTCTCAATCCCGGGTTGCCCCCTACCAACAATGTGTCCTAAGTACACTAATGACTGGTTTGCACTTGGACGACTTGTTTTTCTCCTCGATCCGATTCTCTTGTTGAGTTTTGTGTCTCGTCTCGTCTTTTGAATTCATTTCGATTTTCTTTGTGTGAAGTCTGTCTATAACGCTCAGTTTGAGCTGGTTTCTGAGAGCAAAGGCTTAACTCGTCACAAGACTAGGGTGAAAACTATATAATCAAACATCCCTCGCGTCGATCTTACCTCCGCCGGCAGAATTTGAGTATTCTATATCGATTGGGTTGATGGTATGTGAGCCTGAAAGGACTCAGATGGCTGAGCTAGGTTAGCGATACTATCTAACTAAAGGTATTTATTCCTTACTAAAGGCGGGCATCGTACTCTCCAGACCTACCCACGGAGGGACTTCAAGGGAAGGTCCACCATTGATTGATAGGCCCCGCTTGTGGTAGCCCTAAGATCCTTGGACACCATACCGTGGCTAAACACATCCCTTCTCTTAGGGCTTAGCGCAGAATCTAATGGAACAAGATCTCGACACCCGATCCCATTCCGACCTCTCTGAGATATACGGTTTATGCCTCCAAGGTACGAAGTTGCCCTGATTCTCTATGGCTATCTATTTTTGATCCATCTTCGATAGCGTAAACAAAGCTGTGAATCGAGTAACTAATTCTAAGCTAGGGAAGAAGCGAAAGGGGGCCACCACCAATCCTATTGCGGATAAGGAATCGTTGATAGGCAGGAGTTGTGAACCTACACCCCTACCTGAGGGTAAGGTTCCAGTAGTTGTGCCCGAACCATCTTTTGAGGCATAACGGCCTACTGAACGAGGCGATAAAGGTGTCGACAATTAGGTTCTTTTTCTTTCTGTCTATAGAAAGGACAGGCCATGCCACAAAAAGAAACCTCAAATCAGGAGCCCCTCTGGATGAGATGCCCAACAGGACCTGACTCAGAGCTCTCGCAAGGCGCAGAGGAAAACCAAACCAATTGGAAGAAGTGGTCTGGCACGACTTGAAAAATCACTTATAGTAAAGGATTCAACTTCGTTCACAAATTCTCGCCTCAAATATGAATAAGGAAGGAAACAACTCAAGACAAAGCTGGAATTTATCTCCTTTTTTGGTCAAACTCCACGATCTACTTGAAGTGATTATTTGAAAAAGTGGTGGAACGAAAGCTGACACGGCGCCCAATTTGGGATTCTTCCCCATTTCCAATGTTGGTCAGTGTAAAGTCAAATATGCTTTTGAATTCATGTTTTCATAAAGAAGTGAAATCGGGATGACAGATAAGAATACAAAGCAGCACACAAGGGGCGTAGCGATGGCGCATTCCACTTCTCGTACGAATCCATGCCACAAAGAATTTCATATATGAGATATCATATGCGACTGTTCAATGTGACATACGAAATCAAACCAAGTCGCTTTCATGATCAGTAGTCACAGCGAAAAAATGATTCCCTTTCTCGCCGATGTACTTTTTCGCGAATTTGCATCACGATATCAAAAAGAAAGTCTTTATTTGATCGATCCCTTCGTACGGTTGGTTCATGAGAAGGTAGAGTAGAATTAGAATGACATTGCTCAAAGGGGCCCCCTCTGGGGTTCTAAAGTTTGGAAGTCCCAGTTGGGAGAAAGGAAGAACATTTTGACTGGAAAGATTGCGTTGAACGTAACTAGGCATTCTATACACTAATGCTCGAATTGCTATCTCTGCTGGTGATCATCTTCTTTGTCCCGGTAGAGAACTGATCATCGAGTGCTTTCTTTCTCCATTGAAGTTCACCCTCATCTTCCTTCCCCACCCATCGCTCCGGGTTCAAGTAGCGGTCCGACAAGTTGAGACGAAAGATGTGAAACTTCATTCAGTGAGATTGGGTTAGTGCTTGTAGAATTGGAGAGCAAGATGGGCTTTGTGCCTGCGGAGATCTTCTTCTTTATATATGGTATATAATAAGAAAGAATTTAGGTTATTTACACCACTGTATGTACTGAATAATCGATTTCTAATGTATGGTCTTCTTTTTCTTTGTTTGGTTTTCTTTGTTGTGTTTGCATGTATGGGCCAAAACCGTCTATAAAGTGTTCCATGCTTTTTTGAATATAAAGATCCCAACACAATGAGTCAAACTTTAGGGAATAAAAAAGCCCCCCAACACGCCGGGAAAAAAAAATGGGAAAAAAAAACGTAAACATGATTATGAAATCAAACAACGGTCGTACCGCCCAAATGGTGCAGTGCGCCTCCCCGCACTTAAAATTGGGACTAAATCTGAGGGTTCATCATAGATTTCTCATTACACGTCAATATTTTGGATTTTGGCTCATTACAATCACAGTCAATCAGAACAGGGGCTTTGCGAAAGCGGGGATCGCCTCTCTGGTTCGACTGTCTTGCCGAGAAAGTCGGCGCAATTGGACTATAGGTTTGAGTAATAGGATTTTCGCTATTCGTACGCATTTCAATCCCACCCACCCTACGATAGATGCTATGAAATAGAGTATTTCCTATTGACCTGCGCTTCTAGTAAAAACGAATTCCTTGAATCGTTTCTAAAGAAGCTGGAAGCTGAACATATCAGCGGCACATCTAATGTGAGAAAACTTCAGGATGCGGTCTTAACCCTGTTATATGAAAATAAGCACAAGCGTACCAAGGATGAACTAGAAGCTCTACAATGGGATATTGAGAGTTACGCCAAAGATTTGAAAGAGAAGAACATCTTTAAGACAGCCCCGAATCTAGCTAGTCATGCAATTTATTGGTAAGGATAAGCAAAATGCTTTGGATTACTTATGTAGGCAGGATGTTTTTAATGATGAGATTGCTTTGTTATCATATATGGATCCATATACTTTGGAAGTTATCTTGATTCACGTTCTAGCCTCTCTTTTCAACAGCCTTTCTGAAGAACCAAGAGTTCGCGTATCAACACTCGTCGATCCTATTTACCGTTATGTTTTTACACACGCGAGTGCTATTAAAGATCAAAAAATCTGAGCCCAGCAGCGCAATTTATCGGTGGTATTGAATAATAGCGAATCAGTTCTTGACGAAAATAGTGAATAATAGCGAATGAGTTTCTGATGAAAAAGTGAGTGAGTCAATGAGAGCTAGGAAAGACTATCGTCTAGGAACGGCATTGGTGAACTTCTTGGTAGAAAGAGAGTTGATTGAATATTGTGAGATTTGTGGCAATAAAGAGGGAATTAGCCCGAAAAAGGGCGGTTCCCACAACAGAAACTGTTCATCATGCATGTGCAAATTTGACATGGAGGAAGTTCCTATCAAACTCAATCTCCCAATGATATGCGAGCCTGTAGAATGGAATGTCTTAAGTCGAAGTCAGAATAAGCTAAAGAATAAGCAAAAGATTTATATGACGGATCTGCACGGTGGTACCTAAGCACTCCAGTAGTGCTTCGGGTTGCGAAGTTAGCTTCCGGTTATCGTCTCGAATGAATCTGGTAATGAGAAAGCAAATCGAATCCGAATACAAGAGAAAAAGTAATCGGATCCACTAGCTGGTACCATTGGTTAATTAATTTGAGAAATAATCATGTACTCAGACTTTGCAATATTTGCTGCTCGATCGTGGCCAAGAAATTGTAATATATTTCCAATATGATAAAACAATACACTTATGGTTTACTTGGCAACCAGTTAATTAAATTAAATTAAATGACCCGCATGATCGAAGCTAGCTAGCGCCATTGATATTTGAGGATCCAGTCCTCATTGTTAGAGCTAAACATGATACCCTGATCAGTGGCTTTCCAGAACAATGATTTCCCAGATTCAGCAATCTTATCATTGAACACATCAAATGCTTGATTCTTAGCCTTCCATTTGAAATCACAGAAGAAGAGTGTATTCCCAAAGAAATTCATTCCAAATTTCCAGCTAATTTCTTGACCAACATGTAACCGATGCTCCCCTATATCTGTATTCTTTGATTTGCATTGAACACCAAGCGTCGTTGAGTTGTCGCTTATTCCGTTTATAATGTAGACTTTGTACTTTGTGAATAATTTGATATGAACATGGTCATCAAGATTTTGATCTGCAGATTCGTCTTCTGTTGCGCAAATGGTCATTTGTCAGAAAAGAAGGTGATAATAGCAGCACCATTAATATTGGTAAGGAAACTGGGTGGTGGTGACCCATGGTTATGGGGGGATATCTTAATTCATTCGTTTTGAAGATTAATTATATATACGCCTTGGTTAATTGGTGAACATATAATGTCTTTTTCAAACCGCACGCTAGAATTGTTGGTGACAAACAGAGAAGCATCAACAGATAGATCGATAATCAGGTTGTTTTTTCGTTGTATTACCTTGTTTAAATTAACGGTACTTAACTTATTAGTTTTTTTTTTTTGATAATTAACTTATTAGTTTCATGGATGGGAAACGAAGTGTCATTGAAATATTTTACACTTAATAAAGCTTGTACAGTGAGTTGCTATATATATTCGATATAGGTCGTCGACAACACTGATCAGGCAAGATGCATGGTTTCCAGGTATTTATTGTTATCGTCCTTTTTTGATGATTAACTGTTATTTGAAGTGTTTACACTACTGTTCCTTCCTGGTGATGTTTTTTTATTTTGAATTTCAAAAATACCTTTCGTTTTTTGTAATTTACTAGCCAATAAGAAAAAGAAGGTGCGTGGCTCATTAATCCAAACTCTCAAAATGAAAAGCCAATGTCCTTTTTATCCAAAGTAGTTGATCAGTGGTTTAGCCATTTTCGGGACTTGCATATCATCATATGAAAATAACTAATAGTTTGATAAACTATCGAGACAATTTGCATACTCGATTACACCATATATAAGGGACACGACCAGAATTTAAACAAGTGAGCTAAAACATCAAATACGTGTCAACGTTACGGTTTCATGACCGAATGGTATACTTGAGACAGCAATAGGTATGTACCCCCTCGAGTGGAAATATTTATTGGGTTCTTGTTGAATGGTAAACTAGCAACAAGAGATAGCTATTTACTATGAATCTGGCCACTCTAGCTAATATTTTGTGCCCTTTCTGCTCAAGGGCAGTCGAATCTGTTGGCCATCTTTATCACGTGTACTCACACAAGGAAATTATGGCAACTGATGAATCGGTGGTGGGGAACCGCTGTCCTATTAGAAGGGGATATTCAAGACACTCTGAAGTTGTGGTGTGATCATTGCCCCTCACGTAAGGCTGGGAAGTTGTGGCAATCGACTTACATGTTCACTTGTTACAATATATGGGCCTCAAGGAATAGACTAGTGTTCGACCAGGTGGTTCCTAACTGGCAGGAGATTGCTACAAAGACTATACTGCAGTGCTGGAGTGGTGCAAGAAAGATTTATCAACTCCAGGCTCTGTTACTCGATGGCCTTTTGCTCTGGTTTCAAAGATTGTTTTGATTGCTTTGGTTCTGTTAACTAGGTAGCAGATGTATGGTTTTAACTTTTGGTTGGTATCTGTATGCGGATCCGCTCCTGTACAACCGAGTGTTGTACATTTGGAAGCAGCACAGCTGGGTAAAACCCATGCAACATTTTTGCTACTGCAAGTAGCCCATCGATAAAAAAAAAGGTATGTATGGTTTAATTAAATGAATGTCTGTAATCTGTATGGCAATTCATTCATACCTCTGGGTCCACTCCTGATCAATATAATGAAGCCATGTCCCATTTTAAACTTTGGCAAAACCCTACCTGTGACCCGGCCCGGCCGCCCTGGTGAAGGTAGCCACCCGTTCAACACGGCGGAAAGTCCGAAATCCCGGACTTAACAAACAAACCAACCCAATCCCAGATGTTCACATTCATCGTCTTTCTTCCTCTCTCATTAATCTTCTACCGATCTCCTGAGAGAGGTAGATTTTTGAGAGGGACTGGACTGGTAAACAATAAATTCATGAAAGCGTCCGCTGAAAAGGGATATATACGCAGATATCTTTATCTGTACACAGTAGTCCTCCCCTCACTTCCTTTTCTTTCTACTTAGTAATTTAGAGATGGTACCTCTGCATATATTTATATATATTATAGTGGGGCTCCGGTTAGTTGGGATGGAAATTCATACTCCAGACAGTACGTAGGTCCTATAAATATCCATCCATTAATTACTTCCCCGCCACCCCCAATTATATGCGCCCTAGCTATATCATAAGAAGGTCCTTTGGTAATTAGAGAGCGACCACTCTCTCGAATCTAAATATGCCCAAACATAAACATAGCATATAATAAGAAAACTGAATAGATTATATAGTTTTAATTACACACAAAACTTTTCTTATTTTTCTTCCTCAATTTTCATATTATAATCCTATATAGGCACACTTTAAGTTACCTACTAATAATAATAGTCAAGTTACTATCGATCATATCATTAGGTACCTCCTCTCCCTTTAATGGCAATTAAGTATGCGGAAAAGCCTTATACGTGCCAAGCATGTTACCATTAATTAGTTATCACGTTGACAAGACGATCGAGGAGGAGCCACCCAAATTAGCTAATACAAACAGAAAGATCGATGATGTTCAACACTACAAAGACAACCGCCAGATCAGGGCGGAGCCGGAACATGTATAAAATATGTTAATGTTTAATTTACATTATTAAACATAACTTGAATTGTTATCGGAATTTTACTTTCATCCTGGTAACATTTGGCAGATACCTTGTATTTCAATAACAGCTTCCGTTTCATACTTTTTGTTTTTACAGCAACATTCACCTTCATTCATTCAATGTTAATAACTTGAAACGAATTTTAACTATTATGCATGTGGCTAATAATTATACTATTTCTAAGCTCTCAGTTACTAGATATATTAGCTAAATTAGTCAAATTAACATGTCATAATATTCACCAACTATAATTAAAACAAAGAATATAAATTAAAGAGAAAAAAGTTTGATGTATATAGAAAAATGTTAAAGTTTCAGTTAAATTATAGAGAATTGGGGCCATTTTTAAGATTACTTGTACTACTTAGATTGAATATATGTCTTTAATTACGAGAAGCTATATATAAATTATGCATATATTTAATAACTATATTATATATTAAATAAAAAATTCATGAGTAAAGTCCCTTGCCCTTAATAACTTAATTAAGAGAAAGAACATAAGAACGTATGAGATAAAGTTGAATATATAATTTGTCAAAAGCCCACGGCTACACTCCTTAGTTTAAGGAGACATTAAAAAAATCCAAAAAGAATTTGAATTGGTTGAAGGGGTGGCCCCTTTGTCTTACATTACAAGTAGGTCCCCCACTGACCTACACGCAGGGCAACTTTGAGTGCATTCACAATAAAATTTCTTCACACATTTCTCTATACAAAGAAAAATTAATATGAGGAGGTTAATTAATGATTAGAGAGATTTGTTAATGATGATGGTGTCACAAGGTAGACGTACGTCACTCCTTTAAAAGACTAGATACCTCATATAAGAGCCATCGAGCTAGTTAGCATACTTATCAAAGATGGATCCTACAGACTCAAAGTGGTGTAACTTGTAGGATTTGAGCAAGCTTTCAGTTGGACAAAGAGAAGGAGGTTCAAGATATTAAAATGGTCATGAAGACAGTCACTTCGGGACATCAAGGAAGTCAAATAACATCATAACTTTCCGTCATATATAATTGCAGCTAGGGGTGACAATTTTTACCCAACCCGATAACCCGACCCATACCTAACCCGAAAATAGCGGGTTGGGTCACGATTATTGACCCATTTAATTATTGGGTCGGGTATGAGTTACCTATTAAATTTGTGGGTGGGTATGGGTTTAAAGTTCTAACCCGTAGTCAACCCGACCCATTTATCTTATTTTATTAAAAATAAAATATAAATAATTAGATAAAAATATAAATATATTACTAAGTAAGTGCTAACCAACTATTAGTATAATATAGATTATGTAGTATCTTTTGGATGAGAGGTTGTTTATTGATAATACTACTTTGTTGTATTTCTTTATAAAGCAAAAACAAGAGTATTCGTTATGTGGATTGTCAAAATATAGTGAGCTGCTCTCTCCTCACAGCTCCCACTGTGGTCCTATCTCTTCTGTACTCTGAAGATTTTTGTCTATGTTTTGATTCTATATTCTGAAGGAGAAAATATAGTTATATTTGGCCCAGGAGCGTACACATCACCTTCTTCTGTTAAGTGCCACTGAGCACGACATGTATGTGGAAAAAGAAAAAAGATGGAGGATATGAAAACTTTGGAATATCTACCATATTGAATGTATGATTTCATTCATTTGTAACTCCGTTTGAGCAATCATATAAAAAAATTTAATTCCAGGTCTTTTAAATTTTGCAAAGTCTAATTATGTTGGGTCAAACGGGTCGGATATGGGTTTTAATTTTTATATGGGTTGGGTATGGGTTGATAATTTGTAACCCGAAATTATTGGGTCGGGTATGGGTCAATACAATTTTAATCGGGTCGGGTATGGGTGAGTCAACCCGACCCATTAACCCGAATTTGCCACCCTAATTGCAGCGCAGGCTTCCTCATCATCAATCATTAGCTAGCAACACCACATTTCCCTCTTCATGAAGGGAATCAACATGATGCTCTGCCTTTTTCTTAACACACACAACAACATAACACAACAAACCAACTCATCTCAACATGAAGGGAACCCGAGAAACTTCGCCACCATCTTGGTCTACGATTCTTGACTATATATTGCAAATGAAAGGAGTTAATTACCCTTAAACGGACCATCGAAGTGATTGATAGGTTGATCTGTCGGAGCAGCAAAACAAACGGTCCGAGGGCCGGTAAAACCACTAAGGCGTCCTTCGTTGGTGGGATGAATCCCTCTCTGATTTCAAACCCAGTAATATGGGCGTTTGGAAAGGTGGTCTGTGAGAGGAAGGATGGGTCCCTACAAAAAAAAAGAAACAAATCAAATATTGACATATGGCATATATACTATAGATTAATCTACAAACAAAAATAAAGCTAGCTAACGAACGTAGCATAAGTCTTCCATTATAAAATGAGAATGATGATTGAATGACTGAACAACACCAAATAGAGCGTCGTATAGGATGTTTATTCTATAACAGATTAATGCAATTGCTTGGTTTTAGGAAGAAAATGTTTTATATAAAACTATATGGCAAGTTATCCAATTAAAGTAATACTATATGAGTGTCGTTTATTGTTAGGAATCACTAAAGAGTAGAAGGTAGCCACCATAATGATGGTAGACAAGATAAGACGTTTAGACTGCCCGTTGTCTATAAAGAAAAAGCACCATTAGCCAATGGGAATGTGAGCGTACTATCCAAATAGGTCAGTTACCGGTATTGTTATCTCACGGAAGAGGGTGAAGCTAAACCATCTTGACACTTGTCTCTCATTCTAACTTACTCGTGTATTGGTTCCGGTTTTTAATGGTTAGAAACATAAGGATTATTGATCCTTAGTGGCGGATGTTGGGTTTGAAATTTTCATATATTTTTTTGAAGTAAATTCTTAATCAGTCGTTCTTGGCTAAAAACTGTACCTATCTAGCTACATCCATGCCCATCATCCATGCCCACGCCCACGGCAGTGTTTGCTTTTTGTTTTGTTTTTTTATATCACAACAACTTGTAATTATTATAACTTTTAATATATAAGTTCAAAATGGAAAAAAAAATCATATCATTGTTCATCTAAATTCAAGCTCTTCAAAACAAGACCAGTCATGGATATATTTTGACAACTTCAAAAAAATTATTTTTACATATATAGTACACAGAACGTAAAAGAAAACTTGTACAGATGGTCATACAAACATGTTCAAATGTTCATTAAAACATGTACATCCACATGTAAAAACATGTACATCCTCGCATTAAAAATATACAGATAGTCACATATATCTGTACGAATCATTAAATATGTACATCCTTAGATTAAAATATGTACATATAAGGGAGAAAAACATGTACATATGACCATACAACATGTACAGATGTTCATTGAAAAACATGTACATTCTCACATTTGAACATGTATATTGTCACATTAAAACATGTACATTCTCACATTAAAATATGTACATACATCACCACGTTAAAATATTATCGTATACATGTAAAAAATATTTTTTAAAAAAGTTGTCAAAACATATCCATGACTGGTCTTGTTTTGAAGAACTTGAATTTAGATGAACAATTATTAATTTTTTTTCATTTTGGACTTATACATTAAAAGTTACAACCATTTAAAATTTTATAATAAAAAAAGAAAAAAAAAATTAAAAAGAAAAAAATTACGCCGGCGCACAACACATCTCAAAAAAAAAAAACTAATAACGTGCCTCGTATGTAACCATCTGGCTACAGGAAGCTGTAGCCAAGATTTTGCGATTCTTAACTATGATCAATAGGAGGCGTGAGGTGAATGTGAACCTTCGACCGTGGATAATAGTTAGATTCAGTGTTAGAATTTATTGATGGTAATAAATTGTTCATGTTTATGGTGTGCCGTATAAGACTTGTCGTTGCTAGGTCACCATTCAAGGTAGCAATTTTAGGAGTCGGTGTATGGTGAGAACTGAAAATGTTGACCAAACGTGTGTTTTATGTGGATAAAGTAATTATAAGAACAAAGTTATGATATTCTTAAGTTTGTGGTTAATTCATTTGATCGTGGGATGTAGATCTAGTATTGTGGATTACAGTAGAAATACAAGTTTGTTCACTAGAATTGTTCGAAATTGGTACTTTTTTTTACTGTTTCAAGTAAACACTGCCATAATATTATAAAATTTTGTGAAACGAAGGTCAACCGAAAACTGAATGTTGTAATATTCGGTTCGTTTTTCAGTTAATTCGGTTATAACCGAATTACATTCTAATAACCGAACTAACCAAAAACCGATTTAACCAAAAACCAAAATTCTAGATGACCGCATAACTGATAACCGAACCGAATCTATTTTTGGTTATTCGGCCAACCGAATTAACCGATTTGACTGTATAACCGCATAAACCGAAAAAATTATTAAAAATCGAAATATATATATGTAAACCGAAATTATATAAGTAAAACGAGTTATCCTGAAGAAAAAAACCGAACTACAGTCTATAATTGCTGCACAACAGCACATTGCGATGGCTGTGAAGCCAAAGATGGGGAATTTTACCTCAAATCATCTAAGTCACATGACTATCTACCAAAAAAACAGTAATTGATTTGTTTTTGTTACAGGTGAAGTCTAATAAACATTGAACATTCTCTTAACTCTCAAGCTCAACTAGTAGTAGTCTCACTTCCATCATCTCTTCCTTCAAAGCAAGTCAGCAAGACAACCGTAATCATCTCCCTTCCACACTTGTAGAGGGGCTCACAAGAAGTTCTAATCTGAACAACACCATACAATAAAAGAGCATAACAAATTAATTCACTCATAAATATAACATGAAAAGAGCATTATTTACCATGACTATATTTATGAATGCGCTTCAGCCAAGTACTTGCGTCAATTCCTACATGGTGATCGTCTTTTAATAGGAGCAACATTCTATGGGACTTATATTGCCAAAATCTGTCAAAGGCAAGGGAATATGAAACAGTACAGTAGTGACTTATTTTCCAATGAATAAGAGCTACCAAAACAACATTTGCCAAACTAGCCCTACAATTTCAAGTCAATCAGTCAGCAGCCCTTGTGAAATGAAGACAGACAGCAAACAAGTAAAAAAAACCACGAGCATTATTGCATTAATCACATACCTCACTCCCGACCGCTGCATATTCTTCTTTTGAATCAAGTTCTGCATGAGCACCAACTAAGCTTTCAACTAACAAATCTAACTCCGAACAAACAGAATTACGTAGCCATGGAAACAACAGTTTGATATTCAAACAACAGTTCAGTAAAACCCATTCAACAACAGTTTAGCAACACTCGTTCAACAACAGTTCAGCAACATTCAACACAGGGAGGGAGATGTCAGGCTGAGGGGGAGGCATATACAGCAGCACACATTCAAACAACAGTTCAGCAACACCCATTCAACAATGATCTATATAAGACATTTCTTCAAACAACAGTTCGTCACCAAAATCAAGAGCTGAAGAGATAAATAAATAAAGAAATTAAGTAGAGTGAAAGTATGTTGCTCATAGTAGCTATTCAAACAGCAAGGGAAGTGTAGAAAATAAACTTACCCGAATCCACATCTTTCATACTTCCAATATTGTTGATTCAACAGAAAGGTTAGTCATTTATGTAAAAGAAAAGATAAGAATTAATTATTATGAACAAGTGCAACAACATAATACAAACTAATCTAATGTAAATACCTTTCTGCAGTTCTTCCACCTCCTCAGGTTCTTCTTCTACCCTGGTTGAAATAATTTGGTTTGTTAGCCAATTTTGCAAGCATATGAGAGTTTGGACCATATCTACATTCAAAGAGCTCATAAAATCATCAAGTACTCCACTGGTACTAAACGCTGATTCAGAAGCTACCGTAGAGATAGGGACAGCAACACATCTCGAGCCATCTCACTTAGTATGGGGAAACGTTCACTATTGATCTTCCACCACTTTAGAACATCAATGGAATCATTTGTTGGCTCCTCTTTCAAGTACCTCACAAGATCTGACATGCCCTCATCATTTCCTAACATTGTCTTAAACTTTTTTCCATATTTACTTTTCCCAAGTGAAGTTTCAGAAGTAGAACAAGAAGATGGGAGAGAAGAAACTTTATCAGCAACATTTGAGGCAACTGGTCTGGAATCCCTTTCATACCAACTATACATTTCATTCAAGGATTCTCTGATTTGGGCACAAATCTTTTCCACCAATTCTGACTCAAACTTCTCATTAACAACAAATTCAACATATTTGAGCTTTTGGGCCGGGTCAAGTATGCAAGCAAGGTATAACAACATATTCATTTTCTCCATACCACCCCAATACTTTTCATACTTTTCCCTCATCCCCCTAGCCATAGATCTGAACAACACATCACCACTAGCACAAGACTCATCCAGCAAATTAGAAATGTGCATCATCTCATAAAAAAAGTTGTTAGAAGTGACATACAAAAAACCAGAGACTTTATTAGTCACATCATAGAAATGCTCCAGAAAACCATTCAACCTTCTAGCAATGATCCAATCCTCCTCAACAAGAACACCACCAGCATTAACAATCAGATCATCATTGAAATTTCTATCATCCTCCGAATAAATTTCAAAGGCTCTTTCAAATTTTTCAGCTGCTGCTAACATTAGGTATATGGAATTCCACCTAGTGCTCACATCTAATCTCAAGAGTGCCTTACTCTCTATCTTTGCCCTTGTCACACAACTCTTGAATTTCGCAAGTCTAAGAGGAGATTTCTTAACATACCTCACAACAGCTCTGATCTTCTTGATAGCAATTCAACTTCATTATCTTTTACTCCACTCATAACAATCAAATTTATAATATAAGCAACACACCTCATATGCAAGTACTTACAATCCAAAACACTTTTTTCCAATTCTTGATTTTTCTCTTCAAGTAAGCAATGGCAACATCATTAGCACTAGCATTATCCAATGTTACTGTGAAGACCCTGTCTATTACCCACCCAAGAAGACACTCCTCGACAGCCTTTCCTAAAGCCTCTCCTGTGTGGCTAGTGATTTGACAGAAGTTTAAAATTTTCTTATTCAAAATCCACTCCTTGTCAATGTAATGTGCTGTCAATGACATATAACTTAAATTTTGGACAGATGTCCATGTGTCCATCGTTAGACAAACCCTTTGTCTAGAGGAAACTAAATAATCTTTCAATTTCAACTTTTCCTCCTCATATTGTTGAAATATATCCCGAGCAACCGTCTGCCTAGATGGAATATGAGCTTTAGGATTCAATGATTGAACGTAACGTCTAAAACCATTTTTCTCCACAAACTTAAAGGGTAGCTCGTCAACAACAATCATATGAGCTAACATCTTCCTAGAATGAGCTTCATCAAATTTCCAATGAGATAACACACCTTCTCCTAAATTACCTTGTCCGAAAATTAACTGTGATTGTGTGTTATCCATCTCTATACGTCTAAGACAAGAATTCACGTGAGCTCTCAATGAGCTTGTACACTTTGCTTAGACTCACATGCAAATAATTATTTACAATGCATGCATTTAGCCTTTAAATTCCCATTAGCATCAGTTACCTTGGTGAAATGTTGCCACACATCCGACCTTGGTTTCATCGGTTTTCTCTTTTTTGGCATAGTTCCCCTAGCTGGTACTCACTGCTGGAAAAAAGGAATAAACAACGTTTTTATTTGTCTTTTTGGAATGTTTTATAACCGTTTTTATGCCGGCGACGCAAATGGTCGAGCCTCTTAAAGAACGTTTGTAAGCGTTATTTATACATTAATTTAAAAGAACGCTTATCCCTAAAGTGTTTTTTAAGTGGGTAAGGCGGCGAGGAATCTACGAGGCATAAAGAACGCTTCACCTTGAAGCGTTCTTTATGTCCAACTATAAAAAACGCTTGTTTATTATAAGCGTTCTTTATGAATATTTATAAAAAAATGCTTATCAATATTAGCGTTCTTTATGTCATTTGGCGCGAGAGTATAAGAAACGCTTATACATATAAGCGTTTCTTATATGGTCCTTTTTTATATATTTTTATTTTTATACAATTTATTACCCTGCGCATAACACAAAATTAAAATCACAAAATCATTCAAAACCTGTTTGTATTGAATATACCATATCAACCAAACTGGTGAATTTTAATTAATAGATCAACAGCAGTACTTTGTTTGCAATATAGCGCACATACGCTTAAGTGTAGTATCGATCAACTACAACATTTGTAACTAGCTAGTTAACCAAAATACTAAAAATGGTTCAAGTAATTCGATCATAACATGTACAATACAACCAGTTGAAAAAAGAAAAGATATATAGATCATGACTCATGACTTCTTCTGATCAATTTAGTGCTTTCAAACACATGTGTGCGCCCTCTCCTTATTGACAAACTTCAGATCGATTGGCTTGTGAATAAGTATTGAGAAGAAATCAACAAGCTGCACAACAGAATTATAAAAGCGATTAAGTACACCATTTAAACTTATCCAAACATGCGCAAATAATTAAAATCACCAATTCAAACACAAAAGTACTTGTAATACGTACCTGAGAAGAAATTTCCAATTCGCTAAGATAGTTGTTACCTTTGTTGAAGATGAAAGTATCGACGATCATGATGATTCTTCTGCTGATACAAAAGAGACAGAAGAAGAAAAATATGGTACAAGACAGAGGCAGATACAGATGAAAGGATGAATGAAAACTCAAAAACAGAGAGGTTGAAAAATTGGCTAAATAGTTAAGTGAGGCTTCCATGAAGTAGAGTCCGGTGGCGATTAACGAATTACCGGCATACTTCATGACCTTGAATGAAGAAAACAGTTTTCTAGAGTAGTTGTATCAGAAGGATAAGAGGAACCTTAGTCGATTATATGGTGGCACGGGGGACTATATGAAGATAAAGTGGTACCAGATCGCCCGGTTGATGAGTTTCATGACTTATCGATGGAAACGGAGGTGGAGAAGGTAGACACTTCTCCATCTTCAGTTTGGATTGGATTCGCATCTTCTTTCAGTTTTGAACATCGATAGGTCGGAGAATCTTCAAACACTTGGACATGAATGTCTGTAGATTGCATGCAGTCAATTGGAATACTAGCCACACATTGTTGATGTGGGGTGCATCATACCTTTAAAAAAACTAGATGAAAAACTCTTGGCAATTAAAAAGATTGAGAGATTCCCCCTAAGTATGATTCCCCTGAGTTTGCATGTTAAGCGACTTTAACAAATGATAGCAATAAGTGATAGTTTTATGCACAATAAGTGACAGCTTTTATGAATGTAACCTTAGTAGATAACTTTCTACTATGGTTATAGTATAACATAAAAGCTGTCACTTATTGTGCATAAAAGCAGTCACTATTGCTATCAAGAAACAAATGATAGCAATAAGTGACAGCTTCTATACACAATAAATGACAGCTTTTATGTTATACTATAACCATAGTAGAAAGTTATCTACCAAGGTTACAGTATAACATAAAAGCTGTCACTTATTGTGCATAAAAACTATCACTTATTGCTATCATTTGTTAAAGTCGTTAACATGCAAACTCAGGGGAATCTCTCAATCTTTTTAATTGCCAAGAGTTTTTCATCAAGTTTTTTTAAAAGGTATGATGCACCCCACATCAACAATGTGTGGATAGTATTCCAATTGACTGCATGCAATCTACAGACATTCATGTTCAAGTGTTTAAAGATTCTCCGACCTATCGATGTTCAAAACTGAAAGAAGATGTGAATCCAATCCAAACTGAAGATGGAGAAGTGTCTACCTTCTCCACCACCGTTTGCATCCATAAGTCATGAAACTCATCAACCGGGAGATGTGGTACCACTTTATCTTCATATAGTCCCCCATGCCACCATATAATTGACTAAGTTTCCTCTTATCCTCCTGATACCACTATTCTAGAAAACCGTTTTCTTCATTCAAGGTTATGAAGTATGCCGGTAATTCGTTAATCACCACCGGACTCTACTTCGTGACAGCCTCACTTAACTATTTAGCCAATTTCTTCAAACTCTCTGTTTCTGAGTTCTCATTCATCCTTTCATCTGTATCTGCCTCTGTCTCTTGTACCATTTTTTCTTCTTCTGTCTCTTTTGTATCAGTAGAAGAATCATCATGATCGTCGGTACTTTCATCTTCAACAGAGGCAGCAACCGTCTACATTGGCCAAATCGTCTGACTTTTATCCGATTTTCTCTGTGATGTTTCATTGTTGTCCAGTTCCGATTGCTCGGTCTACTGAAGCTTCTATATCATACATACTAGTCAGAGGTGACTAAAGGAATCGAAAAGGAGAGAAGAAAGGTCGTGAAGGAAAATAAGTTGGTGGGCCCGTCCGAGTTCAATTTTTTTTATTATAGGTTGATGATGATCGAAGGTCATAGGCGCTAGCCAAAAAATGTAAAGGGATACTAAATAATAATAACTACAAGAAATTAAGAAGCTGTAAAGTAGCGCTAGAGGTCTCTAATATGGCCAATGGTGGTCATATAGATTTCCAAAACATTAGAGGGTTAATTGGAATGCCTAGCTTGACCGGATAACAAATCTGAGAAGAATGTGAAGGAACTTAAAAGTTTTTGATGTTGGTATTGGTAGAAATAACGTAGATAAACTTCTGGGTGGATGTTAAGGTAAAAGCAATATGGAGAAGGGGAATACGTCAGGCAAGCTGCCGTAATGCTATGTCTTTGTAACTAATTAATACATCCTATAGTCATCTAATATTTGCACCCTAGGTTATACTATAATATAATATATAGCATTATTAATACACCCTATAATCATCTAACCAAATTAATTTCGCCATATATACTATATTTGTATGCATGCCGAAACGCATTATATTATACATTAATTCCCAAGTCCATTAATTGTACCAGCAAGTAAAAATTAGCACATATATACTACAACAAGCGTGCCTGATTAACAACAATCAGCACATATATAGTAAAAACCAGCGCGCAAGTCCGTTGGTCTACATGCAAAGTTATTCCCAAACACACGTACACACTTTATTCACGCCGTTAATCGATCCCAAACAAACAGATAAACAGAGTATATATGTTCCCGATTAACAAGTTTGGTTTGCAAGCACACATAGGTTAACAATAAATGTGCGCCGCCACTGTTTGTTTGCATGCAAATTATTCCCAAACAATACACACACAATATATTTCATGCCTTAATCACAAACAAACAGACGCCTTAATCCTTAATCCCAAACAAGAATAGAGCCGACAGATCTAGAGCGCATGTATGTTGTTCCTTTCGCTACTTGGGGCCGGTTGTAATCCAGACGCCGCCGTGCGTGCGACAGGGGTCTGTTCCCTGTTCGTGTGATTTGCAAAATCAAAATTAATTACTGAAGAGTATATATATGAAACTAAAGGATCGATAGGCATATATGTGTTCGCAGCTCAATAATATTACCGATAGCGAGAGAGCTCGAGGCGCCGACGATTGATATCGACGCATGCATGCATCAACAGTTTGGCCGCCGGGTTGCAGAGAAATGTTAGAAGCTAGTGAAGATGGCGAGCGCATATAGAAGAAAGGGGAAGAGAAGAGGCGTGCCGCGGCGGAATCGAAATGAAATTTAATTTGGGATGGTTTGGATTGAGATCTAGCTTAGCGTGTTTACAGAGAGCGTTTGAGAGTGGTAGGGGAACAGTCGCGATTTGATTGATGAGAAGACTGGGCGGGAGGGCGAAAGATCTGAGTGTATTATAATTTAGGTAACATAAAAAACGCTTCACTTAATAAGCGTTTTTTTATGCTAGCATAAAGAACGCTTCTTAAGTGAAGCGTTTTTATGTTATCGCGCCTAAACACATAAAAAACGCTTCATTTCTGAAGCGTTTTTTATACATGTCTCTTTAAAGAACGCTTTGTAGCAAAGCGTTGTTTTTGACTTTGGGCTTGATAACAAAAACAAAGCTTTGTAAACAAAGCGTTGTTTAAGATGTCCGGCCTATGATAAAAAAACGATTTACAATATAACCGTTGTTAAAGGGGCGTTGTTTATTTCTTTTTTCCAGCAGTGCCATTTGGACACTTGAAGGTAATCTAAGTTAAACCCTAAAACTAGCTCTTGAAAATTCTAGTCTTAGTGAGGGAAGTTTGAATTAATTAGCTTGTTATGTGTGGTATGGGAACATGATTGTAGATAGCAATCTAGACCCATTGGTTGGGTGTTAAAACAAGTGGAGAAAGAGAGAACAAGAGAAGGAGGAAGGAAAGAAGAGAAAAACTGAAACTAACAAGGTAAATGAGCGTACCTTGAGTTGGTTTGTTATCTTGCAAAACAGATTTTTAATGTTGAATAAAGACCTTATTTTAGTGTAGTTATGATGCTACAATATTGACTGATGAGTATAGTTGTTTTAATGTTGCTTAAGTGTGGGAAATAAGCCATGAGATTAAACTGTTACATAGGTGATAACAAGGTGGGAATTAATGTGTTGTTGCAGTGATATTAATGCTTATATAAACAGGGATGAAAAAACTGATTTTGTGAGCTTTTTAGTGTGTGGAGAATGCTTAGGAAAGTAGGCAAACTTTGTCAAAATTTGTCTAGGAAACTATGGGCTTCAGTGCATTAATGAGTGTAGTTGGAAGGGTTGGAAAGAGGGAATTGAAAACTGTAACAAAAACTGAAAACTAGTTGTTTGAAAATTAAGTGAGGAACTTGAGTGAATTAATCAAGAGTTAGAGAGTGAAGTTGGGTGATTTAGGAAGGTTAATTAGGTGCTAAAACATGTGTATTATAAGTGGAAAGATTGGGGAATCAATGGGGTAAAGATTGAGCCTAAACAGATTTGGAAAATGTGTGAGAATGGTGAAAATCCTGCTATGGTCCGGGACTTCAGTCCCTGACAAAGTCCGGGACCAGTGTCTGAAATACGCCGAGAGATTTACCCAGTGATTGGTCCGGGACTTGGTTCCATGACAAGGACCCGGACCAACCAAAAAAAGAGGCCGAGAGTTCATTCCCATTCTGGTCCGAGACTTAGCTCCTGTGTGAAGACCCGGACCATGCATAAATATCAGGCGAGAGTGAACCAAAGGTTGGTCCGGGACTTAGGACCCGGACAAGGTCCCGGACCAACCCAAAAATTTAAAATAAGTTCTTTAAGTGGGTTTTAAGGTAAGGTATTGAATGATAATGATAATATAAGATATTTAGGACTTAATTAATGACATGTGTGGGTCATTAAGGGCTTAAACAAGATTAAGAGACAATGATAAGTAAGAAATTATATGAGTTAAGTTGAAATGTAAGGACTAAGTAAGTATAGTCGAGAAAATGTTAGAGAAGTAACGTGTTGGGTTAATGATAGGTAATTGACCTCCCGACCTAATGTATGTTATAGGATTCGATTAGTCGGACACCGAGAGAGTGAGTCGACAAGCAAACGGCGACGGTGAATGGTATGATTTTCTCATGCCCCGTATTCTAACGGTGTTACTCTGATTTGTGTGTTTTGTGTTTACTTGCAATCACCTAATCAAGATAAAATGCATGAACATGATTTACCGCATTTCCTTATATCATGTGCTTGTTCTTGCACTTGATTGAACTATGTCTTGTAAGATAAGTTTGTATAATTCATGAAATGTTTGAATGATGATAAATCTTGTGTTTGAGAAGTTCTCACTAACACCCTAACCTTCTGACTTACCTAACTTGAGAAATGGGTAACTGAGGTTGAGAGGAGACCGATATAGCTTCGGCCACGCGTGAGAATGAGGAAGCAAGAGAGTTTGCTTACCGAGTTCTGGCCTAACCTTCCCACCATGGTTCCAAACCGTATGGTCGTAACCCGGGGAAGTAAGCCAAATCTAAAGCCCGGTGGTGAGATGTGGTGAGCATGCCTCATCTCTGCCCGGAGGTCACCTGACTTAACTAAATAATTATTTCAAGAGATAAATAATGGTTAAGTGTGGATCATGCCTTGTGCGAGTCATATGATCATGAGCTAAGAGTAAGAACATCCGTCTAACCCGGATGAGAATTGGCTAACTTATAGGAGGCTAGATCTTGAGGAGAGAACCTTAAGGCCTCTGAGACTGTGAATGGTTGACTCATGTGCTGTTTTCCATTGTGTGCGTTATACTGTATGTGCGAGCATTATCTATGCATGATTTATTATAGTTGTTCATATTAGCATGCCTGCTTAAAAATAAATGAACTCCATGTATACGACTAAGTTAAGTAGTCGGCGTACCCCCGTTAGCACGCGGGGTATGCGAATTTCATATGCAGCTTTGTTGAGCCCCTTGGGGCGATGTTTTTATTCTTCCAGGTATACGAGACGGTTTATTAGTCGAGAAGGACCGAGTTGTCATACTTTTGGTAGTTAGTAGTAGATGATGGTGTATCGAGTTGTACACGGGCTTGTAGCCCTAGAGTAGTCGGTGTACTATGTGGTACACCCATTGTATTTTGAAAGGAGATAACATGGAAAAGAGTGAGGTGTTTAAACTCATATTCTTTTGTTAGACTTGTGAGATCATGATGTAATGTGTACTCTCAGTACTCAGTAATCAGGCGTTGTAAATTATGATGATGTAAGTATGGTATTTCTATTTATTAGACCGGGACTGCACGTAGTTAGGACTGTTAGTCGTGGAAGGCTACCGGTATTGTATCACCCTCCGTAGTCGAGAGTATTTCCGTTGCGATTAGTAATGCTAATGTGACGATTAGACCATGATTAGAGTATTAGCGGTTAGGGTGTTACACTGAACCTCAAGTGCATTCTTTTTTCATGAGGATGTATTACGATCTTACCTCAAAGGTTAGCGTCTTGCACGAGGTAGCATAATCATTAACCTCAAGTGCACCATTTTGCAGAGTAATATTATATTATAATTTACAATCTCCTTTTCAATGATTACATAGGAGAATTCTTAACCTTTAGTGCAACACATTGCACAAGGTAATATCACCTTTGTTTTTTACTATCTCAAAAGGGATTGCCTTATAAACGGTAATTCAAACCCATCCTTTTTTTTACTATCTCAAAAAAGATTGCCTTATAAACGGATCAAACCCATCCTTATGGCAATACTGTTTTTCAATCATAAAATAAAATTGAACGGAATGAATCTTACCATATTAGATGGTTGATTTTTTAAAACGAAAATATATAACGTCAAATAATACCTGAGAGAGTGATTATGCAAAAATCTTTATGCCACAAAACATATAGTTCATCAAAAAATAAACCAATATTTTTATCAAAAATCTTATTTTCCTTTTAATGCGGTATTTATTTTTTCCTCAAATCTTCTTTGTTCAATAAATAAAACTCGACCCCATCGAATCTCACAAAAAAATAATCCTTTTACCTTTACGAAAGGTGAAACTTCATAAACAAGTATCAAAATTTCTTCCTTTTTATAAAATATCTCTTCCACAATTTTCACAAATTAAAGATTATCATTTTGTATCGTAATATAATAAATAGTGAAATTTGTACTTATTGCACTACAAATAAAAAGAAATGTACGGATTTCTACTTTGATTTAGAAACTCATATATATACTCAAAAATATAAATTATTTTAAATTTTGCATCTCACTTATCTACCCGTTAATATGACTATGCCAATAAAACTAATTAAACTTACTTACACCTTCTAGAATCGGTAGAGTACCCATTAAATACGTCTTCAACATATAAACTCTTCGGCATCACAGATTCTTGGCAAAACACAATGATTTCAGGTACGATTAAAGATAAACAATAACCAACATCTGAAAGGTCGTAGTGAGGAAAAATAATATTTTTGTCTATGGTGTATGATAGAGAAAGAAAATAATATATTGGTAGAGTCTATCGTGCTGATAACGTGATATAACACTAAGAGGATAGAAGAGAGTATAATAAACAAGATACACGTAGATTGGTATCCATCTTATCATTCAGTTGTACATCTTATATAGTGTACAATACCAGTCACTTAAGAACCTTTGAGTGGTAAGAAAATAAAAGATCAACGGTCTATTTTTGGAGGTTACGGGGGGTAACACAGACGAAAGATCTAAGATAGACCAAAAAATGATTGGATGTACATCCACTAAATGTATTATTTATAACAGCTCCCCATTTATATGTGCACTTATTCCGGTAAATTCTTTTTCTAATGATCAACTCATCTTCTGAATCTCATAGACTAGTGATTTCTGCATAATGATCAAACATATTTTGTACGAATTTTCACATGTGTAGATTGTCATTATAAATAATAATTTTATATTTCTATAGTTGTTTGATATTCTTTGTTAGAGAATGCTACTATATTAAATAATTATGTTATAACCCAAAGTTCATACCTTATGTTATATCCGTTACAATGTTATTCTAAGTTGGATTAACCCTTTTGCTGTCAGTTGGGACGTCAGCGGCATTGTTTTAATTGTCAAGGACAAGGAGGTCATTCATTAATTAATTAATTATTTGATTTGTAAGGAAAGGAATTCCTTATTTCTTTCTTTCCTGATCATTGTATATCACGTCAGATAGGTCGTGGAGCGTTGTCAGTTTCCTGAAGTCAGAACGAGCGCCTCTCCTCTCTCTTTCTCTCTCTCTTGATTCCTCCTCTGTGAGAATTGTGCTGCTGTCATTGCGATCAGATTGAAGACCTCGTTGCTGCGGCGGTTCTCCTCTTCGATCAGGTTTGTCTACAGAATTCTGGATTCCGTTGTTGGTTTCTCCTCCCTCCGTTTCTGATTTTGGGATTACGAATGTATTGATTCAGCGGCGACGACTCTGCGTTGGGAATTCGGATTGTTAAGCTACGCTGTTGTAATCTATTGGATTCCTCTGCGTCCTCATAACCAGGTTTGGGTTGCGGAATTGAGGAATGTTGTTAATCTAGGTTTCTTGTCTGACTTCTGATTGTGGGTTGTCGATTTGTGTTGTTCAGTGATTGTGTTCGTGTCTGGTTGGAGAGCGTTCCGGGCTGCATTTTGCTTAGAGTGTGATCGATACTTCTGCTAATTGAGGAGGTGGTTACTCGATTCGGTTTGGAAGTTCAGCCATGGGGTTTGCAAGGTTTTGTCGTTTGATTTGTGTGCGGATTGCGTGTTGTTGTCTGTTTAAATTGCGTTTCTGAATGGCTAAACCCCCATGGTCTCCTTTATTTATGACTGTTTTGGTGTGTGTTCTGAATTGGTGATTCGTGGTGTCGCGTCGCGTTGTTTTTCTACTCTGTTCGTCTTCTGAAATCTGCAGTTTTCACACTGTCCGAACTTCCGTCCGAGCTTTGAAGTTCGGACAGTGCGTTTTGCCTTTTTGATTTTCTAAGTTCGGGGTATGTCCGAACATCTGTCCGAACTTAGATGTTCGGACACACCCTTAGTTTCTCTTCTGTTTTTAGTTCGACCTGTGTCCGAACTTCGACGTCCGGACACAAGGTCGGACCTTCCACGTGATTTTTCTCGTAAAACCTGTCCGGACATCAGTCCGAACATTGATGTTCGGACGGTCTGAAATTTCCTGTCTGATTTCAAATCGACTTGTGTCCGAACATTGATGTCCGGACACAAGTTCGGACATTTGGCTATTCTGGTTTCTGAGTCTGAGTCTCGACTTGCGTCCGAACTTCGACGTCCAGACCTAAGTTCGGACACCTCACCGTTTTCAGCATAACTTCTTCGTTTGAACTCCGATTTGAGTGTCGTCTGCGGCGTTGGATTCCCTATGAACTGTACTACTGATTTATGAGTGTTTGGCATATCTAAATGCAATTTTGCTTCTGTTTATGCAATCCTTCTGTTTTGGGACATTACACTTTGTTTCTGAGCCGTGAATGGCTGGGTCGAGCTATTCCGTGGTATACCATGTAGACGTCGTTCTGAGTGTGGGTCATTCCCTTTCTGTTCTGTGGGGTTGACGAACCCTTTGGCTCATTAGAGTCATTTCTGCGTTGTCGAGAGACCTGTTATGTCTATGGGTCTTCGACCCTGTGGAGGTGATTTTGATTTTTCGGTATGAGGGGGGTATATTAAATAGGGTTGAGTTTGTAAGATGAAAATAAAAGTGTCAAATAGAAGTGAACTGAAATGATAATAAAAATACCAATGTTAATAGTAGAATAAAATATAAAATATAATAATAAAAGGTGTATAGATGAATAAAATAAAAATAAATAAATAGAATATAAACAAAACAAAATAAGATAGTAAAATAAGTGAATAAACAAAAAGGGACGACCTTGAAACTGGACTGTCGATGGAAATTCATTTTCGAAAGAATTGTGTTTTTATTGAAATGCTTTGAAAAAGATTATAAAAACAATGGTTTGTTTTGGCACGCACAATAATACATATTGAGAAAGAAAGGCGACGACCCCCTTATTTATTCATTATCTCGGAATTTGCTTTATGGGGTGAGAATTTTTGGTGTCTACAGATGGCTCCCCTTGATTCAATTTTGCAAGCCCTTGCAGAATTGGATCAAGGTTGACGGGCGCCAAAAATTCTCACTGCGATTTATGATTTTTCTTATGGGTGCGGGTGCACGGGGACTTATGACGGGCCCCAACTAGACCTCTTGATATCTAGCTCTAGGACTTATGACGGGCCTAGAATGCGATTGAAAGTACGAGGACTTATGACGCCTCAGTTAGACCTCTTGACATCTAACCTAGGACTTATGACGAGCCTAGAATACTAACAACCCGATTGATTTAAGGTGCACGAGGGCTTAGGAGGGCCTCAACTGGACCTCTTGATATCCAGTCCTAGGGCTTATGACGGGCCTAGAATGCGATTGAAAGTATGAGGACTTAGGAGTGCCTCAACTAGACCTCTTGATATCTAGCTATAGGACTTATGACGAGCCTATAATACCAACAACCCGATTTGATTTTAAGGTGCACGAGGGCTTAGGAGTGCCTCAACTGGACCTCTTGATATCCAGTCCTAGGGCTTATGACGGGCCTAGAACGCGATTGAAAGTACGAGGACTTAGGAGTGCCTCAACTAGACATCTTGATATCTAGCTATAGGACTTATGACGAGCCTATAATACCAACAACCCGATTTGATCTAAGGTGCACGAGGGCTTAGGAGTGCCTCAACTGGACCTCTTGATATCCAGTCCTAGGGCTTATGGGCCTAGAGCGATTGAAAGTACGAGGACTTAGGAGTGCCTCAACTAGACCTCTTGATATCTAGCTATAGGACTTATGACGAGCCTATAATACCAACAACCCGATTTGATTTAAGGTGCACGAGGGCTTAGGAGTGCCTCAATGGACCTCTTGATATCCAGTCCTAGGGCTTATGAGGGCCTAGAATGCGATTGAAAGTACGAGGACTTAGGAGTGCCTCAACTAGACCTCTTGATATCTAGCTATAGGACTTATGACGAGCCTATAATACCAACAACCCGATTTGATTTAAGGTGCATGAGGGCTTAGGAGTGCCTCAACTGGACCTCTTGATATCCAGTCCTAGGGCTTATGACGGGCCTAGAATGCGATTGAAAGTATGAGGACTTAGGAGTGCCTCAACTAGACCTCTTGATATCTAGCTATAGGACTTATGACGAGCCTATAATACCAACAACCGATTTGATTTAAGGTGCACGAGGGCTTAGGAGTGCCTCAACTGGACCTCTTGATATCCAGTCCTAGGGCTTATGACGGGCCTAGAATGCGATTGAAAGTACGAGGACTTAGGAGTGCCTCAACTAGACCTCTTGATATCTAGCTATAGGACTTATGACGAGCTATAATACCAACAACCCGATTTGATCTAAGGTGCACGAGGGCTTAGGAGTGCCTCAACTGGACCCTTGATATCCAGTCCTAGGGCTTATGACGGGCTAGAATGCGATTGAAAGTACGAGGACTTAGGAGTGCCTCAACTAGACCTCTTGATATCTAGCTATAGGACTTATGACGAGCCTAAATACCAACAACCCGATTTGATTTAAGGTGCACGAGGCTTAGGAGGCCTCAACTGGACCTCTTGATATCCAGTCCTAGGGCTTATGACGGGCCTAGAATGCGATTGAAAGTACGAGGACTTAGGAGTGCCTCAACTAGACCTCTTGATATCTAGCTATAGGACTTATGACGAGCCTATAATACTTTGATGGAGTTGTACAAAACTCGCCGTGGTGAAGGGTTGATCTGAAGATGACTTTGATTGTGGATTGATTTGGGATTGGATGCTTTTCGGTTGCTCCTGTGAGGGATGTGATAGATGTTGCCCTGGGCTTTGCCAATGTGGGGACTCATGTTTCGATTTTGCTTTGACAGTCTCGCCCGAGTGCATTGTAGTTTCGGGATCCAGTAGAACTCTTGGCTCCAGAGTTCGAGATGGCTCCGATTTGATATGTGATTCCCTTGTGAGCAACGACTCTGGGATTGTTGGGGGTTCGGTTCGATATGATCTGAGGGCTCCGGTATGATCGGATGGCTCCAGTTTGATCTGTGGCTCCCTTGGAGCAACGACTCTGGGATGGTTGATGGTTCGGGTTCGATATGATCTGAGGGCTCCGGTATGATCGGATGGCTCCAGTTGATCTGTGATTCCCTTGTGAGCAACGGCTCTGGGATGGTTGATGGGTTCGGGTTCGATATGATCGAGGGCTCCGGTATGATCAGATGGCTCCAGTTTGATCTGTGATTCCCTTGTGAGCAACGGCTCTGGGATGGTGGTGGGTTTTGATCGGTTAGGATTTTTCGGGATGGTCTGGTGGGTTTTGATCTGGTTAAAGATTTCGGGGTGGTTAGTGGGTTTTGCTTTGGCTTGGATTTTGAGTCGAATAATGGGTGATGTGATTGGTGGATTGTGTTGTGTTGGACGTATTTGAAGTGGTAGATATTTTTTGTTGTGGTTGAAACTTCTTGGTCATGGATGATGGCTTCGGTCCGGTTATGACTTCAAGGTTCTCTCATGATGGCTCCAGGATAGCTCAGGATGGACTCGGGAAGGGCTACGAGATGGCTCTATTGGGTGATAGTGAGGAACAAAGGGGGATTTTCCTTTGAGGTGGTCGCACCCTGGGCGGGCTGCCTACGTACTCAATTTCGTATTGAGATCAGACCATACGTGGTTCGAAATTCTGTAGGCAAGACCTTGGTGATGAAATGAAATAGCTGACGTGGATTTGAGGTGGCTCCCGTATTGCTCCGGACTGTTAGGACTTAGGATGCCCCCTGTGTAGTTCCAAGGATGGATTCAATGTCGGATGATGGCTCCCGCATGGCTCCAGTTTGGTTCTGGATATGGTGTTGATGAGGCTCGAGCATGACGTTGGATGGCTCCGGAATTGTCTTCGTACGGCCTCGGATGGCTTTAGTTTAGTTCGATGCAGCTCGAGGATAGCCCAGGATGGCTCCGAGATGGTTCGATGTAGCTGATGATGGTCTGGGATGGCTCCAGTTGACATCTTTCGATTGGAAGTTATGCTTCAAAGACTACAACTGAGGTTGACTTTCAGCGAGACTATGCATAGTTCTTACCGGTTAGATGTTGAAGATGAAAAGAATATGATGCATGCAGACACTAGGTGTGAAATGTGATGCAAAATTCATATGCATTTTTTTAGAGAGGTATGGTTCACCTCTACGAATATGAGGTTTACGAATATAAGACACCTTCGGCTCGATCTTGAGTGATTGTTGAAAAGAATGCATAAATCACTTTCCTCTCATGGAGGGATGCGGGTCAATCTCTCGTGAGTATGGTCGCGGTGTAATGCTGTGTGAGTGTGATGACTCTCAATACTCAGAGCAGTATTTTCCAAGAATTTCTTCCGAGGTCATGGACTTTCCGATCCTTACAAATTCCTCACCTGCAATGGGGGTAGGCTATTATGTTTTGGTGCTTAGATCAAAGATTCACTCGCACTCTAAGGACCTGTGGGGTAAGGTCACACTCATTCGCTCATTGTCCCTTTGGTATGACGGGACTGCTGGATAACAAGTACGAAGCTTATGATTCATGTTTCAGATTCGATACTTTCAGTTAACGCTCATCAACTAACGAGTCAGAGGTCTTTTATTGGGTTATAACGGGGCTGAGAGGTATGATGTATGTCACACATGGATTGGAGGATTATTTGGGAATTGTGGAGTTTTTACGCAACAGAGGATATGTTTCACCTTCGTCATGGGTGGAAAGATTAGACTGGTTTTGATAACCTTTATTGATTTCTACGGGACATCATTGGTCCTTCTGATTTGGATTTCTCCTTTGCCTTTCTGGTGTTCGATTGAACTTTCTTCTCCTTTTGTTTTGAAATTGCATTTGGCTCACGATTTTCTCAAGCGTCCTCTGCTTTGTACTTTGGCTTTCACTTGAAGTTGCATTGACTCATCGATCTTCTTGAACATTTTCGATGTTCTTTTTTGGTGTTTGGGCTTTGGAGTTGCCTTGACTCACTGATTTCTTCAAACATTTCATTTGTTGTTTTTGTGAAAGATGGTGGGGAGGGGTCATGGCTCCGGCTCTTTCGAGATCCTCTATTGCAAGGGTGAGTAAGTATGTGTATGTGAGTTGGCATGTTGTGGAGTTCGCAGAAAAAGTTTTATCGTGAAAGGCTCAGCGGGGCTCACTAAGGGATTATGTACAGGGCAGTCAAAGCTTTTTGGTTTTGTGGAGATTTTGATTCCTAAGTGCCTCGTCATTCTCATAGTTAATGATGGTTTCTTACTATTCTCATATCTTTGCATGAATCACAGTTCGTATCCTGTTTATCGACATTGATCTCACTATGAATTGTGCCTCTCATGTGCTGAAGGAATACACAAGTCGCTCATGGTTTTACCTCTATGGACTCGCTCTATCTGCCCTCATCGCTCGGTGGATTGTCCAATATCCTCATTCAGAATTCAAGGAAAAATACCGCTCTTCGCACACTACTCACTTGGTCTGTGGTGCTGATTTTAATTAGACCCTTGTGTTCATGATGGGTCGAGAGTTTAGTGGTTCACGCACTCCGTTCAATCATTCTCTTAAGATTTTCCCAAAAGATGTCGTTCCGATACGAGAGTATGCAAACACGGCTATCTACAATGCAATCTACTGTGGTAATATGGAATTACTACGTATAAGATGCGTGAAATGCTGAAAGTGATGAATGAAGATGGTTGACTTTGGATTTTGACTGAATGTTTTTTTTTGTTGTGTATTTTTCCTTTTGGATGCAATGCATGCGTGGTAAGGCTACACCTAGTCTCGCTTGAGTCGGTTCCAGTTTATGGTCTATGAAGCTCATCCCTCCATTATAAACTCTGAAGCTGGTTAGCTGCTGGGGTCACTGTCAGGGGTAGAGACTCTCAAGTGAGGCCGGGTTGGTGATTGGTTTTTGGAATTTGGATTTTTAGGGAGTGATAAACTCCCGCATGGTGGTCCACGGTATGACACGCTCTTCCCTTTTAGTCACTGGCGCACATGGTGATTCTGAGTGGGAGAGTTTGAACTCGGGTGTCTTTTCTTTTCTATCCCTCTGAGATCGGGCTCTGGCGGTCGAGATATGGGATGAAAGTGTGTGTGGTGTGGTGACAATGAAGCACATGTTATACCATTTTTGAGATGGACATGACTCGTGAATGATTGATGGAATTGGAATGGCTGGAAGTGCAAGTGACTCTTTCTTTTTGTGTGGAATGCGATGCATGTGTTTGCTTGTGCTCGGTTGCACTTGTTGGTGTTGTTTATTTAGGGGATACCTCCGTAGATACCGTGAATTTGCCCCATAAAGCAAAGTTGATACAATGATATATAACTGTGAGGAGTTGTACTTTATTCATTCTTCTCTTTATTCGTGCATGCCAAAAGAAACCAAGTTTTAGAAAAACAATTTTGAAAACGTGTGTTTTCAAAGTGGTGGATTTTCTCAATAGAAATTTTGATGTTCGATCATCGCAAAATAAAATAGGGAATGGGGAACCCTATACACATTGATCTAAATAAATTCAAAAGGGAACATGTAAACCTATACAGTAATCTATTCAGAAATTGACAAGAGAGAAAAGAATCTAGGGGAAAACCTATACATCAATTATAAAGTCATTAAATGGGGGAGTTTGAGTATAAAAACTTCTCCGAATTCTTCTGCTTTGTCTTTGAGCTTCTGACTGGCAGCTCATTCATGTTTGGGCTTCTGATTGGCCACTCGTTCGTCTTCGGGATCTTGACGGCTACTCGCTCATCTTCTGGCTCTTGCAGCGAAGCGGTATTGTGATCAAACAAAACCGATTGGTGTTCTTCTGACTCTCAAAAAATTTGAACTCGAATCATCGTTGCTGGTCTTCATGTCGCTCGACTCGGGTGGTGGCACCTCTGATTTTTGGTTCAGAATGCAGCTGTTGATCTTCATGCGTCCATCTGCTCCGACGAGGGAAATAAGGGGCGTTTTTTTGAGAAAAGAAAAGGTGAATGATCGAGCACAAGTTCTTTGTGAAAATCCCACAATATGTGAAAACACGAATGACTAGTACGCTCACGGTAATGACCGCTACTCTTGAAGGTGGGTTTTGAACTTCAAAAATAGCGGGGTAGCAACATGGGGACTAAATCATTTATTTTGAAATACGTTTGTGAAAATAAACTTTGAAAACTGTTTTTCAAAAACTATTTTGAAGCAATGTTGGTTGAAAAATGTTGTTTGAAATTCGTTTGTAGAAAGTAGGCTTTTGAAATCTGTTTTGAAAATAGTTTTTTGAAATAACATTTTGAGAAGTAGTGTTTTAAAAATCATTTGTAAACAGTAGATTTTTGAAATCTGGTCTTTGCAAACTATTTGACAAAGTTTATTTTCTGGAAGACTTTGATTGAAATCGATTTTGAAAACTGTTTGGGATATAACAATTTTGAAAATCATTATTTTTTTTTGGAAATCATTCGAGATGAACGACATTGAAGAGATTTCATTAGAGTGTTCAAACTGATTCATTTTCAAATTTTTGCTCATTTTTGAAACGTGATCACATAGATGTAAGCGCAAAATAAAAATCGTGGCTGATTTTATGTGGAGCTGAGTGTGAATGATTGGGATAATCACCTTCCAGGTCAATCAATGCTTCCATACCACGGGGGAACCGTGTTCCTTCACTGTTCATCTCTCGGGATTTATCTTGTTATGCTTGTGGGGCACGTCATCAAGATAGTCCGAAGTGCTTAAGTTCGAAAGGTCAGGATACCCGAAGTGATACAGTCACAGAGCCACGGCCGGGGATTATCACAACATACTCACTTTTGGGAAACTTGGGGAAGTACTGCATGGGAACGGGTCTCCCCTCGTCTGCACGATAAGGTGTGTCTAAAGTCCAAATTATTCGCTGACTACGCTGTGTCATGTATGGGTATCCGTAAATACGGGATCCGCTATGAATTTGTAGCGCGACATTGGGCTTTAAAGACACCCGTGGTGCAGAGGAATCATGGAGAACTGAGCCCATGCAATCTTCAGGGTAAGGCAAAGGGTGGTCAGACAGACGACATACAAGGGGGTAACTACCCATAAGCCCATCTAGACACCGGATAAGGCAGCTGGACACTGAAGGCTCATGGCTCACTATATGTGGCTTAGACTCGGGTAATGGAGGATATTTTTGGATCATGAGCTCAAGGCGTTGGTCTTGGACCGTATTACTCGTGGGTTAACTCCTTATAGGAAGGACCCAACTCATGGGGAATCAAACCGGGACCGGTGGGATCCCGTGACTCGTGGACAAATCGGGTGACATTAGAGGAATGCATGTCCTATGCTACCCGATGCAACAATGGGTTTGACTCCTTCTAGGAAGGCCCATTTACAAAAGCAATAGATAAGCAAAAATATATATGTCATGCATGAAGAGCCAGTAAACATTAAGACAGTAAACACACAACAATAAACACACAAAAGTGAAGCATGCAAATGGTAAAGCACACATATGGCACTCAAGGCCGATCTCGAACTCTGAACTCTCATCTTAACTTTCTCTTAAACACACTCTAAGTGTGGAGTAGAGTAGTCCTAATGGCTTTCGAAATGAATCTCTTGAAGGTTTTGAAAGAAAGAAGTGGGGAAATCTCGACAATTTTGATGGAGTTCAGTCTTCCTTGAGTTTGAGAAAAACTTACTCAAGTTTTCCCCAGCAGAGTCGCCATTCTGTGGAGGGTGATTTTTTCGGTATGAGGGGGGTCTATCTAAAATGGGTTGAGTTTGTAAGATGAAAATAAAAGGTCTTAATAGAAGTGAACTGAAATGATAATTAAAAATACCAATGTTATAGTAGAAGAATAAAATAAAATATAATTATAATAAAAGTTGTATAGATGAATAAAATAAAAAATAAATAAATAGAATATAAACAAAACAAAATAAGATAGTAAAATAAGGAATAAACAAAAAGGGACGACTTGAAACTGATGTAGATGAAATTCATTTTCGAAGATTGTGTTTTATGAAATGCTTTGAAAAAAGATTATAAAAACAATGGTTTTGTTTTGGCAGCACAATAATACATATTGAGAAAGAAAGGCGACGACCCCCCTTATTTTATTCATTATCTCGGAATTTGATTTAGGGGGTGAGAATTTTTGGTGTTACAGACCCTTCTGAGTGTGTGCATGGTGTCTTGTCCCTTTCTGTTTAAGAACTCTGAATGTTTCTGAATTGGGAACTCTTGTGTTCCCCTCTGTCTCTGTTACTGCTTCTGAAAGCTTCTGACGTTTGAGAATTGTGGATATAATGGTTATCTTCTCCTCTTCTGATTTCAATTGTTTTGAGCGACTTACTGATGACGGTCGCTGCTTACTGGGCATAGTTGTGTGCTCACTCCCCTACTTTTAAATTTTTTGCAGATTGATCGGCGAGGATCATTTTAAGTTTCTGGAGCTATAGTGTTTAGCTTGTTGTTCATTCAGACTAGTATTTATGATGTTGTAGCCTTCGGCCTTACACTGTTTGACTTTGTTTCTGTTTGGAACATGTATTTGGGATTTGTATTACTTCTGCTGTATTTGAGTACTCTGGTTTACAATGTTTATGGAAACTCTGTTTTGGGCCTTTATTGCATTTGAATGTTTTTAGAGCCTTGCGTTATTAGGTAGTAATACGCGGCGTGTAATACCCTTAACTCTTAGGCCGGGTTTAGGGGTGTTACAAATTATGTTCCTTCTTTCTTATGAATGATGAAGTGCTTTAAATTTGAATATAAGATTCCGATGTTATCACTAGAATCTATCTTCTCGATGTGAAGTTTTTTTTTTTTTCCGTAGTTTTTATTCTACAAGAACCAAAAATATTAAGCAAAGAAAAAATTTCACCAAATCACCAAATGATGGACAATAGTGACTCGGCTAACAGATAGATGATGGATAGATAATAGGTATAGGTGATGCTCCACCAGACAGATGATGGATAATAGGTATAGGTGATGCTCCACCAGACCCTATCACATTCCATTAACATCGCTACCTCGAATGAATATCACCATTGGCAGTCACATTAGTCTCTTATGGAGCCATTTATTAAGCAGAATCCGGACCGACACGTAAAACCAACGATAACATTTTGGGTTTTCAAGATATATACTGGGATGATTGGGCTTCTGCTCAAAAATAAAAATACGAAAATATGGGCCAGTTAAACCTTTTCTCAGTATTTGGGCTACTTGACTGACTGGGCCATGTTTCAACAACCCAACTGAAGCCATTATAAGTCACTACTACAAGAAATAAAGAACACCTATCGAGGATTACATTTTCCAGGGTGATGAACAATAGAAATACAGTAATGTATATTCTCAAGAACCTGAATTCCATTCGTGCTCTTCAACAAATTAATATACACGTATGATATCAAAACTGGAACAAGTTCACTACCATACACTGCCGTCCGGGCAGCTCTGATATGCAGTAGTCAACACAGCAGCGGCGGCGGCAGCAGCGCCGTTACCACCGATCGAGTAGACACACTGCTTATAGACTGGATGGAAAGCTCCGCCTCTGATAGATGGCTAACAGTAACATCAGCAACTATTTTTCACTATTATCAGCTCAGCTAAGAGTTTGGTAACCCATTGGTGGGTCCTGCTCTTCATTCCAATTCTTTCGAGTCATCAGAGTGGGCATCCATGGGAAGAGTCTACTGAGCTCCTTGCTTAATACATTGGGGCTCTGTTGCGACTTCTTCTCACCATCAATGATCCCATACTTGGCTCTCTCTATGGCTTGCACCATATCTTCCCTACACACTGTTTCTCCGCCTGCAGCCCAAGAATTGAAAAGTCACTATTTGAAAAGTACCACAGAAATCTATCATCCATTCATAATTAACAATCCATCCGAGCACATAAGTATTAGAATAGACTGATCAGCCAGCAGTATTCACCTCTACGTGCAGCAAGTAAAGCGGCTTCATTGACAACATTGGCCAGGTCTGCCCCCAACAAAACCTTGAGTAAGAGAAGCAACAAGGCTGCACATGAGCTGTTTATCTTCATCCACAGGCACACCTCTCATGTGCACAGCTAATATCTTCCTCCTACCTTCCTCGTCAGGTTCTCCCACCAACACTTTCCTAGAGAAGCGACCTGGTCGACATAGGGCAGAGTCCAGTGCTTCAGGCCGGTTAGTTGCAGCAATCACAACCACCTTGGAATCTGAATCGAACCCATCCATCTCAGTCAGCAGCTGGGAAAGTAGTGTGAGCAGAGGAAGAGCAAGGATCAGTTTTCCATACAGGTTTAGGATATAATACAGATATAGACTTCTTCTCGATAAGATAACTGAGAGGAGATAAGCAGAAGACACGACTCCAGCCAGAAAAGAGGACCTGCACTCACCAGTCACTATCTGCCACAATCAGCATTGGATTTTAGCATAAGAAGAAATCAATCAATTCACTGACCCAGACCTTAACAACCAAATAGATTAGGACTTCACCTACCTAATAACAAGGACTTCACCTACAAGTGTTATTAAGACCTTTCCAGTATATATTCCTCAATGAGGTTTAAACGAAGGCTTTCTATTACGGCATGGCCATCATGAATTGCCTCTCTTAGCAGATATGGAATTTATTCCCCCCTAAGAAGTCATCATCAATACTACTTCCACTAGCCATCATCAATACTACTTGCACTAGCCATCATCAATACTACTTCCATAACAAAAAAAAAGGCAAGAGTACCACACAACATAATATATGATGTGTCAGATGATATTTCTGTCTTAGGATCTATTACCACAGCAGCTAGATGACTGAAGCAGTAACCAGGTAACGGTTCTTTTCATCTTTCTGTATAGTTCTGGAACTACATCAATCATCTTATCATGGCACTGTGCAAGTACTGAGACGTCATTATTCGGTATCGCCCTGTACTGAGTCGCCTTTCTTCTTATATCCTGTTCAACATCTCTTCCCAATCTAATGCCCAAGACACCAACAACGACAATGCTTAAATTTTGAGGAGGTTGACCAGAGAAAACGACATACCCAAAAGAAGCAAGAATTATGTTACCGGCTCATCTTATCAAGAGCCACGAGAGAGAACCAGTTACGCTACTGTACACTAGAACTCTGATCAGTCACGGAAGCAAGCCCACAAAACATTTTGTGTTCAAAGTTTCTCCTCAGGGACTAACAGTCAATGGAAAAGAATAATCTAAAGCGAAAAGATCCCGTGACTAGTAAGCAGGCTGCCCAACGCCCTTAGTGGACAGAAGTCGACACTGAACTGCAAGTTCTCACTGTTGCCAATGCATGGCAAATTGTTGTCTGCCGCCCAACAAGAAGACTCTAGGTTATCAATAGAGTACAATGCAGATGGCACTCTTGAAAAGCACAAGGCTATATAAGGGTCAAGGGATATACTGATAGAACTTACGAAGAATTGATAAAACTTGGGAAGATTGACTATAATACTAACTATATCTAAACAGTCAACTTCCCTAACCATAAAAGCATGACATTAACTATAATACTAACTACATCTAAACAGTCAAATTTCCCTAACCAAGACTAACTATAATACTAACTACATCTAAACAGACAACTTCCTTAACTATAAAAAGCTAGACATAACTATGGTAACATCCCAAACTTACTAAAACACTTTCCTAACTGATTGTTTCCTTCTCCTCATGTATTGCCATAAGACTTGTCTGGTAGAGTCCTAACATCACTCCCCCACTGCACATCCACCTTGTCCTCAAGGTGGAAAGAAAGAAATTGTTGTTGAATAGCGGCCACTTCTTCTCATGCATCCGTCACTGGACAGTGTGGCCGAAGAATACGAGCCTCCGGAGGATGTCCATCTTTCTGCCAAAACAAACCAAACCGGTACCCCATACATACCAGTTGGAACAAAATAAACTGGTGGGCAAGTTAAAGAGAAAAAACCGGTTTTGGAGTGTGATGAGAATATTGGAGCCGTCAAAGTACTGTTAGAATTGAAGCGATCTCAGGTACTTTGAAAATCTTCTTTGTTTTCTTTTTCTTTTTTCACCTCCTCTCTCCCTTCAATTGATCAAGCTAGCCAGAAGAGATTGGATTCCAGTGAAATCGCCAAAAAATACTAACCTGCTGAGAAGCACTTGAAGAAACAACGGGAAGATTTGGGAGAAAAAATTAATTTAGGGATAGAGCGATTCTGAGGTGTGTTGAAAATCTTCTTCAGTTTATCTTTTTCTTTATCTGCCTCCTCCTCTCTCTCATCAGTCGAACAAGTTTTCTTTGCCCCAATCTTCTTTCAGCTTCTGAACTCCTGCAGGGTGATTTCTAGTCACTGCTCGTAGCTTGCGATCCCCTTCCCTTTTCCTCATCTTCGCTTCCATCTCCTCCCCTTCCTATTTTTCTTTGCTCTCCTAATCAATACCATGTCCATGGTAATTGCAGCTTTTGACTCCTCCGCCTCCGATTCCTTAGTCATCACTTTGATTTTTGATTCTTCAATCTGAAACACAAACTCATCATTTGCCTCGATCCTTTCCATCCACTGATCTCCAACTTTCTTCTTTGATTGGTTCGATTAATCCGGCTTTCTCTTGTTTACTTCATCAATGGTGATTCCTTTCCCCACATCTTCGACCTTCAATTCGCATCTGGAACCATTTCTTTACCGGTAGAGACAAAAGACCTATCTGCAATTCTGAATCGCAGGAGTCCTTCAGGTCTGAATCATTACAATACTTAGTCGATTGATTGCGTTTCGCGTTTGATAACGAACAACGACTGATTATTTCTTGCATTCTCCCAGCCTCTACTGTACGCGCTCAAGGATCTCAATCAACAACTCTTTATTCTCATTTTTTTTTTGTGAAATCTCACACTGCCCAAGAACGGGCTCTGATACCAATTGATAGAACTTACGAAGAATTGATAGAACTTAGGAAGATTGAATTGATAGAACTTAGGAAGATCGGGGTAACCTTCCAACCAATAAATCCTCAAAGAGGCCTACAATATCCAATGTCTCGATGCCCTTTCTTACAATCCTTCTAACCCCTTAAATAGCCACTTACTTACCATATTACTGGCTACCTCTAATCAGTCAACTTTCACTAACCATAAAAGCAAGACATTAACTATATACTAACTACATCCAAACAGTCAACTTTCCCTAACCATAAAAGCAAGATATTAACTATAATACTAACTATATTAAACAGTCAACTTTCCCTAACCATAAAAGCAAGACATTAACTATAATACTAACTACATCTAAACAGTCAACTTTCCCTAACCATAAAAGCAAGACATTAACTATAATACTACTACAACTAAAAAGTCAACTTCCCTAACTATAAAAGCTAGACATTAACTATGGTAATATCTTAAACTTACTATAATACTTTCCTAACTGATTGTTTCCTTCTCCTCATGTAAACATTGCCATAAGACTTGTCTGGTAGAGTCCTAAATATACTCAAAGATATGGTCTGGATTACCATGAAACATTCTCTAGTTGAGAAACTCCCGGCAATTAGGGCTTTTCCTATCCTTACCATACAGAAAGGTTCAAGAACGAATCAATTTGACAATGGCAATCCGTTTCTTTAAGGAGACTTGGATGGGAAAGTTCATATAGACAAGACATCCCACCAGGTCTTCAAGTGCAGAAAGAAGAAAAGGCTTGCAGGTTACTTAACTCCCACTTTTTTGGATTGAAAACATGCCTCATGTCAATGGTTCTCCAAGTTAGCACATTTTCTCATAGAGATAGACTATCATCACTCCCTTAATGAACTCCCTTTTCCATGAGTGAAGAAGAGGAAATTCTACTTATCTGATTGATCGGAAATATACTCATCAGAAGTGATGACCAAAAAGGAAATAGAATATGTAATATCTCACTTGGATGTGCAACTTAAAAAAAGAGGGACTGGTCATCTCAGCTACTTTCTATGCATGGAATTTATTTCCCACAAGCAAGGGATGGTATTTTGGTCAAACAAATGAACATGTCATTTAAGATTTTAATTTCTCTCATATTTGAAATGCAATTTGCAAACATGAACCAGCCAATTGTATTAGTGGCATCGGCAAAACGTACTACTATGATGCCAACAAATAGTACACGAAATGAATAGTATGTGGTTCAGAGGTAAAGTGTGAAAAACAGCAATTGACCTGATTGAGGGGTCTGGTCACGCTCGTCATTGAAGCTCCTTCCACGCTTACCTCCCACAGCATCAAGTTCATCGATATAACACAATTGAGGGTGAGTATTTCCTTGCAACGCTAAAGAGATCTCTAATGCGAGCAGCTCCTCTTCCTACAAACAGCTCCACAAATTCGCTTGCTGAGACAGAGAAAAATGGAACACCTGCTTCTCCAGCCACAGCACGAGCTAGCAAGGTCTTTCCTGTCCCTGGAGGGCCGATAAGTAAGTACACTCTGGCAGTTTTGCTCCAACTTTATCATAAACTGATGGTCTTGAAGACACATGACTATCTACATAGGAAAAAACGTAGTGTATCATGACAAATGAATCCAACGAAAAATCTTTACAGATTTAAAAAGGTAAATGGAACAGTTTTTTACTGAAAGAGCTTTTGAGCAGATCTGTGACTGTTTACAGAGCTAAGCTGCCAAAATAATTTCTAACCCAACCCACCTCAAACTACAATAACATCCCTGGAAGTCAGTTTCTATGAGTATGGCTAACAGATGGACATGGAAAAACTTCTTAGGAATCTCTTATAGAACAAGAAATCTATCAAGAACAAACAAGAAGGTTCTTCTAATGGCCAAAATACAATGAATGAGGGTAGTTCAGATAAAGTGACAGAACATTTTCATTACGCCATATCTTAAGGGTTCCCAAATAAGGCAACATAATGACTAGGTTTATAAAAAAAAGTAAGAGATTCACAAGGCTATACAATCCTAAATTCTTAACCCCACCGCTTTCTAAGCATTCAAGAGCACCAGTTAATTCAAATTCACAGAGTTCAACATAGCACCTATTCATATTAGTAATGGAAATAAGCTTCTCAATTTTTGGTATTTGAATTAGAAAAGTAAGAAAGTCTCAAGATATCGAAGGGAAATCCTATCACTAGTCCTTCTCAGTTCTTAAACTAGAAGACAAGGCAAATGAAACATAGATGCATACTCACAGGGGTAAGTTCAAATAACACAAAACTATTGACATTGATCCTTTAAAGCGAGAAATTATTGATGCATTCTTAGCCAACAAATCAACCACTCAACAGAAAACAAGTCAAAAGAGAATAATGAAAAGAATATCTTTCTTACCTCCATGAGCTCAATTTTAGCTGAATCTACACCTTCGACATCATCAAAAGTGTCAACCTGCTGGTCAGGACGCCTCTTTCGTGCAGGACTATTTGCTGTATTCAGTTGTCGATAGAGTAGCCACATCAATGGGGTCAAAGGAATCCACAGAGTCACACCGACGATACTCAAACACACGTAGATCATGATACTCCTAACTATCATTGTGATGTGTTGATGTGTGTGATAACTTGTATCTTTTCTCATCAAAAGTGAGGAGAAATTTTTCGTCATGATCAATCTTTCTGGTTGAAAACTGCCACACAGGAGACTGACTTGTTTCTGCATGTTTCGTTTGAACAAAGTGATAGCCTTCACAGAGGATCTTTCCTCATCTCCTTTCATGTTCCTTTGTCAACCACATTGTCACTTTGAACCTTCTCAGGTGAAACCTCCCCTTCCTCCATTGTAGGAGTTCCACTGGTGGCATGGCCCCTTTTATTGAAGTATATCCGACGGGATCCTTCCTCAAACAAAACCTTGGTCACGGAACCAGCTTGAGGCTGGTCACTAAATCAGAATATGGAACAATCTTTGGAGTCGGGATCGACGTTAATCTAAATAACAGATAGCAAGAGCCTAACGCGACAGAAACTGAGGTTGCTACAACCACCCTTCTCATATTCTTCTTCATGAACACTCCAATATCATTCAAGGCTGATTGAACTACCAATTTTCTAAACTTCCTGCTCGTCAAGTGGGGTTTAGCCCATAACCTCGATGACAGCTTCATCCTATTATCACCATCTTCCTTATGCCGCAATCGAAAGGTTCTACATCCTTGTTTTCTATCAGACAATAACCTTATCTTGGTGCTACCCGTCAAAGCATTTCGTGGATTGCTACGTATGCAAGAACTAGATGGAGAAAATGGAGCGGCTATACAACTCGGAATTGTTGAATGAAATGTACCTTGGCATTCGCCATCATAATTGAATTTAAAGGCATGGAAATTAACTTTTCTTGTAGTGCCGACGACCCCATTGCTCAAAGCAATGGAAAATTGAACCATTCTTCACTTAAATCACCGCGACTAAACTCCCAAACTGCAAAAATCCAAGAACTGGTTATCCTCTGAGATTCCGCGTCCGTATCCAAACAACTTCACTCATATCCAATCAGATAGCTGACAGCGAAAAGGGTGCAAGGCAACAGACAACCTGGGAAAGAAAACAAAGCGAAAACTTTCCGGGTGTGGTAGCGTAATTCGAAAACTGAAAGATTTGATCAAGAAACAATGAATGATTTCTACTGCATTTCAGAACAAGAACTGGGGTTTACAGGCGAGAGGAAGGAGACGAAGCTTCTGAGTTTCGTTCTATCTATTCTGAATAATGACTAAGCTAAACAGAATGCATATATGAGTTTAGAATTGAGAGTGTGGGTCACGTGAGAGACTAAACTCATATGTTACAGAACAAAATAAAAGATTACAGAATAAAGGTTCCTAGATACACACTAACAACCTACAAAATATATCTCCTAGATACACACTAATACCCCCTCAAAAGAGTACAATTTGTACTTCCAGAAGATGTACTCTTGTTGTTTTGGAAAGTGCCTTCCCATGGGAGGTCTTAGCCATTGTAATTTTGCTGTTGAAATCCTAATGAGTCAAAAGAATTTCGATGATTTTTACTTGTTAATGACTTAGTCATTACAACGGCTAGTTGGTGACTGTTTGGGAAATGTTATACCTGTATCAAACCACCCTGCAATTTCTCACGCACAAAATGACAATCTAATTCAATGTGTTTGTGTGTGTTCGTGGGATACGGGGTTTTTGGCTATATGGATGCCTGCTAAGTTGTCACATTTTAATGGTATTAGGATGAGGTTTTCTATGCCTAATTCATTCAGCATCTACTTAACCAACTTAGCTCTCCTGTTATTTGTCTCATGGCACTATATTCTGCTTCAGCAAAAGAAAGAGAGACAGAAACTGTTTCTTAGATTTTCCGCTAAGTGGGCAGCCTCCTAGGAGAATATAGTAGCTTGATATGGATCTTCTTGTTATTGCGCATGATGCCCAATCGGAGTCACAATATACTACTAGGTCATAATTAGTTTCTTGTTAAAAACAAAATAAACCCTATTGTCCCTATAATATAAGAGAGAGTGTGATAGGCTACCTTGAGGTGTTCTATGGTGGGAGACCACGGAATTTGGCTTAAGAATTGCACAACAGATGCAATGTCAGGTATAGTGTTTGTGAGAAAATTCAGTTTACCTACAAGACACCTAATATAGAGTTGGTTCTTCCAGCTTGATCCTGAGTCCTTGTATAGTTTTAGGTTCATTTGAAGGGAAGAGACGGAGGTTTTACAGTTTTCCATTTGAAAATATTTCAGGATCTGTTTGACATACCTTTGTTGTGACATAATTATCCCACTGTTTGTCTCTAGAAATTCTATGCCGAGGAAAACATTCAATCCACCTAAGTAGGATAGGGAACCGGCTGTTGTCGTTGATTTTGATTTTGATATATTTTTCGAGCAACGAAGAGAAATTTCAGGTTGTTTGTATCTTCTTTTGTTGGTTTTCTTACATAAGCATTTTCTCTCGATGCCGCTTTGTTTTTTTTTTCTGCACCTAATAGTTTAGTTATATTTGGCTACATTAATGGTATATGCGGCATAATAAACTATACATGTGGGATTATAAACCTATACAATTCATGTACAATAAAATACATGCGATTTTCATGTACTGTACAGTTTTATATTTCCAGATATATTTTTTCGAAAATCGCATATATTTTTTTGTTGAAGAGCACGACAAATGAAAATCTAATTTTTTTTATTTTACTTATGTTTTGTAAGTTATAAAATTTTGAAAAAAATATTATTTCTCTCATCTACTAATAAAACCACATTCAGCCCCCAGAGAGACTCTCGTACGCACGTGTATGTTTTCCCTTTTTTTCTTCATTTCTTTTCCAATAGATTGTTGACACATGGCAGAAGCCACACTATACACCAGGGTCTCCTAACTGTAACTTAACATGGGAAAGTTTCAATATTATTACGACTGCAGCGAAAAAAGTTCTATGGCAAAGTTTATGTATAAAAAGGCAGTAAACTAGATTGAGATATGTCTCACTAGAAAGAGGCAATTAGTAAAATACTAATTGGTTTAGCATTTAGTGTTAGTTTGAGTATACTTAGTATTTGGACTGTTAGCATTTATTGTTACTTTGAATAGAATTAGTATTCTAGTAGAATTGGAATGGGTTTATTGTTAGTTTGAATACAGTTAGTATTCCAGTAGAATTTGAATGAATTTAGAATTTATTGTTAGATCAATAGATTTAGTATTTTGGTAAGTACATTAGTATAAATAGGATGAGGGGTTTGTAAGTAGGATGGATAGTATTTTGGCCTTTTTCAGAGGATATTGACCACTTCGGTCAAGTTACTTAGCAAGATAGGGTTTGGACCTATCAATTGGTATCAGAGCTTGATTCTGGCGATCGAGCGATGGTGGTGACAAGAAATTTGAGTGCTCAGCCTGAAGAGGACCCGCAGGGTGACTTGCCAACCTTTAGTGCTCGTGTGTGTGAGGGAGATAGAAGAGAAAGTGAAGAATCTTTCTATCATGGTGGTGTCTGTTGAGAAGATGATCAAAACCATTCTTCAATTGTTGTAGGCCAGTGATGAGGAAGCGGAAAGGAAACTACCATGGAAGCGTTGGAAAGGAAACAACTGCCGCATCAACATGTAATAGAAAAACTGAATGAAATACCCCGAACTTAATTATGGTGATTAAATTATTCTAATATGGTACTTGAAGGCCTAATAGTGCCTAAAGAATATTGGTGAAGAAAATAAAACAAAAGGAATGAGAAAACGCGTAAAAAGCACAAAAACGTAAAATTGTGCGTTACGTAACTCTAGGAGGTGTGTGACCTTGACTAGGATCCTAGATGGATTCCTAAGGCTTAATTACGCCTAAATAGTATGTGAGAACAATTCCGAAGAAAACGTATCCATAAAACGGATTAAAAACGCTAATGAAGCTTTAGAGCACGTTTTTTGAGAAAACCTAAAAACGTGACTTTGAGTGATCAAGTGAACCTGTAAAAATTATAGTCAATCAATTAACTATAATTCAACATTAATGGAAGCTTAAGAACCATTAAATTAAAGAAACGAGAAAAATCCGGAAAACGGGCCCGGTTAGTGAATAGTGCTAAAACCGGGAAAATTAACGAGTGTTTCTTGTAAAGACAAAAACGCCCCTGTCCAGCTAATGTAGGGGGCCGTTTTTTTTTTAAGTTGACTCACCTCTCTCTTTTGACTCATTTGACTCTTAATAAGTAAAGAAGACAAAAGTAAAAAAAGTACAAAAGGTAAAAATGGCTCTCTCTCTCCTCACTTTTCTCTTCTCTCTCCTTCCCTCCTTCTCCCCACCGATTTCTCCTCCTTCCTCCTCCCCAATTCTGGCGATTTTTGTAGCTTCCATGGCTGCTCCTCTTTCTCTCCATGCTCAAGCCACATTAGAGCTCCAAATGAAAAACTAACTACATATTCTTCTTCCTCTCACCAAGAGTTTCATTCGTCTCTTTTCAAAATCTCCATTGGTGAAAGTTGGCCTCCATGGTTATACCCCATTGGTGAATAAAATGGCATTTTAAGGAGCTAGTTCATATCCTCTTTCATTCAAGGTAAGAAAATCCAAGAAAAACCCATTTTTCCTTCCTTCTTGGTTTTGCCCGATTTCACCTTGTAATGGGGAATCTTTCTTTCCTTGTTTGAGCCATTGTTCCAATCTTTAAATGGTGGATTGGAGCTCCTCCTTTGATTCATGGCAAAAAAACCCATTTCTAGGGTTTCCAAGGTAATGACCAATCTTAGTGCCTTAAGCATTTTAATTAACGAGTTAAATGTTTTTGCTTAGACTCATTTCCTTTATTGAATGTTGAGTTGGAATTGGGCAACTACATTTCCCTTGGACGATTTTGAGTGAGAAGTGAAGAAGAGGAAGAGAAGAGAAGAATTGAAAAGAGAAATTTGAGAACCAAAGGTAAATAATCTACCTTAACACCTATTCCTAATGTTTGTAGAATTTTGGGATGGGTAATGAAATGAATGAACCAAATATATGCTAGAAATATGCTTGGTTGGAATATGAGATAATGGTGAATTAATGACATTGAGCTAGTGAGAGCTTGATTGTTTAAATTGTGTTGAATTAAGGGCCTTGGAGCCAAGAGATTTGAGATTATGTTATATTGTTGGTTTGGTTAATTTTGTTTGAGTTGTGTGCTGGTAGGACCCTTATGCGTGTGGTTAGTTTTGAATTGGTTTGGGTGAGAAATTGTGCATTTGGGCGATACTAGGATTGTAGGGGAGTTATGGCAAAATTTGTGTAGAAACCTAAGAAGGTTAGGTGATGAGTTGAGTGAAAAATGACCTAGGATTAACTAGGTGTTTAGTGAATTGAATTGAGTGGATTAACCACCTTGAAATGGTAGTTGGGAGAACTGGAAAGAGTAGTACAAAAATCTATGTGTGTGACTTTGGAAATGAGGATTTGAACTTGAGTAATGAAATGCCATGGGCTAGGAATGAATGGTTATGGCCAACAAGAGAATTGGTAATGGTTGTAGAAGGTTGTGTGAAACACCAAGGGAGTTGGTAATGCACTAGTGTGCATAAGTGCAAAAATGAGAAATGAAAATTGTAAAATTGAGGTAAAGGTTTGGACCATGGTTTAGGAGGTTTAGAGCATGATTAAGGTGGTTTAATATGTTAGAAAACATGTGGAATGATAAGGAAAAGATTGGGTGAGAATTAAGGTAAGTTTAGAGTTCAAAGTGAGTAGTTGAACACATTGGGAAAAGGGTAATGGGTTCGACCGACCCTAGGACCGACCTTGGGAGGGTCGGTCGAGCTGAAATTTTCGAATCCGGAGTCTTCTGACTTCGACCGACCTTAGGACCGACCTTGTTAGGGTCGGTCGAGCTGAAATTTGAACCCGCAACCTACTGACTTTGACCGACCCTGGGACCGACCTTGGTGGTTAGGGTTGGTCGGGTCAAACAAAAAAAAAAGAAAAAATGGCATAAGTTGTAAACCATTGGGAGAGTAATGATGGTAAGAAAAATATGCACCTAAGAACCTAAGTAAACGAGCGTGAGAAGTGAATGAGAAGTTGAGAACTTAAGTACATTTGAGTAGACCTAAGATTAACGGGATAATTGGGGGTAAGTACGGGAGTAAGATTAGTTACATATCATATGACCTTGATATTAATAGAACCACTTGATATGTGATCAGTGATTCGAGAGTAAGACCCGAGGAACGTAAGGTGACACGGTAAAGTTAACCCATGGTGAAAGGGTATGATTTTCTCATGCCCTGTATGCTACCGGGATTACACTGATTTGTGTGATGTGTGCTGTGTGCCGACCTAATCAAGATAAAAGCATGAAAACATTATATTGCTTTGATTGTATATCTTGATGCATGTTTGTGTACTAACCATCCTTGTATGTTGTGTGGTCTAACTTAGTGATATAGACCGACTCATAGTTGAGTATTGTTTGGTTAGTGACTCGTAGAAAGAGTCGTTTCTCGAATTAACAAAAACACGAAAACACACAAAAATGATCTAATCAAGAAGAACGATAATGCAAACCTATGAACTCACTAGAACATGAGAGAGTTGTACGGGATTAGTAAACTCCCGATAATGGTTAGAGAACCGAATTGAAGTAATCCACGAAACAAATGATAGTGGAAAGATATAGTGAACCTCTATTTAGAGGATGATGATAGTTCAAAGAAAAGAACTCTGAGAGAGAAGTAAAAGAGATATAAAGAACTGACAAACTCCTTTAAAAGATAGTCGATCTACAATATGAGGATCCGACCTAATTTGAGAAAATGTCCCGAACATAAAAGTATTCGATAAGTTGGGGAAACCCTTAAATCTGAGAATATTAGACAAAATTGAGAAAATTCCCTAAGCTATTAGAGAGTGATACTTCTAGGCTAATCCTTGAGATTGTGATATGACTCCGAGAGGGAGCATTTGGAGAATTGAGTAGTCCGGCAGAGAAACGAACTTTGTGAATTTGAGGAACTAGGTGTATAGTTCCGTTTGATAGTCGAACCTCCCATCATGCTAGACCCGTGTAGGGTCGTAGCGGGGAAGTAAGACGAGTATTTGTAAGCCTGGTGGTGAGTCTTGTGTATGACTCTGACCGGAGGTCATGGGTAATGACTTAAAAGGTATCCATTTGAGAAATTGAGTATTGAATTTGAGAATTTGAGTATTGAATTGAGAATTTGAGAATTGAATTTGAGAGTTGAGAATCGAGAATTGAGATTGAGAACTTGAGAGTTGAGATTGAGAATTGTAGAATTTGTATTGAGATTGAGACTTGTAGGGTTTACAAACCCAAGAGAGTTTGAGTAAGATTATCCCAAGAGAATGGGAAGACAATGAATAAAGTAACTAAGGCATTAGTGAGGTAGAAACCCTCAAGGCCTAAGAGTAAGATAATTTGAACTAACAACCTTGATGTGTTAGTTAGGGATTGTATTCCATGATTGAATGCTGAATACTTGTGCTATTGTACATGCTTAATGTATTGCTATCCTGCATGATAGTTGAATTAAAATGAATCCCATGTTCTCGACGAAGTAGTTGACGTACCCCCGTTAGCACGCGGGGTATGCGAATTTCATACCAGTAATTTGCTGAGCCCTTGGGGCACCGTTTTTATCTTCCAGGTACCTTGAAGTCGATTATCGTTTGAGAGTAGGACGGGGATGGCGGTTGTTAAATACGGGTAGTCGATTAGGAACATTCGTATTATTGTAAATTTGTACTGTAAGACCGAAATGTGGTCGGCAAGTTTGAGAATTGTAGAGACTCGGTATAGAATTGAATTGAGGTTGAATTTGTATTGTGAATAAGGAATGAAATGTATTGTTTGGTATAGAGTATTCGGTATGTTAGTTCATCAGACCAATATGGTAATTGGATTATTGTATTTGGATTTGGCCTTGTTAGTCACGTGCGTGACTAACAGCATTGTATCACCCACTGTTTGTATTGAATTTCCGCTGCTTTGGTATTGGTGAATGAGACAGATTAGGAGGTAATGACTGGTTTAGCGGTAGGGGTGTTACACTGAATGGCATTTCCGACCTTTGAATTTTGATGGAGTAGATCTAGAAGGTTGGCTGCTTGTGGCTGACTCATATTTCAGCTTCTGTGAGATTGACGAAGCCGATAGATTTTAGGCGGCTGCTGAGTATATGGTAGGTGCAGCGTTTCAGTTTTTCGAATGGGTTTGTAATCTTTTTGCACAAAACTTCTTGGTCTTTTTTACAAGATTTGTTTATAGAGGAATTCAAGAATTTTCAAAGGGAGATTCTTTGAATTTGGGTGTGGGATACACCGGGATAAGACTTTTGTTTGTGAAATGGAGATTGCGCAGGAAAAAAGAAGATTGGATAGAATCGGAGGAGATAGTCGAAGTTCATCGGATGTGTTTAAGATTGAGGAGCTAAAAATCAAGGTTGGAGGATTGGGAATCAAAGGCAATTGCTGAGCAATTGGTGTCGATTAGAAGAGCACAAGGAAAATGCAAGAGGAGGTGGAAGGTGAAGAGGAAGAGAAGGGAATCGGATCGAAGGGTTCTGGAAGAGAAAAAAATTCATTCAGCATGATTTAGGGAAACTGAAAAAATATTGAGGCAAAGAAAGCTCAATCGATTGAGGAGAAAGAGGGAAGAAACTGATTAAGAAGAAAGAAAAGAGGGAAGAGGATGTTAGATGCACCTGATAATCATTTTGGAAGAAATAGGGAAAATCTCGTTCTTAGTTCAAGATCCCACTAGTATAAAACGGGGCTATCTCGGTGATTGTTTGGGCCTATCTTGACGGTTCTAAAACGTCAAAATGAAGTGCGCCGAAATAGGGTGCGTGTTCGAACAAAAAACTCACCTATTTCAGCGGTTCTTAGCTAACAACAGCCGAAATAGGTGTATTTTTTTAAATGATTTCTACCTCATCTTTAACCTCAAGAGCGAGATGCAGTAGTTCCAGTGATTCACTTTGTAGAGGCGTAGACACAAGATGAGAATGAATAGAGGCACAAAGAGTGTATGCTCCTTGTTTGCCCTGCAAAGAGATTGTAGAGGCGTAGAGCATGTTCCTTGTTTGCCAGTTAGGGTTGCAAATTTACCGTGAGAAGAGAATGAAATAGGTGCAGAACATGTTGTTCTCCAATTGCAAAATTACCATCAACGAAAAGAATGAAAGATATGCGCATACTCAAAGAAGAGAATGAAAAAGGTGTAGAGCATGTATGCGTTCCTTGTTCTCCATAGAGAAAAAAGATAAGTTCGAGTATATTACTAGTTTTGAATGAACTTCTTCAGCCCCGTCTTCAATCTAGTGAGCAAAATGCGGCAGCTCGACCATAAGTGCATATACAAGAAGAGAATGAAGGTGGAGATGCAGGGCTTAGGGTTGTGAATTTACAGTGAGTGAAGAGAATGAAGAGAGAGAGAGAGGTGAAGGGTTGGAAAAAAAGAAGACGGAGGCGCGGTTTTTAAGAAATTTCGTCTATTGTGGCGGTTGTTAATGGGAACTGCCGCAATAGACTAAAAAACCGGGAATGCAAAAAAATAGAATCAGGAAAACAACCTCTTTTGGCGGTTCTTAGCTAGAAACCACCGAAATAGGATCATCAAAAATTTTGTGTTTAAAAAAAGACAATATTTCGGCGGTTCCTAGCTAAGAACCACCAAAATATATGTCTTTTTTTGACACATAATTTTTGATGACCCTATTTCGGTGGTTCCTAGCTAAGAACCGCCGAAATAGGTGTCTTTTTTATACACAAAAGTTTTCAGGGCTCTATTTTGGTGGTTGTAAGAACAGCCACCCAAATATGGGCGCCAAAATAGGCCTTTTATACTAGTCTCTACATCTTCAAGACCATCATCGTGTTCAATCGCCAAGCCGTCTAGATGAGTTTCATTCTACGATCGACCGCCAAGCATTAACGGTGGAATCAAAGACACATGGTCATCTTCCATCGATGTCACCAAGCGCAGCAAAAAGGAATGTGAAGAAGTTCGTAGTATCGGAAAGTCAAAGGCGATGACTCTTCCAACAATTTCGAGAATGCTTAAGTAGGATTATCTCTTGTCGGATAAAGCCCTTAACCCTATCGTGTTGTCAATCATGATCAAACTAGGTTTGGATCAGGGACAGAAAGTTCTTGGTGGGCCAAGTCAGACGCAGTTAGACCTGGCAATTTTGACCCAACCCAAAACCCAACCCAGAATTTTATGGGTTGGGTCTTGATTAATGATCCATTTACTTTTTGGGTTGGGTTAGGGTAATAAGCTAATTTTATGGGTTGGGTTAGGGTAGAGATCCAAACCCATGACCCAACCCGAAACCCAAAAATATATTTGTTAATAATAAAAAAAATAAAATTATTAATCTATATATATACATATTACTTTCATACCAAACGTTGTCTTAGCCTTCAGCAGAAAAAATTTTACTAATCAGCTCAAATCCAGTTGGACTATCCAACCTTTAAAAATATAACACACCATATTATGTCAATAAAAAAATAGTCCATCAGGCTTTGCATATCAAACAATTATTTTAAGAGTTTTGACTTCACGTCTTATTTGTTTAGTTTGACTAAACCAATTATGCGGTTTGCTGATGTGATATAACTACTCCAGGATGTTTTTTTACGAATGATATCTGTTTTTTGGCTTTTTGTATATGATACAACACAATTGATACGTTTAGATGATGTAGAAGAGTGAAACAAAATAGGATATATATATATATATTTGTGAATGAGTATAGTACTTTACGTCTAGTAAGTTCTAGAAGTAGCTACTGTATTTTGAAAGTGGTCCATCAAATGCTATCCACGAAAATTAGATATATCATTAAATATGTTATGTAATGCTATCAAGGGGTTGTAAAAAGTAGCTTTTATACTTTGAAAAGTGGTCTATCAAAGTAGCTATTGTATTAAACGTATACTCCCTTCTGTTCTCAATAGAAATTTTTCTAGCAACAACACATGGAAATTAAGGAGACAACTTGTGGACTATTTTACCCTTACTTCTCTATGAGGAATAGGAGAGTTGTGGGTATGAGGGAAAAAAAGAGTTAAATGTAGAAAGTAAGTGATAAAAATGATCAAAACTTCCTATATCTTAAAAACAATGACAAACTTAGAAAATCATCTAACGAGAATAGGAATAAGTACAATTTAATCTCATGTAATGTGGTAATATGGGTTATTGTTTGCTTACAAAAGGGTTGGGTTAGGGATTTTTTTTGCTGGGTTGGGTTAATAATATTTTAAATGGGTTGGGTCAGGGTTGATACCAACCCAACCCATCAACCCAAATTGTCAGGTATAGACGCAACAAGTGTCGGGTGGTTCTAGAGTGAATGTAGTGATTGTGGCCAAGTCGACTTCCAACATCAATTTCCTTCTTTCCACCTTCAAGGTGGATGTGCAGCAGGGGAGTGATGTTACGACTGTAGTGAATTTTTTTGGCAAAGTTTATGTTAGAAAAAGGCAATACAGTAGATTGGATTTGTCTACACTAGAAAGAGGTGTTATAGAATTGGAATGGGTTAGCATTTATTGTTAGTTTAAATTTTCTTAGTATTTTGGATTGTTAGCATTTATTGTTAGTTTGAATAGAATTAGTATACTAGTAGAATTGAAATGGATTTTTTTTTAGTTAGAAAAGAATAGTATTCCAGTAGAAATTGTTAGGGGGCGTTTGTTCCTACTTTTTGTTTTGCCAGTTTTTCTTGTTTTCAGAAAAGGAAAAGAAATTACCCCAAAACCCTCTATCTTGATTCTCACTCTCTACTAGGGAATGAGATTCCCTTCCCCAGTACATTTTGACCGGCGATATATGACCATTGACCGATGACTAATGACCATTGACCGATGACTAATGACCATTGACCGGTGACCATTGAATGTTGACCGACAATTAACAACCATTGACCGGCAACCATTGACATTGACCGGTTATTTATTTCATTTCCCCCAGCTCAAACAAAACAACCATGAAAATTAAAGGGAATTTTTTTTCATTCCTCCCATTCTCTTTCCTGATTCCATTCCTTCCCCCACCTTAAACAAACACCCAGTATTTTGCTAAGTACATTAGTATAAATAGGAGGGAGAGTTTGTAAGTATGATCATCCATGAATTGAAAGTATTTTGACCTCTTTGAGAGGATATTGACCATTTCGATGGAGTTAATTAGCATTTGAACCTATCAAATATTTATTACTACATATTAATTTTTTAAACTCAAACTGAATTTGACTAATCTTAGATGACATGAGCAAGAAATGACTTAAACCGAAAAACTAACTTGACTTGAAAATTTTTATTTACAAAAAAATTGTAAATTGACTTAATATTAAGTATTCTTCAAACTACTCCATCTATAAAATCAACATATGATGGTTGAAGTAGCATGACTTCAAAAAGAATGTTGACATAGTTAAAAAAAAAGGGAAAATTCACGAGATACCCTGTTTTCTTTCGTAATTCACAATATACCCCTATGATTTTAGTAATTCAACTTTAAACATGCTTAAATGTTATCCAAAATTGATGAAACTTTACATGGACGATGCTAAAGTGTTATATTTTGGTCCAATATCAAATTTGAAGCTTTTTAAGCTCACATGTGGACTGTGGACCCAATGAATATGTGACTGTTCATCGGGTCCCACAGGTCACATGTGAGCTTAAAAAACTTCAAATTTGATATTGGACCAAAATATAACACTTTAGCATGTCCATATAAAATTTCATCAATTTTGGACAAAATTTAAACAGTTTAAAGTTGAATTACTAAAATCACAGGGGTATATATTGTGAATTACGAAAAGAAACAGGGGTATCTCGTGATTTGATTTTCAAATACAAAAAATTGATAAAGCGGGGAGGTTAGGGAAAATGACAAACAACATAACACAAATGCAGAATACAAGTAGAAAATATACTAGTTCAGACTAACAAATCTTAATTCCCACTAATGTCCTACCTTCATAGGTTTCAAGACCGGGATCTTTCCCTAGGTGCAACCACCACTTTACGTACATTGGAGTCTTGACCTGACAAAACAAGTGATCATTTTGATGAAATAAGGTTCCAATGAGTTCACCTTATAGCAAAACCACTAACAAAGAAGGCAAGAAATGAATTCAATTAATTGCATCAACACCAGATAACAATATAATTTACAATGATTCCAAAGAAGAGTTTAGTGTCATATTGGATAATAAACTATAAAGTTTTCACATAAAGGGTGGCACCCAGCATTGTACAACCAGCTTCATTCCTCCAAAACGATTATAGTAGAGACAGAAACAGGGAAAAAATTCATGAAACTTGGCACTTTTGGTGCAAGTGCAGCAAGCGCATGGCGACGAACATTGACGAAAGTTATTTAATCATAGCTATGATTGATACTCAAAACTGTCAACTTTCCAGATATATTCTGGACACACCAGAAAAACTGCACTGCAAGTGATCAAATGAGACCTGTTGCAAGAAATTATATCAAATATCTAGTATATACTCATCTGTTGTACAGATTTGGAGACAGTCTTGGAGATCAGACCTCTCTGAACTAACTGGTCCCAGAAGAGACCCAATAAACTACTATCGCTAGCATAAGAAGCATTAAAACACTTATAGATCTTCACGGTAACACTTAATCTCCTCTTATACATATCATCCAAAATATGAAAAGCCACCTTTGTCTCCCCTGCTCTGAAATGAGCAAAGGCGAGACTTGTAAAGACTAAACTATCTCCCTCAAATCCGTTGTCTTGCATGAGACCATATAACTGTTGAGCACAATTCACCTTCCCTCTCTTGCAAAGCCGCCTTATTAGAGCTCGGTAAACCGAGATATTGACACAACAGCCTCTGCTTCTGATCTCAGCAGGCAGACTTGCAACTACTTCCTCACTATTCAGGCTGCAGTAGCCATCAACGATCCACGCATAAGTACAATAATTTGGAGAGATTCCAGCATCAAGCATCTCAAACAAAATCTCTTTTGCACGTTCCACCTCGCCAGCCTTGCAAAAGCCATGAATAAGAGCCTTGAAGGTAAAATGGTCGAGTTTCAATCCAGAATCCACCATCCTTCCTCTAACCTTCAGTGCAGATCGCATATCCCCGATCTTGCAGTACGCATTGATCAGCGTGTTACAAGTTACCTTATCAGGTTCAACCTTCTTTCCATCCATCTCCTTTAAAAGCTTGTTTGCATCCCTTATTCTGCCCTCTTCACAAATTTCCGAAGAATTGAATTGTAAGTAGCGACACCAGGATACAGCCCATTCATCTCCATCACCCCAAGTAATTTCAGAGCTGCTTCAAGGTTGCCTGCACGACAGTGCCCATCAATCAAAGTGGTGTAAGTAACATGGTTTGGACTTAGACCCTTGATTTCCTCAAAAATCCTGATGGCCTCCCTCATCCTGTTCTCCTTACAGTAGCCATGAATTAGTGAATTATAAGTTACTATATCAGGAGATATTCTGCCTCTTTCCATCCTATCTTGAATAGCTAAGGCTTCATAGTGCATCCCCTTCTTCATATACAAAGAAATCAGCGTGTTATAAGTGAAGAGATCCGGTATCACACCCTTCAACTCCATTTCATTCAACAATTCTTCTGCCTTCTCCACATCCCTCGACCTGCAACAAGAATGAATCAACACATTGTACACATGAAGATTAGGAGAAACTCCCAGCTTCAACAACTTCTTGTATACTTTCCACATTGTGGAAATCATCCCAGCCTTGACAAGTGAACTCAAAAGCACGGTGCAAGCATGTAAATGTGGCACTAAGCCATTGATCCTCATATGTTCACACACCTGAATTGCATCCTCGGTCATACTCGTATTTGCATATAGTATAACCAGCCAGCTCAGGATATGAGAATTTGTACCTGGGTCATCGCTGGTCACGCCCAGAAGTGAGTCAAGAACAGATGGTGACGATAAATAGTCCTTGAAAGCAATTTTCTCGAGCAGGTTCTGGGCGAGCCTGTAGTGCTTCTGAGCGGTGAGTGTATAAACCATAGCCCAGGTGGACTTGACGGAATGACTATAACCAGGAATATTCTCCACCCACTTGTATAATTCCCAGGAAACGGTGCAGTCTAAAGGAATGGCAGATATTAATGCCTCCATAGTTGAAGGTCTGAAACGAGATGCAGCATTCGGTTTCAGGAGAAAGTTCCAATTCCCCTTCAGGACAAAGGCACTGATGATTTTATTGAATCGGGTCTCACATATAGATTTAAATAAGCTCACCATGGTGGTAGAATTTAATAAAATTAGCAGTGAATAATCTTCAAACTTTGTCACGGTTTACTGTTTTTGATGCTAAGGCCAGAGCATATCACTTACCCGTTCCTTTCAATCATATGCACTGTATTTGAAGAAAAATTTCCTTCTGTCATCAAGCTCAAGTCTGCTTACCATTAGCAAGGGTTTTCAGGTACCGCGGACACATCCTGGCATAGGCTGGCCGTGCTCACTCAGTACCGACGCCCCCAAGCACACGAGATACCGAACACAGACTTTCGAATAGGGGAAGATATTTGTTGCGAGGGATTCAGAAAAAGCGTCTGTGTCCCCAGAGTTTGCTCGGAACAACAAGCGAAGGGGAAGGGATCGATTTTTCTTTTCTTACCACACCGGGCCACTCGCTGGCCGCTGCCTATGTTTCTTTACTTTTTTTTTTTGGAGCTGACATATTCCGTTATATTAGAATAAGGTGAGAATACAACTTGGAATATCAATATAACAGTTACCTAAATGTAGATTTTTCCTGTCAAGATTAGCTAGAGTATGAGCTTATGTGAGATATGGTGTCAAGTGATCTTCTTGAAAGATATCAAAAGGTTAAGGGTGTCCTTCAATACAATCCTAACTTCAACCCGGACATCTTTTTAGTGTCCTTTAGAAAGTTGATATTTACTATGCAATCTGACAAGATCAGAACCTCGTCTAGGGTGAAGCTTCACGACCAGTAACAAACGCATGATGATTGCCTTTGCTTCGATCATTGCAAGTCCCATGCTAAAGAACCCCATCAATGTCGACCACTAGTACTTGATCATCAAGGGACATACTACGTGCACCCAGACTAATCCATTCCTTGCTAGAACTACCATCAACATACACTTGGAAAGTGTTCTCCAAACAAGGGGCTGATATATTATCCACAGGCAAAGAGGGTGGGAAAGCCGCATTGGGCATGGCAAGGTAGTTGCACGCCTAATACATACCCATCTCAAATGTTCAAACATGGTTGTGGTAAGGTGGCATCTCGCTACAATTTCCAAAGAAAAGGAAGAAGGATCTCCAGGTGCCTGATAGATTCAGAGATGCAAGTTGAGATTACGCAATCTTGGAAGGCAGCATCGCTAAGAAAAGCTCCCGGCCGAGCTAGATTGTCCAATTATCACCATCTTTGAACCATAATACAGTTGAGGAAAACATCCATCATGTTCTCAATACCACCATAAAAAGCGCAAGCTCCATTATCCTTCAATCTTACTCCACGTGTCCTGCATGGTAGAATACCATTCATGAGTTTTCATGCAAAAAGACGGGTACGCAGAAGACGTGAGTACTTCCATATTTTTTTTCATGGATACACTGATCCTATTCCTGTAAGTGGTTGAAGCTGGGTTGTGGGGATTGTTCGAGCTGGCAAGGTGGTATGCCGATTTGACTGAGAATACCCCATTTTTTGCTTCCCCCAGCACCAGCAGTCAGGTTTAGGAGTGGTATTCAGCGGTATTCTTAGGATAAGTATGGTAACGACCCCAAAACCACCCTAGTTGAGAGACCATTACACACCACACACTTATTACCTAAGACACGCAAGGCTACACTAGCGAATCCCAAAACTGAACAAAATACTCTTATATTATACAAATGAACGGTTACAGCATGTCTTTACAGCTCACAGGCGGAAGCCAAACTAAAATACAAAGCATAATCTAAATACAACTGGGCCCTAAGGCCAAACAAGCCGAACACAAAACTTAAATGCGAAAACAAAAAGTAAAAGCTGAATCTCCAAGCATGAACTAAAACCTGCAAATCAGACGGAAATAGGGGTAAGCCAAACTATAGCTCAACAGGTGATAAACTTCATCAGCTGAGAAGCTCAAAATAGATACTGAACATACATATATACATACATGTACGAAAGCGCTTAGCCATAGTAAAATTAGAGACAAAGCGGAAGTATTTCAAATAGACAGAAGTCTAAAACACAAGGAGCTAAGCGGTGGTCAAAACAGATACTGAATATCAGAAGGTAAACTGAAGATGGAAGCCTAATATAATCAGAAGCTTAACAAACTCAAAAGCTTAAATAGAATCAGAAGCTTAGCAAAATCAGAAGCTTAACCAAAGATGAAAGCTTAACAAAAGGTGGAAAGCACACAACAATCCATCTAAAACCAAATACACAGAGAGAGCAGACAAAGTAGGGCACTTTGCAAAATAGTGATGTTCAATGGACAGAAAACACACAACATTCTGTCAGAGTTTGAAAACAACAAACAGACGAAAGTAGAATCAAACAGACAGAGGCGTTCAAAGAACAGAAAGCACACAACATTCTATCAAATACAGAAGCAGAGACAACAAAAAGCAGAGCAGAGTACGAAACAGAGGTTGGACACTAGTGTTCAATGCATACAGACAGAACGGAGCGAATCCGTGAACAGAACGAGGAACATCACTCGTGAATAGAACAGGTGAGGCACCTGTGAACAGAACGGGGGAGACACCCATGAGATAACAGAAGGATGTCCTACGCAGCATGCTACGGGATAGCTAGACCTAGCCATCCACAGCTCAGAAACAGAGAAGACTAGGTCCCAATATAGAGGCTTATTCAAACAGAGAAAGCTTTCCTCAGAAAGAAGCAGAGGGTAGAAACTTATCAAATGAATCAAAATCCTAATTCAAACAGAAGTCATATACCGACTGTCAAAACACGAAAGCCAACAGGTCACAGGAGCTAAAACATACTTTAAACTAAATCAGAGGTCAAAAACATATCAAGGCATCCAAGGAAACAATATACATAAAAACAAGCTGAAACATGTTAAAACAGATAGTATTCAAAAAGAGGAATCCAATGTCGTAAACGGCACTCGAAACGGAGCTCAAACGAAGAAGTTATGCAACTTACAAGTCGGGAGGCACGTTGGCGCCAAAATACACGTGTCCGGACTTACGTCCGGCTAACTGGTCCAAACACAAGCCTAGGAAGCGAAAACATGTTAAAACAGCTAGTATTCAAAAATAGGAATCCAACACCGCAAACAACACTCAAAACGAAGAAGTTATGCAACTTACAAGTCGGGACACACGCCGGCGCCAAAAATACACGTGTCCGGACTTACGTCCCGCTAACTAGTCCGGATGCAAGCCCAGGACGGAAAAACAAGGTGTTTAGGTTTCCTGTCAGACCCACAGACCCGAAAAGAACCCAAAAAGTGAAAAAAAAAATGTGTCCGAACTTTGTCAGGGCTTGCAAGTTCAGACACAAGTTGAACTGTAAACCCGAAACTCGTCCTTTCACCCCGTCCGGACATCACACAAAACGCAGGCAAACAAAGGCGTCCGACCAAACGTCCAGGCCACAAGTCCGGACGCAAGTTCGGACACGACGAAAAAATCAGAAAACAATGTCGAACCAGAAGAGAATTGCAGAGCCAAATTCACCATTGTCAATGCACTAAATTTCATATCAATATATGCGAAACAAAACACATCCCACGGGGTTTTAAACAGAGTAAAACACAATTCCAAATTCGATTCAAATTCACAACAAATTCAGAGAATCGAGCAACACATAAACGAAACAAAATCAGAAATCACAAACCCCCGTGGGTGAACATACGTAACCAAATCCATCTACCACCTACCACACATCTGACACAATGCAATCTCAGAGGACTCTACACTTTGGATTCCTCGAATCTCCACTCGAATCGATGAACCAGGGAACTGAACAACCGGATTCCAGAATCCAAAATCAGAAAGAGGAAAAGGGGGAAACTCAACGAAGAACGGAATCAAATCACAAATCTAACTTGACGATCGAACGACTAGCAACACTGGAACTCCATAAGCAAATCTCCAACGATCGATTATAGGGAGGAGATTAAAGAGAAATAAGAGAAGCAAAGGGAGGGAGAAGATGTGAAAAGCGAGAGAGGGTTGAGGGAGCGAGGAAACTGTCGTAGAAGGGGAAGAACGTGAATCGGAAATTAGAAAAAAAATGAGGAAAATAATATCAAGTAATTAATAAATACTCCCCTTCACAACTAAAAAATAAATAAGGAATGACATTCCTAACTCTCTCCTTCCTCAAACGATGATAATAATAATTGAAGAAATGTTATAAACATTCTAACATAAGACCGATATGAATATGAACTCCCTTTGTGAATTAGAAGGAAAACAAAGAAAATAAAAAAAATCTGGGGCATAACAGCATCTTTTGGACAGAACAAGGAATGCACGATTTCTTCCTTCCACTTTCTTTTATGTTCATCAATAAGGAGGGGCACCTTCTTTCCTTGTCTGACATTTGGAGGGATCAACCATTCCTAGGGGTTACCACCGTGCTTCCCAAGTATCCATCTATCCAAGATAAAAGTTGATTGTCCATCCCCGACCAATCTTTTAGCTCTCGCTTTGAGAGGGGAAATGCAAAGAGAGTGCCATATTAGACTTGTCTATGTTCTTAAATTTGCCTTGAAAGTACTTAGCTTTAAGGACCTGAGCAACCAGAAGCTGAGGACTTTGTAAAACAAGCTAGCATTAACGGGATAAAAGAGCATCATTAAAAGAGTTAAGATCTTTGAAGCCCCATTCTCCCTTATCTAAACCACTACATGGGATGCCCAGCTTTTCTAGCAAATTCCCTTGTGGGCCATGGAGCCTGACCACCAAAATTGTCTTATTGCACCTTGGATATCTCGAAAAAATTCAAGGAGCTTTATCATGGTCATAACGTAGGATGGAATAGCTTGCAACACATACTTGATCAGAATGCCTTGACCCGCTTGGGACACCGATCCTTTCCAGCTCATGATCTATTGATGTACCCTGTCCCAGATATAGCTGAAGATTGTTTCTTGTTACATCCAATTGAGCAAGGGAAACCAAAATAGAGACCCAAATCACTTACTTATCGGACCTGAAAAATCCTTGCTACGTTGTCTTTAAGAAAATTCGATAGACCCGCTAAGAAGACAATTCCCGATGTAACTAGGTTGATACTCTGCCCCGAAGCTTCTTGGAACTCATCAATTCATTAATTCTTTGAGCACTATACTGATTAGCCCTCCCAAAAATCACACAGCCATCCATGAAGAAAAGATTTATGCCACCAAATCCTAGACCTCGACATGTGATTCCATGGATGGCTCCAGCCTGAGTTATTATATGAAGGCTCGAGGAAAGAGTCTCCATGCAGCAGGCGAACAGAAAGACGGAGAGGGGATCCCCTTGTCTTAGGACCCGCTTGGGATAGAAGGTCGTACCTGGTAGCCCATTGATCAAGACTGCGATTGAGGGTGAGGTCATACACTTCTCAACCAGTTTAACCCAGTTTTTGTGAAGCCCATGCTTTGCAAGACACTTAAAACAAAAGACCATTCCACTCTATCAAAGGCTCTAGCCATGTCAAGGTTCAAGGAAAAGATCCTTTTTGGGAGGCCTTAGAAATCTTCATAGAATGAAGGAAGGAATTCATGGACGATTATAATATTATCAAATATTAACCTACCTGGAACAAAGGCACCTTGGTATTTAGAGAATACACAACTCATCAAGTTACAAATTCTATTTACCAAAACTTTTGAGACATCCCGCATGATTATCTTACATAAGAGATTGGCCTGAAATATGCCATCGTGTTGGCTCTTATTCTTTTGAGAATCAAGACAAGATGCGTGGTTGAGGCCTTCGACCAAGCGTCCAAATTAGAAACATTAAGGATAGTGTTGACTAGATCATCTTCAATAATATTCCAGTAAGATTTAATGAAGGTTCCATTGATGCCATCTGGGCTGGGGGCCTAGTTAGGATGCACGGTATTCATCCCCTTCCTGGATTGCACCCGACTGAAGAAAAGGAAGTGTTTTTATCCCCTTCTCTAAGCCAATGTTGTCGAGAGCATGGTGCCCATCTCATTTTTTGTTTGAAAAGGAGCCAATCCAGTTCCCTAGACAAAGCCTTCCAATAGTTTGAGCTCACCTAAGTTAGGGCTTGTTGGCCAATGTTAGCAATTGATTCTTGAATGCCCCAAATAACCGTCATTTCTACTTGAGCTTTTCGGCTACCCCAGGACCTCAACGCCTGTCCACATTTTGAAATCTTCTTCATGTAACCACCTTTCATATTTCTATTAGTCCAAATATTACTGATTATGCTCTTGCATGCATCTTCTCCTTCCCAACTATTGTCGAATTTGAAAGGTTTTTGTGCCCTATGAACTTGAGGATTGAGACAAAGCTTGATTGAATGGTGATCGGATCAACCCTATGCAGGTCGGAATTTATTGCCTCTGGAAAAAGATTCGACCAAATTATAGAAGTAAAAATATAGTGATTATATCTCTACCACCTAGAAAGTGTACCTATCGCTTTACGGGAATAGTGATGAAGTGGGTTGTCGATCTCAGGGACCTCATTCAATTAACTGACAATTTCTAAACCTAGTTGAGAAACCTAAACTTAACTAAGAAAATAGGAATTGTCACTTGTTTCGGGTTTACTTAATTAATCTAATTGAAAACTAAATTAACAAAGGGAAATAAAACAATTAACAAACAATTAAACTAATGTAAAGCAAGAATTAAAAGTGGTAATTGAGATAAATAAAAGTTGCAACCCGGGTTGTTCTGGTCTCCTATTTATGCAAATCCTATTAAATAACAATTCCACTAACATTTCAATAAACTCAGGAACTTTATATAAATCACCGACCGGGTCATGTACAATGAATTCTAATTGGCTGGAAGAACTAGTAGCAAACTAATGTGCTAATTCGGAAGCAAACCAATCGCTTGAAACAGTTTCTATTGGAGACAGATTAACCTATAGGCAAGTCCGCATCTAGTTGTTAATCCAGTTTAACTTCCTATGTCTTGTTAACTAATCTCAGCACCGCATTTTGATTAGAAAACTACAAACGTTACTTTGATCATTGGCTATAGAATCAAAGCGCATGAAGAATAGGAATTAAACTATAGCATTAATAAATAGCAATGAAAAGTTACATATTAAAAATCCTTTAAAATAGGTTTGCTTCCCCAACCCGGGGAGCTAAAGTTACTACTCACTCATGGATTCAGAAACGGAAATAACAATCAAGTTAAACAGTGAATAGATAAGAGAAATGGAAAGAGAAAACTATATTAGAAGTCCCGCTCTGAATCCCCGGGTCTCTGTCTTCTTATCGGTCTTTCTGGTTCAGCAATCTGGTGTGCTGATGCAACTCTATGCCTCTAGAATTGATGTGCTGAGTGAGTGATGGTAATTGGTGGTGCAGTGTGGAAAAAGAATGGGTGGATCAATGGATGATAGTGATCGGTAGGATGGATGGAGTCGTGTGCGTGCAGTGGTGTGCGGATGATCAATCCATAAATGGTGGTGGCTAGGGCTCCTGAGCAAGAGCTTCTGTCTTTGATCGTTTCCATTTTTATATTTTGTTATCTATCTTCTTCTCAACGTGATGCTTCAGGAACCAACCTTCTGTATCCATCCGAACATCCGTCCAGACTTGTAGGTCCGGAAGTATCACTGGGCGTCGCATGAGATTCTTCTTTATGAGGCGTTCAGGTCTCCATCTGAAGATGAGGAATGAGGATTAGGGAGTGCAAAGAGCACAGACTGATAAGTATAGACATTGGATATGTCTCAAGTCTTCAAACGTATACATACAACTGGGAGGGACACCCAGCCTAAACACAGTAAGACAAATGCCTAACGTGAACACCACAATGTTCAACAAACGGGACGGAGTTCCCAAGAACAAATACAAAACTACCAAGGAGCATAATCCATCATCGAAGAGGATATTAAACCTAGTCTTAAGCACTAGGAGAAAATATAAACAGTCTACCCAAGAACGGGAGACATTATAACCCTAAAGGGGAAAGCTCAAATACAGTACCACAAGGTGGTAAAGCGGACACAACATATCATAAACATTAGCCGGAGGTAACGGCGTAACCTAACAGCACCCAGGAGCAATCCTTGAAGGGTGTCTGGATTGACAACAATCAAACAAAGTGTCATGATAAGAGCACGGGAGCTAGAATGAACGCTCGGTTAGGACACCGAAGGGATTTCACTTAACAGGAAATACCCTCAACCACTAAAAGGCACTGATTGACACCAGATTGCCTAAAGGGTCTCCTATGAACGGAAGCGTGATGTCACGACTTGCCATGGAACCCAGTAATACCTCCAACCTATGGGGTATGTAAGCGTGGAAACATGTATAAGCAGCTTGCAAAGAGCATAGCTCGCAGCAATTTGGCTTAAAAGCCATGATCCAACTACGTTATGTGAACTTAAACGGTTGCAAAACCCACACCATTTAATAACAAGACGCAAGAGATATTGCTTCATACGACAAATAAATCGACAACTGAACCACCCAATTTGAGCTCAATATAATGAGTGGCTTGGAGTAATGGCTATCTCAGTGTCACTGTCACTAGAGAATCAACCTAGTATACAGTTGACAAGCTTTTAATTACCCTTCATGCCTTCTGTAGCAATGGTAGCACAGAGGCACAAGAATCGCAATAATGCCAACAATGGCCTAGTCCACACTTGGACACTGCGAGAAACCCGAGGAAAGATACCTCATGTTGACCAAAGATCATCAATGCGGTAATGATGCGAACCCTTAGAAAAGGCTTCCATCTACCATAACAACAAGCTTGTGCATGTAGTTATTGCCAAGAGACAATCGAATAAGAAAATGAGATTTCCAAACCACTACGCCTACAAGAGGCTGTGGACTGTAGAAGCACATCGCTAAAGAGCATAAAGACTCGAAGGAGTAAGTATACTCCATATGCAGAACAGATACTAACATAGTAACCTTGTCATGAGACTTAGGAGCGGAAACAAACCCTCAACAAGAACCTTCAACTATCAATGATAAAATACTCTCCAATTGGAGAACGGGACCAGAAAAACCTTGAAGTTTCTTGGGATGTCCCGGTGATGTACATACAAGTAAAACTACACAGCTAGAGCCTATAACCAATGCTCAGCACTGGGAGACAGTAATTGTCAAAAGCAACCAATGCGAGTGCACATTGCACACCATGAATGACCAACGCTCAAGAGAGCTTGTAACCCGATAGATTATTTCATCCATTGTCAACCAAGATATTTGGCAAATTATATCATGAATGAGGAAGTAATGTAGGTAAGATAACCTACACATGAAACCTGAATCGAAATAAAACATCTCCACATTGGGAAGATAATAACATTGTGGTATGCTACGACAACCGTCATACACGAATATAAGAAATCCTCAGTGTATTCACACCATAAGGAAATGGTGCCAACGAGAATGGCAATGAGTAAAGATAAGCTACCACAGTAACGGAGACCGTAAAAACGATGTTGTATAATGAGTAAGAATACGGTGCGCAACAAGCGACCGCTGTGAGGAAGTAGTTACACAATGATACAGAGTAGTAAGTATGAGATGACAGGCAGAAATATTCATTCCTATCACATAAGTGACTTACTGTCGAGTGTTTACGCCTCTGCACTCTGTATGACTGAGTGTTTTGGTATTGCACTTGTGCAGCTAAGGATCTAGTGGGATAGCTAGGAATATCGGAAATGTAAATCGTAGTAAACCTTTCTTTTCACCAACGAACATGGCATAAGCCAGTTAAGCAAGATTAGCAACAAACCGTGCGGCCTAAGGCCAAAGAAGCACGAAGAGTGTAAAGCACTCCAACAATCACAAGATGTGAATTCCAGTGGAATAAAAGGTGAAAGGAGACTTAAGAAAGTCACTAGGACCGACGCATAGAAAATGCAAGGTCATACAAGTAAAGAACACTTGTACTGAACCAGAAGAACTAGTATAATTCAGAAGCTATTGACAACAGAGGAAGCACTACAACTAAGTAGTAACTTAACCTCGCCCGACAATAAGTTTGGAGGAACTTAGTGAAAAATGTAGGAGTACGAATAGTATGTATAATAGATTTCCAGAGAGCTGGTTACAATCTAAAACTCATTGAGTTCAAGCACGGTAAAAGAATACCACACTTGTTAATAAACCTTATGCCCACAATAGAGGGATAAAAAGGCGATGTATAGCACATTAAGGATAACAAGAAGGGTGAATAACCCAAGTTATCAAGGTCGCGCAGCAGAAGCTAGTGGGCCCTAGCTAAGATGTTAATGTACCTAGTAAGTATAATAGAATAGCTATTAATGCCTTGAAGCCTGATAGGCTAGAACCGAATTAATTATGAGTTAAATAAACTCAAATAGGAATTCTTGGTGCAAGGACTAAAGTATGGTTAAGGCCCTTTGACTAGCATACATTGAGTAATAAACCGTAGAGAAGCTAAAACGCTTCAGATAGCCCAAATTGAGTAAACCAATGTTCAATAATAACATATGGTAGATTACGTGGGCGTAATCCCTTTTAAGGGGGTAAAGCGAAAACCGCATAATGTAAGTTTCATGAATAAAACACATAAACTATTATGTGCATAGCACAAATGAGAATTGAACTGATGATTGGTACCTATGTTAAATAAACATACGTATTTATTCATATTGTAATTGTGGTAATTAGGCACGAGAGATGCAAATACCATAACATGAGTCGGTATAAAACCGATGTAGAACCTAGAGGAAATTGAGTTCCCTAGGTGAATATTTTGAGGAATTGAGAATGAGTAGTGGACGGAGTTCCACAAGTATGGTAACCCTTAAAGAAGTAGTACGGAATGTTTGTGAGTAGTAGAGGAATGAAGTCCATGAGTAGTGTATTCTTAGGTAAAATATTGGAAGCAAAATGAAGACAACTGAATTTTGTAGGTATTGTATTTCTTAGTTAGAATATTTGAGATGATGGAGAGAATGAATGAAAGTAGCGAAGGTTGATGAAATGAGCACTTAGGTATTGAATCTCGGAGTAAAGTAATTGGGAAGTAGATTGAGAATGTTTGATGGACTGAATTCCATCCTTTGGAGATGTGTGAATTTGTAACTATGACTAGGAAGAGTAAAAAGATAGAACATGAAAATAATCGAATTATTTGCTTGTTTGAAACTGATGTGGGAAGTCGAACTTGATCCTGATCAGATCAAGGTAAACCGAACACAAATTGGGGTGGAAAAATAGTTCAACACTGATGCTGATCACATCAGGGTCGAATGATTCTTGAAGCTCCCCTCAAGTGGTCATAAGAATCACGCTTAGGATGGAAGAAATGAATATAAATTGGAATTTGAGATGTTGTGTTTTAGGAAGATTTCTAATTAGCGGTTGTGAAAGGTTTTTCCTTAGACTAGAGGATGAGGATTTGTTGGATTTTATACCGGAGAACGGTGGTAGTGTATCATGTTGTGTTATTCCAAGGGCAGCGGGACATAGAGGAGTCCTGTGTCAAGATGACCTGAGTGCAAGCGGGATTGTAATGTGTATTGCATTGCTTTGGGGATAGCTTTGCACTGTATGTATGTATAAATTTGTAATGAGGAACCAGATGGTATGGTATGTAGGAATCTTGAGTAACGGATTTGGGATTTGTAAGGAGGAAGAATGTATGACCTTTGGCATTAGACATGTAGGAATGAGTAAGTATAGTAAACCTATAACCTTGAACAACTTTGAGGACAAAGTTTCTTAAGGGGGGTAGATTGAAATACCCCGAACTTAAATATAGGGATTAAAATTTATCCTAATATGAATTTAAGGGCCTAATGGTGCCTAAGTAATATTAGTAAGGAAAAATAAATCCAAAAGAAATGAAGAAACGCTTGAAAAGCGAAAAACGCTAAATAAGCGTTAAATAACCATAGGAGGTATGAGACCTCGGTTAGAGTATAATATGGATTCTTAAGGCTTAATTAGGCCTAAATAACATATGGGAACAACTCCCGAAGAAAACGGATCCAAATAATGTATTAAAACGCTAATAGAGCTTTAGCGCACGTTTTTCGAGAAAACCCGAAAACGTGACTTTAAGTGGTCAAACGAACCCGTACAAATTATAGTTCATTAAATAACTATAAATAATCATTAATGGAAGCTTAATAACCAATAAAATTAAAGAAACGAGAAAATTCCGGAAAACGGGCCCGGTTAGTGAATAGTACCGAAACCGGGTAAAATAACGAGCGTTTTCAGTAAAAGACGAAAAACGCTCCAACTAGTAGTAATGTGAGGGGCCGGTTTTAATAAGCTAATTAACCCCCCCCCCCCCCCACACACACACACATACTAGCTAAATAAACAATGAGTCAAAAAGCAAAAAGTAAATAAAGTGAAAAAGGGTACTTACCTTTTCTCTCACCTCCCATCCTCTCATTTCTCTATTCTCTCTCCCATCTCTTCTTCCTCACCGATTTCTCTCTTATCCCTCCTCTGTTGGGCGATTTTTGAAGCTCCAAAGGAAGCTCCCATGGCTTCCTCACTTCTTCTTCATGCTCCATCCTCATGTGACCTCCAAATGCAAAAATAACTACATAGTCTTGCTCCCCTCATCATCCTCTACACTTCTCTCTTTTCAAAATCCAAAAATGAGGAAGTTCATATCCATGGGTTTTCCCCATTCAAAGAGAAAATAGCACCAATGGGTAGCTTGGAGTCTCCTCTCTCCATTAAGGTAAAAATCTACATGAAAAGCTCTTGTTTTCTCCACCTTCTTTTGTAGCCGATTTTTGCCCATTATAATGCTCTATTTTCTCTCCCTTTTGAGCATCAATTCAACCTTGCAATGGTGGTGGAATCACCTTCTTGAACCAAGGGCTAAAACCCCTCTTAAAACACTCCAAAGGTAAACCCTAACTTGTGTTAATTTAAACCCTTCATTGAATTAGTGATGTTTTAAGAGATTAGAAGTTTAATTATATTCTCTTTATGTAATTTGGGTGTTAGGATGGAGTTTGGCAACTCCATCCCCCACATGGCCGATTTGTGCAAGAAAGAGAGAAGGATGAGAATTGGAAAAGAAATGAAGGAAATATAAGCTCAAGGTAAGAGCTCCTTCTTAATGCTAAATTTTAATGCATTAGAGTAATGGGAATGGGTAAACCAATTTAAAGAACCCAAAATATTGTACTAGTATTGTAGTTATGTAAGTTTGAGTATTTGTGAGCTTGTATTTGGGATTGTAGGCCTTAGAGTCAAATAATTGTGTATTTGTATTGGCATTGTTGTTTGATGGAAGTATTGGTGTATTGGTATTGCCTTGTGTGCTGGTAGGACCCTTGTATGGGTGTGGCTAGATTAGGAATGATTTTGGCAAGAAAGGATGTATGTGGCTAAGTAAGAAAAGTAGGTGAACTATGGCAAAATTTTGGTAGGAATTGTGCATTTATGGATGACTTGGTGAATGGGAGAACCAAGGTGTGTATTGGAGTTAGTAGAGATGTTTAGTAATCATGGAGTAGTAGTTGTAGTATAAGAATGAAAGGATATAAAATCTGTAGCAAGAGGTGTTTAAATGCATTGGAGAAACTAGGAAAAAATTAGTGTACAAGACTTAGTGAAATGAGTGTTGGACTTGGGTATAGATAGTGTAGTTGATTGGAAATGAATTGGAATGGTAAAATGAAGTTAGGACAAGATGCAAAATGCAAAGAGAAGTGTAGGAATGCACAAGTGTGCAAAGTAGGGGTGGCAATTTTTACCCAACCCGATAACCCGACCCATACCAACCCGAAAATAGCGGGTTTGGGTCGATTATGAACCCATTTAATTATTGGGTCGGGTATGGGTTACCTATTAAATTTGTGGGTTGGGTATGGGTTTAAAGTCCTAACCCGTAGTCAACCCGACCCGTTTATTTTATTTTATTAAAATAATATTAAATAAATAATTAGATAAAAAATAAATATATTACTAAGTAAGTGTTAACCTACTATTAGTATAATATAGATTATGTAGTATCTTTTTGATGAGAGGTTGTTTATTTGATAATACTACTTTGTTAATTTCTTTATAAAGAAAAAATAAGAGTATTCTTTATGTGGATTGTCAAAAGACAGTGTGCTGCTCTCTCCTTCACAGCTCCCACTGTGGTCATATCTCTTCTGTACTCTGAATATTTTTGTCTATGTTTTGATTCTATATTCTGAAGAAGAAAATACAGTTATATTTGGACCAAACGCGTATACATCACCTTCTTCTGTTAAGTGCCACTGAGCACGACATGTATGTGGAAAAAGAAAAAAGACGGAGGATAATGAAAACTCTGGAATATCTACCATATTGAATGTATGATTTCATTCATTTGTAACTCCGTTTGAGCAATCATATATGTAACACCCCTACCGCTAATACCGTCATTGCCGTACAATGCTTACCTTCGCAGCGGATATTACTTACTCAACGGCGGGTGTACAATGCCGTTAGTCACCCACGTGACCAACAAGGCGAGTTACAATCCTACATACTATCGGTCTGATGAATATGAACATACCGAGTACTCTACACAATACAATACCTCCCATTGCTTACTTACCCATACTTCAATTACAACTTCAATACATTACTATACCGAGTATACTACAATCCTTAAATTACCGATCAGTTTGAACTTCCAAATTTCCCAATACATTACAAGTTCAATCCTTTTGTACAACTACCCATGCTTACATAGCAGTCCCCGTCCTACTCTCCCGAACGGTGGTCAGCTTCGAGTACCTGCACACTAAAAACGGTCCCCCTAGGGGGTCAGCTTACGCTGCATATGAAATTCGCATACCGCGTGCTAACCGCGGTACGCCGACTACTTTGGGTCGGATATACATGGAGTTCATTTTACATGCATACATACATACAAATACTACACAATACCTTACAACAATACTTACATACACATACAAGATACAATACTTACCAAGGAAGACAATTCTATAGTCAACCGTTCGTACTAGTTATTTATTCGATACTCTTTCGTTGCGTTACTCATTACTCTATTCGTACTAGGTTCGATACTCGCTACTCTACTCATACTCATTCCTTATTCTTGCATACTCATCACTCCATGTTCAGTACCTTACTCGTACACGATCCTTACTCTGTACTTGTTACTATACTTGTGTATACTTGCTACTCAATACTCCATACTTACTCATACATACTCAATACTCAGTGTTTACTCATACTTACTCAATACTCGGTACTCACTACATACTCATACTCACTCCTTACTCAGTACTCATTACTTTACTCATACGTACGCAATACTCAATACTCATTACTTGGCCTCTGGGCGGAGTCATACACAAGACTCGCCGCCGGACCTACAATACGAGGGCTATACGCTTAGCTCCTCAAATACTCAATGTCCGTTCTTACCGGGCTACTCAAATTCCCAACACTCTTCTCTCAGAGTATATCACAGTCTCATGGATTAGCCTAGAAGTATCTCTCTCGATAACCTCTGCTAGCTTAGGGAATTACCACCGTCTAGTATCCTCAGATTTAAGGGTTTCCCCAACATATCGAATACTCTCTCGTTTGGGGCATACTTACGTCAGCCGAGTCCTCTCATAATGGGTCGACTAATTACTAAGGGTTTGGAGATCCCTCATCATTCTTTACTACTCTCATGGTTCATATCTTGCACCAAGATTAATTCCTCTAATAGAGGTTACTTATATACTTCCACTACTTTTTGTTTGTGGATTATTCATTTCGTTTCTCCTACCGTTATCGGAAGGTTATTACTCCCGTACACTCTCTCACATTCTAGTGAGTTCATTGGGTTGCGTTATCGTTTATTGGTTCGATAGTTTAGAGTGTTGCTACGTTTCCATTAGTTCACAACGTGACTCTTACTACGAGTCACTACACTACGAGACTCATCTATGAGTCGTACTACGCACCAAATAAAGCCACACAATCAATCAAGAAGGGTTAGCTCACACAACATACAGCAAGACATATAATGAAAGGCAATAAACCGTTTTCATGCTTTAGTCTTGATTAGCCGACATACAGCACACAAATCAACGTAACTCGGTTAGCATACGGGGCATGAGAAAATCATACCTTTCACCGGAGTTAGCTTTACCATGTGTTCCCTCGTTCCTTGGTTCACACTTGTTCCACTGATAATGTTTCCAACATTGTTATTAATACTATGCTCATACGATATACAAGTAATTACTACTCCCTTACTTACCCCGTTATCCCGGTACACTTAATGTTCTTATACTTACCACTTCCTTAACTTGTTTCCTTACTCACATGTGCATTTCCTCATCCTTTCTTTCCATTAATGATGTATTACTACATTTACATATACCTATGTGTATAGGGTATACTTATATACATATGAACTCTAATCATATATATATATATATTTTGTTTTGACTCGACCGACCTTACCCAGGGTCGGTCCCAAGGTCGGTCGAAGTCAGTAAGGAATTACGCTGGAAAATTACAGGGCCGACCGACCTTGCAAGTCCGGTCCCAAGGTCGGTCCATTCCAGTGAGTTACTTGACGGAAAATTTTAGCCCGACCGACCTTGCAAGTCCGGTCGCAAGGTCGGTCCATTCCAGTAAGTTACAAGACGGGAAAATTTTGAGTCGACCGACCTTGCAAGTCCGGTCGCAAGGTTGGTCCATTCCAGTAGGTTGCATTACGGGAAATTTCTTCTGGCCGACCGACCTTGCATATCCGGTCCCAAGGTCGGTCCATTCCAGAAGGTTTCCGTCCTTTGCAAATCTGGGCTCGACCGACCTTGCAAGTCCGGTCCCAAGGTCGGTCCGGCCCAGTATTTCAGTTTTCATTTATGTTTTCAGTCCTCTCCTTTACCCATTACTTCCCCATTGTTCCTACACTTAATCCCACATATTTTAACACTACTTAGGCCCTCAAAATTGCCTTGGTTCATCCCCCAAATACCTTACTCATTTCTAAATCCATATACACAATTTTTCCTCACCCCCTTCAACACTTGTAACAGTTTTTGTTACACTTATGCTACAGATTTTATAACTCAATCCTCACATCCAATACTTCTACCACCAATACCTTTACTAGCATCCCAAATACAGTTCCAAGCAATTACCATGTCTATACCCAAGTCCAACATCCATTTCACTACATCTTGCACTCTAATTTTTTCCTAGCTTCTCCAATACCTTTTTATCACTTCTTGCTACAGATTTTTATATACTTTATCCTCATCCTCCAATTACCAATCCATGGTCATTAACCATCTCTACTAACCCCAAGACATACCTTGGTTCTCCCATTCACCAAGTCATTCTTTAATGCACAATTCCTACCAAAATTTTGCCATAGCTCACCTATAATTCTTACTTATCCACACATACCCATCATCACCAAAATCATTCCTATTCTAGCCACACCCATACAAGGGTCCTACCAGCAATACAGAGCAATCTTAATACCTCTTTACTTCCTCAAAACACAATATCAATACACATACACAATTCTTTGGCTCTAAGGCCTACAATCCACATACTTGTTCACAATACCCATACTTTCACAACTACAATCCCACTACATTATTTTGGTTTCTTTAAATTGGTTTACCCATTCCCATTATTCTAATGCATTAAAATTTAGCATTAAGGAAGAGCTCTTACCTTGAGCTTATATTTCCTTCATTTCCTTTCCAATCCTTCTCCTTCTCTTTTTCTTGCTAAAATCGGCCATGTGGGGGATGGAGTTGCCAAACTCCATCCCAACATCCAAATTTCATAAAGAGAATATAATTAAACTTCTAATCTCTTAAAACTTCACCAATTCAATGAAGGGTTTAAATTACCATTAGTTAGGGTTTTTACCTTTAGGAGGGGTTTTAGCCCTTGGTTCAAGAAGGTGTTCTCACCACCATTGGAGGGTTGAAGCAAAGCTCCAAAACAAGAGGAAAAATAAGGTAAGAGAGAGAGGCAAAAATCGGCCATACCAAGGAGATGGAGAAAAGTGAGGTTTTTCATGGAGATTTTTACCTTGTTTGAAAGAGGAGACTCCAAGCTTCACAATGGTGTGCTTTTCTCTTCAAATGGGGAAAACCCATGGAGATGAAACTCATCCTTTTCGAATTTTGAAAAGAGGGAATGATAGAGGAGGATGAGGGGATTACAAATATGTAATTATTTTTGAGGTTGGAGTTTTAATGGAGCTTGGGCAAGCTTGGGAAGATGGAGAATCCATGGGAGCTTTGTGGAGCTCCAAAAATCGCCCCCCAACCAGAGAGAGAGAGCAAATCGGTGGGAGGAGGGGATGAAGAGGAAAGAGAAAAAGAAAAGAGAGAAATGAGGGGAGAGAGAGAGCTAAAGTGCTTTTGTACTTTTTCTTCTTTTGCTTTTTGACTTGTTAATTAGTAACTAGTCTAGTGTGTGTGTGAGAGGCTGTCTACACCAGTAAAAACCGGCCCCCACTGTTATACTAGCTGGAGCGTTTTTCGTCTTTTACAGAAAACACTCGTTATTTTACCTGGTTTTGATACTATTCACTAACCGGGCCCGTTTTCCGGAATTTCCTCGTTTCTTTATTTTTATTGGCTATTAAGCTTCCATTGATGCTTAATTATTGTTAATTAATGATTTATAATTTTTACGGGTTCATTTGACCACTTAAAATCACGTTTTCGGGTTTTCTCAAAAAACGTGCGCTAAAGCTCTATTAGCGTTTTAATACATTATTCGGATCCGTTTTCTTCGGGAATCATTCCCATATACTAATTAGGCATGAATAAGCCTTAGGAATCCTTACGATACTATAACCAAGGTCTCGTACCTCCTATGGTTATTTAACGCTCATTTTAGCGTTTTCCGCTTTCTAAGCGTTTTCCTCATTTCTTTTGGATTTATTTTCTTTACCAAAATTACTTAGGCACTATTAGGCCCTTAAATACTGTATTAAAATATTCTAATCACCATATTTAAGTTCGGGGTATTTCAATCTACCCCCCTTAAAGAACTTTGCCCTCAAAGTTGGTGAATCTAATACTGTTACTCGTACATATACTCTATGCTAAGGTTATGACCTCTACATATAACTTGTCAAACTCCAAATGTCTGACATGATGCATACTACGCATCCAAACAGCATGTCACTGCATGCATAGCAATCAAAAATATCCGTTTTACTTCTCTCCAAGGGGGTCCATCCGCAGACAATTAGGTACAATCCTCCCCCAATGGCGAGTGATCCCTCAGGTACCGGTCACGTTTGAACACTTACGCTTTCTGGTTCACGGCCGTCATGACTTGAGCACTTACACTTTCTGGCTCCACGGTCCTTTGGTTCTGATCAAATTCATTTGCACATATAGAGATCCTCAGGCACTTACTCTACTTACTCATACTTACTCATACTTACTCGGGACTACGCTGCCCCAGTGCCTTTGGAAAAATACAAAACACACACTGTCACCGCACGAACGGTGTAGTGGTTTTAAACTACTCTACACTTCCACAGACTCAAAACTAGCTTCACCTCCTATGGTTTCGACCGGATACCCGTGCCTAGGCATGGAAGATCCACTAGCGCCCGTGGGAGCGGTTTTAAAACCGATCCTCATTCTCAAGTTTGAAGAAAACGTTGTACCAAATTAGTTTTGGAAATTCATTTTGAAAACTTGCATACATCTCCCAATTTCAATTTATGATGATTATTCCTATTACTAGTGTTATTATTGTGGCCACTTAAGGGAGCTTCCAGAGTCCTTCAACCCCAATGTGATCAGCATTGGTGTTGAATTATCCTTCCACCCCAATTTGTGTTCGGCTTCCCTTGATCGCTAGCAAATCAAGTTCCACTTCCCACCTCAATACAAACAGACAGCTCGTCAAACATCATTTCGTTTTCTATCTTTTTAATCTTGCTACTCATAATCATACACATACATTTTCCAATTTATATGATTCACTTACTTACTTACTAATCATCTCATCAATCATTACTACATCCTCTCCAACCACTATACTTAGGAAATTCGTGGGTACAATATCCCATTAATTGCTATACCGAATTTATACTCATAAAATACATCGGTTGTACCCGATTTATACTCATTACATACATCGGTTCCATACCGATTTATACTCCTCAAGTCTCCCATACATACTCATTCCTCATACTATTACCAATCGGGGTCCTCATTCCCCTGGAGTTTCTCCACTCCTTTCTTATTCTTGTTTCTCAAATAACTACAATTACACGATGAGTGAATACATATGTTTATGTAACATAAGTATCAACCATCAAAACGAATTCTTTTGCGCTATGCGCATTGTAGTTTACGCACCTATCACGTAAAACATACATTTCGCGGTTTCGCTCTACCCCCCTTAAAAGGGATTACGCCCACGTAATCTACCATGTGCCAACATTGGACATTGGTCGAAGGCATTCAGCCGTCATGGAGTGGTTCAGTTTCCATGCGGTCTATTATACAATGTTCCTTGATCAACGGGTCTTAACCATACTATCGGTTAGTCCCTGCATCAAGAATTTCCATCGGAGTTATTTAACTCTTAACCGGGTTCGGTTCTAGGCGCATTTCACTTAGAATTCTGGGCCCACTAGCTTCTGCTGCGCGACCCTGATAACTTGGGTTATTCGCCCTTCTTGTTATCTTAAATGTGCTATACAACACCTTTTTATCCCTCTTATTGTGGGAATAAGGTCTGTTCCATCTCGTGTGGTATTCTTTTACCGTGCATGAACTCAATGAGTTTTAGATTTATAACCAGATCCCTGGCCATCTATATACATACTGTTGTGTTTGTAGTGATCTTTCACTTGGTTCCTCCGACTTATTGTCGGTTGAGGTTAAGTCACTACTTAGTTGTAGTGCTTCCTCTATTGTTAGCAGCTTCTGAACTATACCAGTTTCTCTGGTTCATTACAAGTGTTCTTTACTTGTATGACCTTGCATTTTCAATGCGTCGGTCCTTGTGACTTTCTTAAGTCTCCTTTCACTTTTATTCCAATGGAATTCCCATCTTGTGATTGTTGGTGTGTTTCACCCTCTTCGTGCTTCTTTGGCCTTAGGCCGCACGGTTTGTTTCTAAGCTTTTGCTTAACTGGTTTATGCCATGTTTACTGGTGAAAGGAATAATTTACCACTACTTACATTTCCCATATTCCTAGCTATCCCACTAGATCATTAACTACACAAGTGCAATACCAAAACACTCAGTCCTACAGAGTGCAGAGGCGTGAACTCTTGGCAGTAAGTCTCTTATGAGGTCGCAATAGGACTGATCGTTACTCTTTGAGGTGGTGCTTCATCATTTGGTGCAGACTTCTAGCTTGTCGCCCGGTCTGTCTACCATATTGTACTAACAACTCCATAGTATTGGGTGATTATTCACGTACATTGGTCGCCTGATGCGCACCATGTTCTTACTGATTCCACAATATTGGTTTACATGGCATCCACTGTTGCTAGCTTCAGCTCATGCATCTCTATCATTTATACAATGGTTCCCCATGTATTCGTCAAATACAGAATATGGTATTCTTTTGTTTTTCTGAGCTCCCCTGAGCATCATTGGTTTTATAACCGGTTACCCCTTGGTTGTCAACAATTGCTATTGAAGCTTATTTCACATTGCTTGACAATAATTGTATGCTCAAGCTTGACTACATTAGTAGTTCTGAGAGGGGTATATTTCCCGACAGTTATTGATGATATCCCCTTCTTGGGGTCCATGTGTTCACCGCTCTTGCGGTCTCATATTTATGAGGGGATTCTCAATTATTGGTTGTTACTCTTTTATTGGTGTCATCCTTGACCACTTTCCATATAGTTCACATTGGTTTTGCACCTGTTGGGTTGTGTGGTAACAGTTTCATGGCCTACTAGCCATGTTGCCTAGAGCTCTGCTCATCATAGGCTGTTCCCCAGTTGGGCTATCGACTTCGCCGTAAGCTATCGCTGAGTTGGAGGTGATACTGGGCTCCATGATAAAATCGTCGCATCACGCTTCCGTTTGTTTGAGGCCCTTTTGTATCTTGGTATTGATCGATACCATTTATTAATTTAGGGGTATCCCCTATCAAGTGGGATCCCTCCGGTGTTCTAACCGAATGTTATTTTCGATGTGGTGTTCTCACCACGACATCTCATTCAACCGTGTTGACTTGATACCCTTTATGGGTTGCTCCTGGGTAGTACTGGTTATATGGCAGCATCTGGCTGACATTTATGAGTATGTTCAGTTTATTGTCCTACCTTGCGGTTCTGGATCTGAGTTATCCGTTGAGGGTTGTAACGTCTCCCGTTCTTAGGGTAGACCATTGGTGTTTTTCCTTGTGTTATAACGGATTTGATATCCCTTCCGGTGATGAATGGTATTTCTGGTACCTTATAACATCACCCTGTGCGTTTGTGGTAGTTGTTCTGGGAATTCTATCCCGTTCATTGAACACTGCTGTGTTAATGTTAGGCATTTGCCTTACTGTGCTTAGACTGGGTACTCCTTCCAGTCATCATGCTTTACTTAGATATCCTCGAGACATATCCAATGTCTTATCCTGTTGTTAGTGCTTCTTGCACTTTCAACTCTTAATGGTTCTCCTGAAAGGAGTTTCTGACTCCTTAGCTTGTAGCTATCTGAGTTCCTTTGTTCGGTTGAAGTAATCCAACTATTCTGTTCCGAATTTACTTATGGTCCGTAGAACAGAGTTGACTACTTCCCGTGTTTCGTACACTACATGTATACATACGTGGGGTACCTTCTTGGCACGTTACCACTTACCCAACTATCTGTCAGGCCCGCAAGCTCCTTCAGAGTGCGGTCGTCCCACATCCCGTATTTGGGTACACCCGTAGTGCTCGTCACACGCCTAAGTGAAGTATTCTATTGCCAACTCCTCTTGTATCATTCTATGATACTCACCGTATTTCTGTTAGTTTGGTTTTAAAAATCCGAGGTTTAAAAGAAGGATTTGTGGTTTTGAAAGGAAAATTTGGGTTTTGAAATAATAGTTCGGTGTGAAAGGAAATTCTTTATGGCGTTGCCATGTCTGAGGTCTTGACCAAGTCCAGCTTCTCGCTAACTGGTATACTCTTAATACAATGGTCGGGCCGTTAGGCCTTTCCAAGGTTTCGTTATTTAAAATTCTTAGGATTGGTGATCCTATATTTGCTCCATTCGTCATAGCGGTACTTTGGCAAGTAGTTGCGGGTTGTCAAAAACTTTCCCACTGTCTTGTAGTTGTTGCACTTGCCCTGGGCAAGTGCGCGGGTAGGTTGTTTTTCGGTTAACGTATACCGGTTACGGTATCGTTTCCATCCATATTTGGTGGTTTTATTAGATCTTCCTTTGATCTTTTGATCTTGGTGACCAATCTCCTAAGTCGCTTCTCAGTGTACTTGACATGATTGTCGTCAATCCTGGTGTCTCACATCTTCACTGTGGTTAACGAGACCTTACTTATCCTTAGGAACCATGTTGTGGTCCTATAGGTGTATGTTTATGGATACCTTCATAGTTATCTGAACTATGTTGTTCGGTTATTACTACGCCTACTGGCGTATAGGTTTGGTGTTAATCCAACCTCGACTAATTCCTTAGTCGGTTTGCATACCGTTGTTGGTATTATCGAACAGTACAGTCCGTAGACTCTCTTGTCTAGGGTTCGTTACTCTATCTTCCTTGTTTCATTGCGTGATTGTGCTTCTCTTCTTGCTGGCTACTCATGGTTCTCGCGACTGCGAAGCATGTCGCCCCATGGTGCCATAAATTCCATCATCCTTGTGTTTAGGATCTTCATTTCTCCGCCATTAAGTGCGGTCCTTGTCGATCAACGGGAACCGTCTTCGGAACTTCCAGTTCTTGGACTCTACCGTTTGACAGGTTCTTTTTCTATTCAGGTTTGTCTTTGCGACTGCCAGATCGGGTTTTACCCAAGTGTGAGAGGTCCTTCCATCTCTCTGGCATTATTTTCCATTTTAATACCGTGGGTTGCGGAGGGCGGGGTATGGTTGTTGTAGGTTTCCGATTCATACGGAAGTCCCTAACTAGCGTACCTCACACGCTACACTCAACCCTTAGCCCTAAGTCTCTAATTCCTAACTCGGTATTTTCCTAAACCCGGTATTTCATCCATCAGAGCGAAGAGCGATACCACTTTTTGTAACACCCCTACCGCTAATACCGTCATTACCGTACAATGCTTACCTTCGCAGCGGATATTACTTACTCAACAGCGGGTGTACAATGCCGTTAGTCACCCACGTGACCAACAAGGCGAGTTACAATCCTACATACTATCGGTCTGATGAATATGAACAGACCGAGTACTCTACACAATACAATACCTCCCATTGCTTACTTACCCATACTTCAATTACAACTTCAATACATTACTATACCGAGTATACTACAATCCTTAAATTACCGATACAGTTTGAACTTCCAAATTTCCCAATACATTACAAGTTCAATTCCTTTTGTACAACTACCCATGCTTACATAGCAGTCCCCGTCCTACTCTCCCGAACGGTGGTCAGCTTCGAGTACCTGCACACTAAAAACGGTCCCCCTAGGGGGTCAGCTTACGCTGCATATGAAATTCGCATATACCGCGTGCTAACCGCGGTACGCCGACTACTTTGGGTCGGATATACATGGAGTTCATTTTACATGCATACATACATACAAATACTACACAATACCTTACAACAATACTTACATACACATACAAGATACAATACTTACCAAGGAAGACAATTCTAAAGTCAACCGTTCGTACTAGTTATTTATTCGATACTCTTTCGTTGCGTTACTCATTACTCTATTCGTACTAGGTTCGATACTCGCTACTCTACTCATACTCATTCCTTATTCTTGCATACTCATCACTCCATGTTCAGTACCTTACTCGTACACGATCCTTACTCTGTACTTGTTACTATACTTGTGTATACTTTCTACTCAATACTCCATACTTACTCATACATACTCAATACTCAGTGTTTACTCATACTTACTCAATACTCGGTACTCACTACATACTCATACTCACTCCTCCTCAGTACTCATTACTTTACTCATACGTACGCAATACTCAATACTCATTAATTGGCCTCTGGGCGGAGTCATACACAAGACTCGCCGCCGGACCTACAATACGAGGGCTATACGCTTAGCTCCTCAAATACTCAATGTCCGTTCTTACCGGGCTACTCAAATTCCCAACACTCTTATCTCAGAGTATATCACAGTCTCATGGATTAGCCTAGAAGTATCTCTCTCGATAACCTCTGCTAGCTTAGGGAATTACCACCGTCTAGTATCCTCAGATTTAAGGGTTCCCCAACATATCGAATACTCTCTCGTTCGGGGCATACTTACGTCAGTCGAGTCCTCTCATAATGGGTCGACTAATTACTAAGTGTTTGGAGATCCCTCATCATTCTTTACTACTCTCATGGTTCATATCTTGCACCAAGATTAATTCCTCTAATAGAGGTTACTTATATACTTCCACTACTTTTTGTTTGTGGATTATTCATTTCGTTTCTCCTACCGTTATCGGAAGGTTATTACTCCCGTACACTCTCTCACATTCTAGTGAGTTCATTGGGTTGCGTTATCGTTTATTGGTTCGATAGTTTAGAGCGTTGCTACGTTTCCATTAGTTCACAACGTGACTCTTACTACGAGTCACTACACTACGAGACTCATCTATGAGTCGTACTACGCACCAAATAAAGCCACACAATCAATCAAGAAGGGTTAGCTCACACAACATACAGCAAGACATATAATGAAAGGCAATAAACCGTTTTCATGCTTTAGTCTTGATTAGCCGGCATACAGCACACAAATCAACGTAACTCGGTTAGCATACGGGGCATGAGAAAATCATACCTTTCACCGGAGTTAGCTTTACCATGTGTTCCCTCGTTCCTTGGTTCACACTTGTTCCACTGATAATGTTTCCAACATTGTTATTAATACTATGCTCATACGATATACAAGTAATTACTACTCCCTTACTTACCCCGTTATCCCGGTACACTTAATGTTCTTATACTTACCACTTCCTTAACTTGTTTCCTTACTCACATGTGCATTTCCTCATCCTTTCTTTCCATTAATGATGTATTACTACATTTACATATACCTATGTGTATAGGCATATACTTATATACATATGATAACTCTAATCATATATATATATATATATATATATATTGTTTTTTTGACTCGACCGACCTTACCCAGGGTCGGTCCCAAGGTCGGTCGAAGTCAGTAAGGAATTACGCTGGAAAATTACAGGGCCGACCGACCTTGCAAGTCCGGTCCCAAGGTCGGTCCATTCCAGTGAGTTACTTGACGGAAAATTTTAGCCCGACCGACCTTGCAAGTCCGGTCGCAAGGTCGGTCCATTCCAGTAAGTTACAAGACGGGAAAATTTTCGACCGACCTTGCAAGTCCGGTCGCAAGGTCGGTCCATTCCAGTAGGTTGCATTACGGGAAATTTCTTCTGGCCGACCGACCTTGCATGTCCGGTCCCAAGGTCGGTCCATTCCAGAAGGTTTCCGTCCTTTGCAAATCTGGGCTCGACCGACCTTGCAAGTCCGGTCCCAAGGTCGGTCCGGCCCAGTATTTCAGTTTTCATTTCTGTTTTCAGTCCTCTCCTTTACCCATTACTTCCCCATTGTTCCTACACTTAATCCCACATATTTTAACACTACCTAGGCCCTCAAATTGCCTTGGTTCATCCCCCAAATACCTTACTCATTTCTAAATCCATATACACAATTTTTCCTCACCCCCTTCAACACTTGTAACAGTTTTTGTTACACTTATGCTACAGATTTTATAACTCAATCCTCACATCCAATACTTCTACCACCAATACCTTTACTAGCATCCCAAATACAGTTCCAAGCAATTACCATGTCTATACCCAAGTCCCATCCATTTCATACATACTTGCACTCTAATTTTTTCCTAGCTTCTCCAATACCTTTTTATCACTTCTTGCTACAGATTTTTATATACTTTATCCTCATCCTCCAATTACCAATCCATGGTCATTAACCATCTCTACTAACCCCAAGACATACCTTGGTTCTCCCATTCACCAAGTCATTCTTTAATGCACAATTCCTACCAAAATTTTGCCATAGCTCACCTATAATTCTTACTTATCCACATACCCATCATCACCAAAATCATTCCTATTCTAGCCACACCCATACAAGGGTCCTACCAGCAATACAGAGCAATCTTAATACCTCTTTACTTCCTCAAAACACAATATCAATACACATACACAATTCTTTGGCTCTAAGGCCTACAATCCACATACTTGTTCACAATACCCATACTTTCACAACTACAATCCCACTACATTATTTTGGTTTCTTTAAATTGGTTTACCCATTCCCATTATTCTAATGCATTAAAATTTAGCATTAAGGAAGAGCTCTTACCTTGAGCTTATATTTCCTTCATTTCCTTTCCAATCCTTCTCCTTCTCTTTTTCTTGCTAAAATCGGCCATGTGGGGGATGGAGTTGCCAAACTCCATCCCAACATCCAAATTTCATAAAGAGAATATAATTAAACTTCTAATCTCTTAAAACTTCACCAATTCAATGAAGGGTTTAAATTACCATTAGTTAGGGTTTTTACCTTGGAGTGCTTTAGGAGGGGTTTTAGCCCTTGGTTCAAGAAGGTGTTCTCACCACCATTGGAGGGTTGAAGCAAAGCTCCAAAACAAGAGGAAAAATAAGGTAAGAGAGAGAGGCAAAAATCGGCCATACCAAGGAGATGGAGAAAAGTGAGGTTTTTCATGGAGATTTTTACCTTGTTTGAAAGAGGAGACTCCAAGCTTCACAATGGTGTGCTTTTCTCTTCAAATGGGGAAAACCCATGGAGATGAAACTCATCCTTTTCGAATTTTGAAAAGAGGGAATGATAGAGGAGGATGAGGGGATTACAAATATGTAATTATTTTTGAGGTTGGAGTTTTAATGGAGCTTGGGCAAGCTTGGGAAGATGGAGAATCCATGGGAGCTTTGTGGAGCTCCAAAAATCGCCCCCCAACCAGAGAGAGAGAGCAAATCGGTGGGAGGAGGGGATGAAGAGGAAAGAGAAAAAGAAAGAGAGAAATGAGGGAGAGAGAGAGCTAAAGTGCTTTTGTACTTTTTCTTCTTTTGCTTTTTGACTTGTTAATTAGTAACTAGTCTAGTGTGTGTGTGAGAGGCTGTCTACACCAGTAAAAACCGGCCCCCACTGTTATACTAGCTGGAGCGTTTTTCGTCTTTTACAGAAAACGCTCGTTATTTTACCCGGTTTTGATACTATTCACTAACCGGGCCCGTTTTCCGGAATTTCCTCGTTTCTTTTTTTTATTGGCTATTAAGCTTCCATTGATGCTTAATTATTGTTAATTAATGATTTATAATTTTTACGGGTTCGTTTGACCACTTAAAATCACGTTTTCGGGTTTTCTCAAAAAACGTGCGCTAAAGCTCTATTAGCGTTTTAATACATTATTCGGATCCGTTTTCTTCGGGAATCATTCCCATATACTAATTAGGCATGAATAAGCCTTAGGAATCCTTACGATACTATAACTGAGGTCTCGTACCTCCAATGGTTATTTAACGCTCATTTTAGCGTTTTCCGCTTTCTAAGCGTTTTCCTCATTTCTTTTGGATTTATTTTCTTTACCAAAATTACTTAGGCACTATTAGGCCCTTAAATACTGTATTAAAATATTCTAATCACCATATTTAAGTTCGGGGTATTTCAATATAAAAAATTTAATTCCAGGTCTTTTAATTTTGCATAGCCTTATTATGTTGGGTTAAACGGGTCGGTATGGGTTTAATCATTTTATATGGGTTGGGTATGGGTTGATAATTTGTAACCCGAATATTATTTGGTCGGGTATGGATCAATACAATTTTAATCGGGTCGGGTATGGGTGAGCTTCAACCCGACCCATTAACCCGAATTGCCACCCCTAGTGCAAAGTGTGAAAATGAGAATGGAAATTTGTAGAACATGAGCAAGAAGTTGAGTAGGTATTGGACCATGGATTTAAGGAGTTTTAGGGAGTGTTTAAGTGTGTTTAAACATGTGGAAAGATTATGGAATGATTGGAGGTGGATTAAGGGTTGATTTGGGGTTGAAAAATCCTCTTAGTAACAGTTTTTAGCAGGGTCCGGGACCTAGGATATGTACCAAGTCCCGGACCGCACTTAAAAACACCCCGAGAGCAAAATTGGCATTGGTCCGGGACCTAGGTCCAGGACCAAGTCCCGGACCACAATGAAAAATAGACCGATAGTAACTTCAGTGCAAGGTCCGGGACCTTGGGTCCGGACCAAGTCCCGGACCACCATGAAATTGTTGCAAAATGTGATTTTTAGGGTTTTAAACATGGGGTATTGATGGGTAATGGTTTTAGGAGTTGTTAAGGCCTTGTTTGGTGACCTTTAAAGGCCCTAAGAAGTGTAAACAAGTTTGAGAAGTAATTAAGAAAGTTGTGAGTTTAAGAACATTAAGTTAAACTGAAACAACGGGATAACGGGGTAAGTATGGGAGTAGTAAATATGTATGTATTGTAATACTTATTATTAATTGAACCATTTGGCATGTAGTCATTGGTTCGAGAATAAGATCAAGGAACGAGAGTGAACCAAAGGAACACCCGGTAAAGTAAATCCCGGTGAAAGGTATGATTTCTTCATGCTCTGTATCCTAACCTGGTTACCCCGATTTGTGTGCTTATTTGATCACCTAAATAAGATAAATGCATGAATCGGACTATATTGCACTTACTTGTGCTTGCTTTAGGTTGTTCTTGATATATATTGTCTTGAACACTAGTTTGTATAATTCATGAAATATATGGATGAAGATGAAGTGAATTTGTACCTTGTATTGTACTTGTGTATTGTATTGTATCTTGTATGGATGTGTATATGAGCAATGTATTTGTGTGTGGCTTGGATGTGTGACTTCTACTAATTCCTAACTACCTAACTCCTAACGTAAGTATTGAGTAAATTGGAATGAGAGAAGTCCGATATAGTTTCGGCCACGCGTGAGGATGAGGAGACACAAGAGGTTGGATCCGATTCCTGGTTCTTAAACTTTTCCACGGCCCAAACCCCTTAAATGGGTAGCATCCTGGATTAGTGAACCAAGTAAATCCCGGTGGTGGGACGGTGTAGTCCCCGGGCCGGAGGTCCCGACGACTTAACTTGAGTAAGTAGTAAGTAAAGTAAAGTATTGTATGAGTAACGGTCCTGGCTGGCGTAAGTCATTGACCCCGAGTGAAAGAGTAATCTCCACCCGATTAACCCGGGTGGACAAAAGGAGCTAACAAGTATTGGGTATTGTGTATGTATTGTGTATGCGTACTTCAGAAAAGGTAAGTAAGTATCGGTTGGCTTGTATGGTCTACCTTGTATGTATTGAAGTGTATGTATGAATTCCTTGTGTAGCATTGTAGCATTATGAATGAAGCATGTATGTATGTATGAATTGTAAAATGAATTGCATGTATTCGACCAAGTGGTCGGCGTACCCTCGCTAGTACGTGGGGTATGCGGAAGTCATATGCAGCGTAAGCTGAGCCCCTAGGGGCAACGTTTTTAGTGTGCAGGTACCCGAAGAAGCTATGGTCACAGGTAAGAAACGGCGACCACGTTTAGATAACTAGGAATGAAATGTAGATAGTAGAGAATGGTACAAGGCTTGTAGCCTAGAAGTAGAAGTGTACCAACCAAGGGGTACACCATAAGTATTGGAAGCATGTAGTTGTGAGGAATGGGAAGATGTGGTCTCTTAATGAGTATGTATGAAATTGAAGGAGGTATTGTATTTGTATAAGGATCTTAGTAAACTCGGTGTATTATATTGTATTGAACTTATGGAGCATTGTATGAAATGGAGCATTGTAGTATTTGTAGGTAATTGAAGTATGTATTGTAATTGTGTAGTACTCGGATATTCCGATCCATCAGACCGATGTTGTATGTAGTAGTAGCCTTGTTAGTCACGTGGGTGGCTAACGACGTTGTACTACCCGCCGTTGTGTAAGTATGTATCCGCTGCGTGAGTATGGATGTATAAGGAGATTGGACGGTAATGACGGTATTAGCGGTAGGGGTGTTACATCAGTGGAGTACCTTATCTTATCCTTTCATTCCAAACTTTCACATCATTTCCAAAATTCGAAGCCACACTAATTCAGTTTCCACAGTCAACTAATCCACCAAATTTTAGTGAAAACAGATTAATTGGAATAAAACTATACATACAAACAACCTAAAGTAGAAAGATGATTAAGGTGGTCACCAGGCTTGATTTCAAAATCTCAGCAAAAATCTTCACCCAAGAGTTCAACATATATAAGCACTCAAAGAAGTGATTCTCTCAAAACAAGAAGAGAATAAAAAAAACAAGTGTGGCATATCAGTGCAACTAGCATATTTAGAAAGATCTTATACTTCTTCACACTTAAGAAGAACAATGTCCTCATTGTTCACAAATTTAACCAAGAAAAGAGCTTTCAAAATATGTCACTCATGAAGGACTCATTCAAGACACCATGGACTGATAAATAATCATTAAGCATCAAAATCATTATAGGCTGAACATATATAATAAGTAAAGAGAAACTGAGACTCCCCTGATATCTTAGATTGAGGAAGGTTCCCTTCCTCACACTTACAACTTTTACTGGGGTTGAAACATTCCTCACACTTGCATCTAAGCAGGTGTTCTGGTTGATTTTCGCTATTGATTCTGCATTTTTCACTTTGTTTGAACCTTGGTATTAAAATGCGCGCATCGGGCGCGCCTGATGTGTTTTGGAGGCGATGCAAGGGGTGAAACGCTTCAGTGGCCGTGAGGCGGTGATATTGGGGATGAGGCCGTGATGCGCCCCGATGCGCTCTGATGCGAGGATGCGAGCCTGATGCGTTATTGAGGCTAAGGCGTGTTTGGCTTCATTTTTTTATTTTAAAACGATTCACTTATTAAAATGACATCAGTTTGATTGGATACTTTGCCACTTGATTACTTTAGACTTGTGTTTGGATGTTTTTATTCAATTATGTCAAAATATTACTTTATATCTACAAAATGTAGTCTACAAAAAATTACAAGTGATTTTTAGCATACATCGCATCACAAACGAGATGCGCTCGCATCGACGCTTCATGCATCACGCATCGCTTCTGGAACCTCATCGCATCGGAGCGCATCATGCATTTTAAAACCAAGGTTTGAACATGTGTCAGAACATGTAAGTTTGGACAACATGCACGGATGTATGTTTGGACAGGCCTTTGTTTTTCGCATAACTTCTTCATTTGAGCTCCGTTTTGAGTGCCGTTTGCGGTGTTAGATTCCCGTCTTTGAGTACTATCTGTTTTAACATGTTTTAGCACGTGTTTATGTATATTTTGTTTTGAAAACCTTGGACATGCTTTCGACCTCTAATTCGCTATGACTTTAGTGCGACTTTCTCTGATTTGTTAGTCTCAGTTTATGGCTTCAATTTCAGCTATGACATCTGTTTTGGTTGTGTTTAAGACCTTGTGCTTTGGTGCCAACGCTCTGCAACACCCTCTGTTCTGATTGATTAAGCTTAAGTTTTGGGACCTAGTCTTCTCTGTGTCTGAGTCGTGGATAGCTGGGTCTAGCTATCCCGTAGCATGCTGCATAGGACGTCCTTCTATTATCTCTCATGGGTGTCTCCCCCGTTCTGTTCATAGGTGTCTCCCATATTCTGTTCATGGGTTCTTTCATGTTCTGTTTATGGATATCTTTTCATTCTGTTTGTATGCATTGATCACTAGTGTCCCGCCTTTGTTTGTATTCTGTTCTGCTTCCGTCTGTTCTTTCTGCTTTCATATTTGACAGACTGCTGTGTGCTTTCTGTCTTTTGGAAACCTCTGATTTGTAAAAGTACTTTGTTTCATCTGCTTTCTCTCTGTTTTGGTTTCAGACGGACTGTTGTGTGCTTTCCGTCTTTTGAAAGTCTCTGATTTACAAAGCTTCTATTTTGTGACAAGAATCTGTTTTGGCTATCACTTGGTACCTTCTGCTTTGTACTTATTTATGTTTGAAAAATTTCTGTTTTGCCTCTGTTTTGCTTTGGCTAAGCGTTTTCATATATATATATAATATATAGGTTCAGTATCTGTTTTTACCATACTCAATTGATGAAGTTTATCACCTGCAAACCTATAGTTTGGCTCACCCCTATTTCTGTCTGATTTGCAGGTTTTAGTTCCTGTTTGGAGATTCGGCTTCTGCTTTAAGTTTTGGCGTTTGGATTCTGTATTTAGTTTGGTTGGCTTTAGGCCCAGTTGTATTTGGTTTATGTTTTGTAATTCAGTTTGGCTTCCACTTTGTATTTGTAAAGACACGTTGTGACATTATTTGGTAATAAATGAGTATTTGCTTCTGTTTTGGGAATTCGCTAGTGTAGCCTTGCGTGTCTTAGGTAATAAGTGTGTGGGGTGTAACGATCTCTCAACCAGGGTGGTTTTGGGGTCGTTACATTTTTTCATTATCTCTCTAAAACCTCCCGATAGTCAGGAGGGGAAAACTGTTTCGAACTTCCTCAATCATGGTCAAACTTCCTAGATTATCTCCAAGCTTCAATAGATTCTCCTTCCTTCACAGAGTGAGTATATTGCTTAAATCCCTATTATTCCTGAAGTATATGACTGTTGGATCTGGTATTACTCCAAAGATCATGTCTATAATGTCAAATCGGGCTTCAATTTACTTCAACAGGTTCATGATAATGTACAATCTTCTTCGATCAAGGATTGTAAAATTGTCAGGGGGAAATCCTTCGTAATTTTTGTCCTTCAAGAGTTAGGCTGGTGTTGTGGAAATTTGTCAACAGAATTACCCCTGTCAAGGTAACATTGGTAAATGTATTGGTGGGCCAACATGTTTCTTTTGTGGTGTAAAAGATTCCCAAACCCACTTTTTTTTCAAGTGTTGTGTTGCTTGTCAATTTGTTTGGTGTTATTGATATTCATGATATTCCTACTATTTAAGGCATCATTGATTGGTTTATCTTTAAGGCTAAAAGGTAGGGTAGGACCAAGCTGTCTTCTGTGGCTAACTTGATGTGGGTGATATATAATGCAACAAATGTAGACATGATTCTAAATTTGCTTGGTAGGCTGTCATTAATCACAACAAAGCTTTCATTGAAGCTTAGATTGACTCAACTTCATTAAGAGGAAGATGGAGAAAAACTTTTCTCCTTGGTGACCTCTTCCTCTTGGATTAACCTCTATCACTTTGAAGTCTTCTTCAAGAAAAACAAACTCATACAAATCGGTGGTCTTATGAGGGATTCTTCAGGTAACCCTGTTCTAGCTTTCAACAAGAATTTGGAAAGCACTTGTAAAATGCATTTGGGGTTGATTAGGCAGCTCGTCTTGCAGAAGAACTTGCACTTTGTGCGGGCAACTATTGTATATCTATGACAACGTCCTAGAAGAAATGAAAAAGAGAATGTTTGGTAACTCTTTGGTTGATACGGATGAAGGATGTCACGACTACCTCACCTTTCAAGATCTTTGTTACTCGTTAGATAGTTATGTCTCTAATGTAACCTACAATCAGTCTTCCTGCTTGCATAGATGCTAACATGTATAATGATTCTCCCTTTGCTGTTCGGATTTGGGAAGGAACTCATATTCCTACTCTAATCCAAACAACATGCACTTTGGACTTGGAGAATTAGTTGTAGTGACTTTAGCTTGGGTTATTATGTAATGAGAAGTAACAAGTTTGCATAAACTGATCGAAGTTTCAGGGACAAATATGTTGCTGATAATTCTGCTTTTTCCATTTGATTCTTTGGAATGTGCACGGCTTTGCTGAATGATGATATATAGACCTACTATGGCTATGGCAGCATTTGCTTTTTCTTTCCATCCTTCCCACCCCCCCCCCCCCCCCCCCCCCCCCCCCCCCCCCCGCTTTTTTTTTTTTTTATCTAAAACCCCTATCCGTTTCGTCTTTTCTTTTCTTACTACCCAATACAATTCACGCGTCAACATTGCAACCCACCTAAAATCTTATTAGTGGAACTTCTTTTCCTTTTTGCTAAGGAGAAACAGAGAAACAAAGAGATCACTTCCGCTTGTCTTTTCTCTTTAGAAAAAGCACTCATCCATACGACCATTTCCTTCAATAATGCAGTCACTTTATCTGGAAAAACCTACCCAGAAAGACTGCAAATTAATCAAAGTAAACACTTCAGATATAATATACACATCATTTGCAATGAATCACCACTACTACCACGTTTAGTGTTGTTTTCTATTCTAATATATACACATATGATGCATGAACAATCGTTCCTTTGATCTTTCAATATCCTT